>OX276374.1:79330104-79930104 GCA_946251855.1 Alsophila aescularia
TTTTCCTAAAGTAACTTACTAAAAATAACTAGTTTGTATCGATCAACTAAGCCTTATACCCCAGCAAGTAAACTTTTCCTAAAGTAACTTACTAAAAATAACTAGTTTGTATCGATCAACTAAGCCTTATACCCCAGCAGGTAAACTTTTCCTAAAGTAACTTACTAAAAATAACTAGTTTGTATCGATCAACTAAGCCTTATACCCCAGCAGGTAAACTTTTCCTAAAGTAACTTACTAAAAATAACTAGTTTGTATCGATCAACTAAGCCTTATACCCCAGCAGGTAAACTTTTCCTAAAGTAACTTACTAAAAATAACTAGTTTGTATCGATCAACTAAGCCTTATACCCCAGCAGGTAAACTTTTCCTAAAGTAACTTACTAAAAATAACTAGTTTGTATCGATCAACTAAGCCTTATACCCCAGCAGGTAAACTTTTCCTAAAGTAACTTACTAAAAATAACTAGTTTGTATCGATCAACTAAGCCTTATACCCAGCAGGTAAACTTTTCCTAAAGTAACTTACTAAAAATAACTAGTTTGTATCGATCAACTAAGCCTTATACCCAGCAGGTAAACTTTTCCTAAAGTAACTTACTAAAAATAACTAGTTTGTATCGATCAACTAAGCCTTATACCCCAGCAGGTAAACTTTTCCTAAAGTAACTTACTAAAAATAACTAGTTTGTATCGATCAACTAAGCCTTATACCCCAGCAGGTAAACTTTTCCTAAAGTAACTTACTAAAAATAACTAGTTT
Organism: Alsophila aescularia; assembly: GCA_946251855.1. NCBI lineage: Eukaryota > Metazoa > Arthropoda > Insecta > Lepidoptera > Geometridae > Alsophila > Alsophila aescularia. The sequence continues at coordinate 79,330,868 of OX276374.1, forward strand.
GTATCGATCAACTAAGCCTTATACCCCAGCAGGTAAACTTTTCCTAAAGTAACTTACTAAAATAACTAGTTTGTATCGATCAACTAAGCCTTATACCCAGCAGGTAAACTTTTCCTAAAGTAACTTACTAAAAATAACTAGTTTGTATCGATCAACTAAGCCTTATACCCAGCAGGTAAACTTTTCCTAAAGTAACTTACTAAAAATAACTAGTTTGTATCGATCAACTAAGCCTTATACCCCAGCAGGTAAACTTTTCCTAAAGTAACTTACTAAAAATAACTAGTTTGTATCGATCAACTAAGCCTTATACCCCAGCAGGTAAACTTTTCCTAAAGTAACTTACTAAAAATAACTAGTTTGTATCGATCAACTAAGCCTTATACCCCAGCAGGTAAACTTTTCCTAAAGTAACTTACTAAAAATAACTAGTTTGTATCGATCAACTAAGCCTTATACCCAGCAGGTAAACTTTTCCTAAAGTAACTTACTAAAAATAACTAGTTTGTATCGATCAACTAAGCCTTATACCCCAGCAGGTAAACTTTTCCTAAAGTAACTTACTAAAAATAACTAGTTTGTATCGATCAACTAAGCCTTATACCCCAGCAGGTAAACTTTTCCTAAAGTAACTTACTAAAAATAACTAGTTTGTATCGATCAACTAAGCCTTATACCCAGCAGGTAAACTTTTCCTAAAGTAACTTACTAAAAATAACTAGTTTGTATCGATCAACTAAGCCTTATACCCCAGCAGGTAAACTTTTCCTAAAGTAACTTACTAAAAATAACTAGTTTGTATCGATCAACTAAGCCTTATACCCCAGCAGGTAAACTTTTCCTAAAGTAACTTACTAAAAATAACTAGTTTGTATCGATCAACTAAGCCTTATACCCAGCAGGTAAACTTTTCCTAAAGTAACTTACTAAAAATAACTAGTTTGTATCGATCAACTAAGCCTTATACCCAGCAGGTAAACTTTTCCTAAAGTAACTTACTAAAAATAACTAGTTTGTATCGATCAACTAAGCCTTATACCCCAGCAGGTAAACTTTTCCTAAAGTAACTTACTAAAAATAACTAGTTTGTATCGATCAACTAAGCCTTATACCCAGCAGGTAAACTTTTCCTAAAGTAACTTACTAAAAATAACTAGTTTGTATCGATCAACTAAGCCTTATACCCAGCAGGTAAACTTTTCCTAAAGTAACTTACTAAAAATAACTAGTTTGTATCGATCAACTAAGCCTTATACCCAGCAGGTAAACTTTTCCTAAAGTAACTTACTAAAAATAACTAGTTTGTATCGATCAACTAAGCCTTATACCCAGCAGGTAAACTTTTCCTAAAGTAACTTACTAAAAATAACTAGTTTGTATCGATCAACTAAGCCTTATACCCCAGCAGGTAAACTTTTCCTAAAGTAACTTACTAAAAATAACTAGTTTGTATCGATCAACTAAGCCTTATACCCAGCAGGTAAACTTTTCCTAAAGTAACTTACTAAAAATAACTAGTTTGTATCGATCAACTAAGCCTTATACCCCAGCAGGTAAACTTTTCCTAAAGTAACTTACTAAAAATAACTAGTTTGTATCGATCAACTAAGCCTTATACCCAGCAGGTAAACTTTTCCTAAAGTAACTTACTAAAAATAACTAGTTTGTATCGATCAACTAAGCCTTATACCCAGCAGGTAAACTTTTCCTAAAGTAACTTACTAAAAATAACTAGTTTGTATCGATCAACTAAGCCTTATACCCCAGCAGGTAAACTTTTCCTAAAGTAACTTACTAAAAATAACTAGTTTGTATCGATCAACTAAGCCTTATACCCCAGCAGGTAAACTTTTCCTAAAGTAACTTACTAAAAATAACTAGTTTGTATCGATCAACTAAGCCTTATACCCCAGCAGGTAAACTTTTCCTAAAGTAACTTACTAAAATTAACTAGTTTGTATCGATCAACTAAGCCTTATACCCAGCAGGTAAACTTTTCCTAAAGTAACTTACTAAAAATAACTAGTTTGTATCGATCAACTAAGCCTTATACCCAGCAGGTAAACTTTTCCTAAAGTAACTTACTAAAAATAACTAGTTTGTATCGATCAACTAAGCCTTATACCCAGCAGGTAAACTTTTCCTAAAGTAACTTACTAAAAATAACTAGTTTGTATCGATCAACTAAGCCTTATAACCCAGCAGGTAAACTTTTCCTAAAGTAACTTACTAAAATTAACTAGTTTGTATCGATCAACTAAGCCTTATACCCAGCAGGTAAACTTTTCCTAAAGTAACTTACTAAAAATAACTAGTTTGTATCGATCAACTAAGCCTTATACCCAGCAGGTAAACTTTTCCTAAAGTAACTTACTAAAAATAACTAGTTTGTATCGATCAACTAAGCCTTATACCCCAGCAGGTAAACTTTTCCTAAAGTAACTTACTAAAAATAACTAGTTTGTATCGATCAACTAAGCCTTATACCCAGCAGGTAAACTTTTCCTAAAGTAACTTACTAAAAATAACTAGTTTGTATCGATCAACTAAGCCTTATACCCCAGCAGGTAAACTTTTCCTAAAGTAACTTACTAAAAATAACTAGTTTGTATCGATCAACTAAGCCTTATACCCCAGCAGGTAAACTTTTCCTAAAGTAACTTACTAAAAATAACTAGTTTCTATCGATCAACTAAGCCTTATACCCAGCAGGTAAACTTTTCCTAAAGTAACTTACTAAAAATAACTAGTTTGTATCGATCAACTAAGCCTTATACCCCAGCAAGTAAACTTTTCCTAAAGTAACTTACTAAAAATAACTAGTTTGTATCGATCAACTAAGCCTTATACCCCAGCAGGTAAACTTTTCCTAAAGTAACTTACTAAAAATAACTAGTTTGTATCGATCAACTAAGCCTTATACCCCAGCAGGTAAACTTTTTCTAAAGTAACTTACTAAAAATAACTAGTTTGTATCGATCAACTAAGCCTTATACCCCAGCAGGTAAACTTTTCCTAAAGTAACTTACTAAAAATAACTAGTTTGTATCGATCAACTAAGCCTTATACCCAGCAGGTAAACTTTTCCTAAAGTAACTTACTAAAAATAACTAGTTTGTATCGATCAACTAAGCCTTATACCCCAGCAGGTAAACTTTTCCTAAAGTAACTTACTAAAAATAACTAGTTTGTATCGATCAACTAAGTCTTATACCCAGCAGGTAAACTTTTCCTAAAGTAACTTACTAAAAATAACTAGTTTGTATCGATCAACTAAGCCTTATACCCCAGCAGGTAAACTTTTCCTAAAGTAACTTACTAAAAATAACTAGTTTGTATCGATCAACTAAGCCTTATACCCCAGCAGGTAAACTTTTCCTAAAGTAACTTACTAAAAATAACTAGTTTGTATCGATCAACTAAGCCTTATACCCCAGCAGGTAAACTTTTCCTAAAGTAACTTACTAAAAATAACTAGTTTGTATCGATCAACTAAGCCTTATACCCCAGCAGGTAAACTTTTCCTAAAGTAACTTACTAAAAATAACTAGTTTGTATCGATCAACTAAGCCTTATACCCCAGCAGGTAAACTTTTCCTAAAGTAACTTACTAAAAATAACTAGTTTGTATCGATCAACTAAGCCTTATACCCAGCAGGTAAACTTTTCCTAAAGTAACTTACTAAAAATAACTAGTTTGTATCGATCAACTAAGCCTTATACCCCAGCAGGTAAACTTTTCCTAAAGTAACTTACTAAAAATAACTAGTTTGTATCGATCAACTAAGCCTTATACCCCAGCAGGTAAACTTTTCCTAAAGTAACTTACTAAAATTAACTAGTTTGTATCGATCAACTAAGCCTTATACCCAGCAGGTAAACTTTTCCTAAAGTAACTTACTAAAAATAACTAGTTTGTATCGATCAACTAAGCCTTATACCCAGCAGGTAAACTTTTCCTAAAGTAACTTACTAAAAATAACTAGTTTATATCGATCAACTAAGCCTTATACCCCAGCAGGTAAACTTTTCCTAAAGTAACTTACTAAAAATAACTAGTTTGTATCGATCAACTAAGCCTTATACCCAGCAGGTAAACTTTTCCTAAAGTAACTTACTAAAAATAACTAGTTTGTATCGATCAACTAAGCCTTATACCCCAGCAGGTAAACTTTTCCTAAAGTAACTTACTAAAAATAACTAGTTTGTATCGATCAACTAAGCCTTATACCCCAGCAGGTAAACTTTTCCTAAAGTAACTTACTAAAAATAACTAGTTTCTATCGATCAACTAAGCCTTATACCCAGCAGGTAAACTTTTCCTAAAGTAACTTACTAAAAATAACTAGTTTGTATCGATCAACTAAGCCTTATACCCCAGCAAGTAAACTTTTCCTAAAGTAACTTACTAAAAATAACTAGTTTGTATCGATCAACTAAGTCTTATACCCAGCAGGTAAACTTTTCCTAAAGTAACTTACTAAAAATAACTAGTTTGTATCGATCAACTAAGCCTTATACCCCAGCAGGTAAACTTTTCCTAAAGTAACTTACTAAAAATAACTAGTTTGTATCGATCAACTAAGCCTTATACCCAGCAGGTAAACTTTTCTTAAGTAACTTACTAAAAATAACTAGTTTGTATCGATCAACTAAGCCTTATACCCCAGCAGGTAAACTTTTCCTAAAGTAACTTACTAAAAATAACTAGTTTGTATCGATCAACTAAGCCTTATACCCAGCAGGTAAACTTTTCCTAAAGTAACTTACTAAAAATAACTAGTTTGTATCGATCAACTAAGCCTTATACCCCAGCAGGTAAACTTTTCCTAAAGTAACTTACTAAAAATAACTAGTTTGTATCGATCAACTAAGCCTTATACCCCAGCAGGTAAACTTTTTCTAAAGTAACTTACTAAAAATAACTAGTTTGTATCGATCAACTAAGCCTTATACCCCAGCAGGTAAACTTTTCCTAAAGTAACTTACTAAAAATAACTAGTTTGTATCGATCAACTAAGCCTTATACCCAGCAGGTAAACTTTTCCTAAAGTAACTTACTAAAAATAACTAGTTTGTATCGATCAACTAAGCCTTATACCCCAGCAGGTAAACTTTTCCTAAAGTAACTTACTAAAAATAACTAGTTTGTATCGATCAACTAAGTCTTATACCCAGCAGGTAAACTTTTCCTAAAGTAACTTACTAAAAATAACTAGTTTGTATCGATCAACTAAGCCTTATACCCCAGCAGGTAAACTTTTCCTAAAGTAACTTACTAAAAATAACTAGTTTGTATCGATCAACTAAGCCTTATACCCCAGCAGGTAAACTTTTCCTAAAGTAACTTACTAAAAATAACTAGTTTGTATCGATCAACTAAGCCTTATACCCCAGCAGGTAAACTTTTCCTAAAGTAACTTACTAAAAATAACTAGTTTGTATCGATCAACTAAGCCTTATACCCCAGCAGGTAAACTTTTCCTAAAGTAACTTACTAAAAATAACTAGTTTGTATCGATCAACTAAGCCTTATACCCCAGCAGGTAAACTTTTCCTAAAGTAACTTACTAAAAATAACTAGTTTGTATCGATCAACTAAGCCTTATACCCAGCAGGTAAACTTTTCCTAAAGTAACTTACTAAAAATAACTAGTTTGTATCGATCAACTAAGCCTTATACCCCAGCAGGTAAACTTTTCCTAAAGTAACTTACTAAAAATAACTAGTTTGTATCGATCAACTAAGCCTTATACCCCAGCAGGTAAACTTTTCCTAAAGTAACTTACTAAAATTAACTAGTTTGTATCGATCAACTAAGCCTTATACCCAGCAGGTAAACTTTTCCTAAAGTAACTTACTAAAAATAACTAGTTTCTATCGATCAACTAAGCCTTATACCCAGCAGGTAAACTTTTCCTAAAGTAACTTACTAAAAATAACTAGTTTGTATCGATCAACTAAGCCTTATACCCCAGCAGGTAAACTTTTCCTAAAGTAACTTACTAAAATAACTAGTTTGTATCGATCAACTAAGCCTTATACCCAGCAGGTAAACTTTTCCTAAAGTAACTTACTAAAAATAACTAGTTTGTATCGATCAACTAAGCCTTATACCCCAGCAGGTAAACTTTTCCTAAAGTAACTTACTAAAAATAACTAGTTTGTATCGATCAACTAAGCCTTATACCCCAGCAGGTAAACTTTTCCTAAAGTAACTTACTAAAAATAACTAGTTTCTATCGATCAACTAAGCCTTATACCCAGCAGGTAAACTTTTCCTAAAGTAACTTACTAAAAATAACTAGTTTGTATCGATCAACTAAGCCTTATACCCCAGCAAGTAAACTTTTCCTAAAGTAACTTACTAAAAATAACTAGTTTGTATCGATCAACTAAGTCTTATACCCAGCAGGTAAACTTTTCCTAAAGTAACTTACTAAAAATAACTAGTTTGTATCGATCAACTAAGCCTTATACCCCAGCAGGTAAACTTTTCCTAAAGTAACTTACTAAAAATAACTAGTTTGTATCGATCAACTAAGCCTTATACCCAGCAGGTAAACTTTTCCTAAAGTAACTTACTAAAAATAACTAGTTTGTATCGATCAACTAAGCCTTATACCCCAGCAGGTAAACTTTTCCTAAAGTAACTTACTAAAAATAACTAGTTTGTATCGATCAACTAAGCCTTATACCCCAGCAAGTAAACTTTTCCTAAAGTAACTTACTAAAAATAACTAGTTTGTATCGATCAACTAAGCCTTATACCCCAGCAGGTAAACTTTTCCTAAAGTAACTTACTAAAAATAACTAGTTTGTATCGATCAACTAAGCCTTATACCTCAGCAAGTAAACTTTTCCTAAAGTAACTTACTAAAAATAACTAGTTTGTATCGATCAACTAAGCCTTATACCCCAGCAGGTAAACTTTTCCTAAAGTAACTTACTAAAAATAACTAGTTTGTATCAATCAACTAAGCCTTATACCCCAGCAAGTAAACTTTTCCTAAAGTAACTTACTAAAAATAACTAGTTTGTATCAATCAACTAAGCCTTATACCCCAGCAAGTAAACTTTTCCTAAAGTAACTTACTAAAAATAACTAGTTTGTATCAATCAACTAAGCCTTATACCCCAGCAAGTAAACTTTTCCTAAAGTAACTTACTAAAAATAACTAGTTTGTATCGATCAACTAAGCCTTATACCCCAGCAAGTAAACTTTTCCTAAAGTAACTTACTAAAAATAACTAGTTTGTATCGATCAACTAAGCCTTATACCCCAGCAGGTAAACTTTTCCTAAAGTAACTTACTAAAAATAACTAGTTTGTATCAATCAACTAAGCCTTATACCCCAGCAAGTTAACTTTTCCTAAAGTAACTAACTAAAAATAACTAGTTTGTATCAATCAACTAAGCCTTATACCCCAGCAGGTAAACTTTTCCTAAAGTAACTTACTAAATGAAATAGTAAAGTTTTGAATAACTCAAAAAAAACTAGCCATTCGCCGAACCATCATGAGGTCTTTATAACAAAGAATCCTAGTTTTTGGTCTTAGTTTTGTATTTAATACAACGATTCCAATGGTTATTACGGTGTCCAACTACTAGTCTAGGATCAATAGTTTCAGAGTTATAGCCCTTTTAAGTTTGACAGCTGTCATCCAAAACGAAGATATCGATGAGATATGTCACTTCTGTAAAGATACTACTAGAGTAGGATCAATAGTTTCAGAGTTATATTCCTTTTAAGTTTGACAGCTGTCAACCAAAACCAAGATATCGATGAGATCTTGACAGGTGTTGACGTATCACTGGCCTTTGAAATGTCACTTTGACATCTGGCACCTGACACTTTGACATCTGTCACTTGACTCTTTGACACCTGTCACTATAGACATGAAACAGTAATATTAATAGTTAAGTAGTGAGGGACAATGCCACATGGTTAGTTTCGATATCCATCACTTGGGGACAGCGGGAATAATTTAGTACTTTTTTCCCATTGTCTTTTTTCCCAGTGGTGGACAAAAAAGTGAGGGACAACGGGAATAGGCGAAAATTTTCCGCCCGTTCGCTGTACGAAATATTACTTTTGAACATGGAATGTACTTAGTTGGAATTTTGAGTTTTGTCATTATTTAAAGCCGCCATCTAGAAAACAAAAGGTTGATCTATGTATTACTGGAGATTTTGCTATTTCAGAATAAGACCGCTATAAAAACTGTTTATTTTTCGTCAAAAAATTTAATACGCTTCTACTCGTATAGCTATCTCAGAGGCACGCAGGCGATCTACAAACTCTGACACCAAAGATACCTGATGGTAAGTGATGATGCGGCCGGAGGTGGAGCATGACTGCTGGGAAGTCATCATGAATCTAAGAATTGAACATAACCAGGTTGACTTTCGGTTTTACTTACTACTTATAAATTGTTGCCAACTTACGCACGGTAACATAAATGCATACCAATATATAAAAGTAAAACGTTGTCTGTTTGTTTGTTTGTTTGGGGAGCTTTTACGCGATAACCACTGGACGGATTTTGATGAAATATGGAATGGAGATATCTTATGCCCTAGAATAAAACATAGTATACTTTTATCCCGGAAAATTCCACGAATTCCTTGGAAGTTTCCACGGGAAAACTGGAACATGTTGAATACTCGCTGTAAGGAACGGTTGCCATGGAAACGAAATAACAAGTCTGTCAAAAATCATCAAGAGCGTTGGTACCACAGAGTAAGTAGTTGATGCTGTACCAACAACAAGCCACAGAGGCTATAACCAAGAAGTCTAAGTCTACTTTTGCATTGGTATTTAATATCCTAGAAGAACGTCGCATGCCTTTTTCGCGACAAACTGTAGTCCGCGTGGACGAAGTCGCGGGCGGGTAAGTTAGTCAATAATATATTACGGATAAATAATGTATCTTGCTACGAGAGATCAAATTTCTGTTTTCCTTTGCGAAAATTACGGATAAATATTGTATCTTGCTACGAGAGATCAAATTTCTGTTTTCCTTTGCGAAAATTACGGATAAATAATGTATCTTGCTACTAGAGATCAAATTTCTGTTTTCCTTTCTGAAAATTACGGATAAATAATGTATCTTGATACGAGAGATCAAATTTCTTTTTTCCTTTGCGAAAATTACGGATAAATAATGTATCTTGCTACGAGAGATCAAATTTCTTTCAAAATTGCCATCTATACTTATAATAATAAAGCAGTAAGCAACAATAAGTCGGTGCAAGGAAGATTATGAAAAAGGCCATGTGCGTGTTGGAATCGCGCACCGAGGGTTCCATACAAACGTAACGTTGCCGTTAGAAAACTGTTCCCCATACATCGACATTGATCAAGGTCAATTTACTACAAGCAAAATAAAAAAAGTGGTGTATTTACAAGTTTACGGGTTTCGGATTTTATTCTTTATATTGCCAAATTTCATGATTATAGGTCAACTGGAAGAACCCTATAAGTTTGGATTCGCTCGCGATTGTCAAAATATACGGCATAAACGACCGTATCTTTTGATTGCGTTGACCTAGAAGTTTTTTTTCTCACAGATCTAAGGGATTGCAGACTTGATATTAATTAATATTAATTTCAACGTGATACTTCCCACGCGTTTCTGAGATAAAGGCTCTTGACAGACAGACCTAGAGGCACTATTTCACTATTTCTTATTGTACTTGTGATAACGAGTTAATCTATGCATCTATCTATCTATCACACGGATGGAAAACGAAGTGATCATTTAAGGGTTCCTTTTTTTCTGTTGAGGTGCGGAACCTTAAATATGACCTAGGGGACAAAAATAAGCCAATTATCAAGAATATACTTTTGTTTAAATAGTGTGCATCTGTTTGTCTATCTGTGTGTCCTTTGAATGTTCACGCATCGTGTAAAATCTACTGGACCGATTTGAAAATCAGTTTCGGTTTCAGATAGCATCGGTTTTGAATTAAAATCTGGTGTACTCTGTACCTCAATCCGACGAGTACAAGACGAGCAATCGATAAAAAAAACATTTGACGACTGAATAAATTTTGATGAAATATTGTACAGGCTACATTGAACTTCATAAGTACTTTTGGTCCTGGAATAATACAGATTAATTTTAACCAAGGGAAATGACAACTCGGGCAAAACCACGGACACAGCTAGCGAAAAATAATGACGAAGGTTTTTTCCATTCCAGGTATCCACACTCCAAAGCACTGTACTGATCCTTTCCTGCCAGTTCGTGGCTAATAAATTGTATAATTTCACTTTTCTGTTACAGGAATCAGTATCGGCGGCGCCGCTCGGTGCACGATAACTCCCCGCGGAGTTCTGAACACGTGAGCTGACTGCTTGTGTACGGGGGGTGTGGCCAGGGTACAGAGAGCAATTCGTTTCATACAATATGAAATCCCGCGATTCTCTTAGGCAACGTCAATCTTCAAGTCAAGCCAACTTAGGCACGAGATCAATATTCTTACAGTGGCTTGTCAATATATATATACTAGTATATATATATGAAAATAAATATGTATGTTCGGAAGAATATCAATACCTTTGTTAAAAATAGGGATGTTCATAATTTTAATACTAAAATAAAAATAAACTAAAAGTGTCTGGATTTCGGTTAAAGAAAGTTAGTGGTTCATACATGGGGAACTGTGTACGCTTTTTTAATAAGTTACCTGACGGCATTGATCAATTACCAATGCATAGGTTTAAAACTTTTGTTAAAGTAAATCTCATAAAGAAAGCGTATTACAATGTAAATGATTATATTAATGACAGAAATGCATGGCCTGATGTCTCCAAGCTCCATGATAATAATAAGTGATAGCTTCGATGTTAACGTTAAGTGTATGAAATGTTCAAAGTACTTTGTGAGATGTCTCAAACATACCATGAGATCACGTTGTTTTATACAACATAATTATCTAGTTAGAATTTTTTACCTTATTTTTCCGAGGATTTTTGTTTGATGTTTGTGGGACATCTCATTGTCATTTTTATCTTATATATTTGTAGTTTACATGTTTTGCTATAATTGTGACATATGAAAATAAACAATAGCTTAATAAAACTAAAAAACACGCTTGATATAGAAAACCAAACTAAAAAATAGAAAATAAATTTTAATAGTGTAAATAAGAAAAAAATGATTTATTTCAAAAAAACCGCATCCAAATCAGTTCAGTGGTTCTCGAGATTATCACAATAAAGACATACGCGCGCCAGGGTTTTACCACAAAAACTATGTAGTGAGTACAACATACAAAAATACAACTGTTATATAAATAATTATGACAAATTAAACTCGTCGCGCGTCTTGCTAACGACGAATCATTTTGTTGCTTCTATAAACTCGTCGCGCGTCTTGCTAACGACGAATCATTTTGTTGCTTCTATAAACTCGTCGCGCGTCTTGCTAACGACGAATCATTTTGTTGCTTCTATAAACTCGTCGCGCGTCTTGCTAACGACGAATCATTTTGTTGCTTCTATAAACTCGTCGCGCGTCTTGTTAACGACGAATCATTTTGTTGCTTTTATAAACTCGTCGCGCGTCTTGCTAACGACGAATCATTTTGTTGCTTCTATAAACTCGTCGCGCGTCTTGCTAACGACGAATCATTTTGTTGCTTCTATAAACTCGTCGCGCGTCTTGCTAACGACGAATCATTTTGTTGCTTCTATAAACTCGTCGCGCGTCTTGCTAACGACGAATCATTTTGTTGCTTCTATAAACTCGTCGCGCGTCTTGCTAACGACGAATCATTTTGTTGCTTCTATAAACTCGTCGCGCGTCTTGTTAACGACGAATCATTTTGTTGCTTTTATAAACTCGTCGCGCGTCTTGCTAACGACGAATCATTTTGTTGCTTCTATAAACTCGTCGCGCGTCTTGCTAACGACGAATCATTTTGTTGCTTCTATAAACTCGTTGCGCGTCTTGCTAACGAAGAATCATTTTGTTGCTTCTATAAACTCGTCGCGCGTCTTGCTAACGACGACTCATTTTGTTGCTTCTATAAACTCGTCGCGCGTCTTGCTAACGAAGAATCATTTTGTTGCTTCTATAAACTCGTCGCGCGTCTTGCTAACGACGACTCATTTTGTTGCTTCTATAAACTCGTCGCGCGTCTTGCTAACGAAGAATCATTTTGTTGCTTCTATAAACTCGTCGCGCGTCTTGCTAACGACGAATCATTTTGTTGCTTTTAATTAATTTCTTATAATTGTATATTTGCGCATCCAATAACATCACCACTGTGATGTGTCGGTGATGATTCACTGTAAGCAAACACGAAACCTGATATACAAATGGTCAATTTGAAAAAAAAAGACTATCAAAGTAAACTATTTCATTATAATTACGCCGCCAAAAATTATATTAATGATCGCTCGCTCGTTTGCTCACCGGTATTAATTAAAATTTATGAGTGCGTCCGTAATGACAGACAAACAAACTCGAGGACTGCAAATTGGGCGTTGTTGGGATGGATATTTCAAGACAGAAAACATTTTGTGTGTACTTTTAAATTATGAGGAGGAAAAATATCTCAACCTTTCTTGATATTACTCGTATTTGGCCTATTTCAAAGCGTTATACCTACGTACTTGTTAAAATCCGTTTATTTTCTTCTTTATATAATATTTATTTATTATCTGTGGACTTCCTTTTCACATTTTAGTGCGTCGTTTTACTACTAGTACATATTATTACAAACAAATACGAATATTAAAACGACAAAAAATTTAAATCGACTTCATAATAAAAAAAAGTCAGACCCTGGATACCACATAAAACTAGAGAACTCATCAAGACAAACGAAATGAGCCCACACTCGAATAGGTTCCATCATTTTGTTGTTGAGTTCCTGTGACTACCTTCCGGTTCCATCATCAGACCCTTGATACCACATAAAACCAGACATGATCTCATTAAGACAAACCAAAAGAGCCCAAATTCGAAGGGGTTCCATCATCCGATTTTGTAGTTCCTTTGACTACTACTACTACTACTACTACTACTACCACTACCACCACCACTACCACCACCACCACCACCACCACCACCACCACCACCACCACCACCACCACCACCACCACCACCACCACCACCACCACCACCACCACCACCACCACCACCACCACCATCACCACCACCACCACTACCACTACCACTACCACTAGTTTTTAATTGTCATCAGAACTACACCCATGTGCAAAACTTCAACATCTTTGGACGTCCTTAATTGTTCAAAATTGACTTGCAATCCAGTCCTCAACATTATAACACGGTGAATTAAATTAAAGCTACTAAACCAATTTTGATGAAATGAAAACAGTACCACTCTAGAGGTCTTCTTACTAAAGTAAAAACAATCATCTACGGTTCAGGAATCCCAAGATATTAGAGAACATAAACTATACAACACATTGATTTTATAATAAAACTACAAAACCAATTTTGATGAAGTGTATACAGGACTACACGGAAAGTTTACCCTTTTGAATAAAAAAACAACCATCTAAATCGGTTTAGAAATCTTAGAGATAAACACAAAATAAAAGCAATATAACCACAAAATTGAATGGATTTACTCAACAAAACTATTTATTCTCGAAAAACTGCTGAACCACTTTTGATACAATTTATATGGGACTACCTGGAGAGTATACCCTTTCAAACAAAAAAATATTTTTTAAAATCGGTGCGCAATTGACGGAGATATCGACCGACATACATAAAAAACATACACACAGCCGAACATATAACCGTCTCCGTTTGTGAAGTCGATTAAAAGGCGTTAACCTGTACTATATGATACTAAAAATGACACTGTATTTTTTACACCACTGCCCAAAAAATGGCACTCCATTTTTTGGGCATTTTTTGGGCATGACTCGGAAACAAACATTTCTGCTCATCACACAAATGATTGCACCTTGCAGGATTGGAACCCGCGACCGTTTGATTTCGTACCTAGGATCTCTAGCCACGAGACCAACCGGTCGTCAATACTGCACTTCAAACCGAAACACAGAAAAGGTGTGAACTTCCCCGGGCGGAATCTAGCCTTCCACTACAAAAGTAAGTATAACCGTATCCAAAAACTCTAACTGCATGTCGGAATCGCGAGCGCGTCGTTTTATCATTTTAATCGGTTTCCGGGCAGGCAGGTGTGAAATGCCGCGACGTTGGAAACATTTCATTTTAAGCCCCGTTGCCTTTCGGATCAGCCTGTAAACGTTCTTCCCCTGTGTAGGGCCGAACGGTCACAATTCTAAAATATTCAGAGATGCGTACTGAAATTTTAAGACCTATATTTATAAAAAAATAAACATAACGTTAGTGCGAACTGTATTTTAACAAGCTCAATTATTATGTACGTGTCTGACTTCATGTAGATAGGTATTTAATTTTATTGAAACAAACCAAGAATAAACAACATGATTGTTTTTATTTTTAATCCACTTCAAAATGAACGAGGGTTTTTTGACGTGCAGTGGCGTTGGTGTTTAATTCTAAATCATTGGTTGGTGGCACAAACTTGTAACGAGGCGATCCCAGGGTTTGGGTTGCTTCCACTAGCCCAGGACCCAAACCTCAGTGACACAGAATTACAGGAACTATTGGAAGCACAGGAACAGGAGGAGATGATCAGACTTGTGTACTAACACGATTCGGATTAAAATAACCTCTTATGTAGGTATTATCGTTTATATATTTACAAGTGTAATTCAACTGGTTATAAACTTATTTATGTATTTTATATCATATTTCCCTTTTGCTCCAAAATCAATGTAAATAATGACAGGATATTTTATATTTTTAATGAATAATGACCAACTATCAAAATGAAAAAGAAATGGATTATGAAAAAATTAAGAGATCAAAAGAGTATTATTATGAAAGAGGTTTGGACCTCGTCACAAACTACAAAGGTTGGTGGCGTGTTTTCGAGTTCCGTAACATTGATACGTTGGTCAGATGGCTGTCCAAGGAATGACGTTACACGTTACTAATATTTTTGCCTACAAATCAAGAGCGCCAGAATTAATTCCGTGATAGTAGTTATATAGGACGACTGTAGTTATATGCGCCATGCTCTTCATTTCGTAAGAAAAAAGACTACATTAATCTGAACTCTATAGGTCGTAAATTGTGATTATTTTCAAGTCAAATTTTTCGATAAATTTACTCATACATATTCCAAATATATTTGGAAGCTAGTAGTTTATATTGCTGTCTGAACTAATTACATAAAAACTTAGGCTAGTATCGTATCGTTGACATTCCACCTCTCTCGGTTGGGACTTAAGCTTTCTTGTTCACTGCGCAGGCGGCAACACACAGACGCTTCAAATCCTGGAAAACTGGAAGTCTGCTGGTGGCCTCTTCTGCATGCCAGGGGTCTTCCACCGACCTGATAATGAGAGAATTTAGGCTGGAGTTTACTAAAACTAAACACGTGCATCATAATTAAACCATTGTCAGTTTGAAAATGTTAAACAAATTCGAAAAGAACTGTAGTAGGTACTACAATAAGGTACATGTTATGATAATGGTGAACTTAAGATATGATAATCCAAAAAGGATAGCTGAAGAAAATTCTATAACAAATAAGTTAAAACGCGGCATCAACCGAAAAAAATAAAAAAATAACACTGCCATTCCTCTTCACTCGCCGTTTTCACATAAAAATGCAATTGAACGCAAAATTAACTCCCGAATCGTCTTCAAGAATTCAGTGCGCAATTTACTTTATTTTTGCGAATGATTCCTTCAGACAGACGCTTTGGAACAGTGACTTCAAGAATCGTTACCATTGTTTAAGTCCATAGTATTGGTGTAATGACCGCGGCGCAAGTTGTAGGGGCGGAGCGGTTAAAGTAAATTCATTGGTCTGGAAATATTTCCATGACCAACAGGAACGCTGCTGGGCTACCGCACATGCTTGATAAACATCGAGGCTGATTCTACTAAGGCTTCTTCCACTCAAATATAGTTTTACCAAAGAAAGGGTCCTATAATTAACTGCCTTCAACGCCTTTGTTGTATCTCAGCTGCTCAGTTATGCTTGACTCGCGTTAGTTTCATTTTACTAATATTATTTTACCCTAAAACAGTTGTCCAGTACCTTTTAAATAGAAACGAGCAAAATAATTGTCAAACCTGCAGTTTTTTTTTGAAAGCTTGTTTACGCTCTAGTAATAAAATCATGACGAAGCAAAATTTAATTGTAAATTTTTATAATAAAATGAACAATATCAAAAACCGCTCCATCATAAACTCTCATCACTTTCTCTGACTCATTATATTTTAATTATTCATATGTTTTTTGTCATGTCCTCTTTCAACAGTGAGGTTCAAGGCAAAGGTGGTGTCGAGAGCGGAAGCTAGAGCGATTTTTGTTTCATAAACAAAAATAAACATCGAGGCTGATTCTACTAAGGCTTCTTCCACTCAAATATAGTTTTACCAAAGAAAACAAAAATCGCTCTAGCTTCCGCTCTCGACACCACCTTTGCCTTGAACCTCACTATAACTCTAGCCGGGCTTACTCCCGGTAGCTTCGGCCGAGTCCTATTTACGACATAAACGGAACCCAAGTTAAAACCCGATCTCTCGAACGATGGCGATGTCCTTTTCTTTTATAAAAGCTAGCTGAAGGAAAATGCCGAAGAGTCAATGCTGCAAATGACAAGCTCATTTTGTCTACTATACTAATGGCTTTATTAGAAACATTAAGAGTTTCTCAAAATGGATGGATCTACTAACTGAAAAATTATATCACACAGAGATACAATCTCTGTTCTGTGACCACGTTCTGTCTGTATGTCACAGCCACTTTGTTGATACACTAATAACCCTACAGGTTTGAAATTTGGATCACGTAGAGATATTTATAACAGCTACAGGATTACAAAAAATATTCCTCCTTTACTCGATAAGTGAAGGAGAAATAAAAAAACGTTTGTACCCCATCGAGTGCGATCTCGTTGAATAGGTATTTTCAAATTATAATGATGTTTCGTTGACAGATTTTTTTTCTCTATTTGTACGAGATACAGCTGACCAAGTAAGGCTAAAATTGTTCGTATGTTACGAAATAACTGCTGGACCAATTCCAATGCGGTTTTGATAGTAGCGTAGCTTAGGTCTAGCTACGGAACCCTAAGTCTGTGCGTGTTCAACATGCACTCGGCTGGTCATGTTTGAGGCTTTAATACAATATTCAAAACAGTGTGTTTGTAGGTGCGTTAAATAGAGACGCTCTCTGGTTTCCTAGTTTGGCTGCCCAACGGTCTCTGACGTGACTTGACAAATAGTATTAATGGTTACCAACGACAACTCATCGATGAAACAGCGTTGTGTTCTGATCATAACAAAAAGCTGTCAGTTTTTTCTTCAATATCCGTGTCTCTTCGATTCGATTCGAAGATCTCTTGTTCAAATATAATTTGAATTAGTTTATCTTAGGAATAATAAAAAAGTGAAACCCCTTTACTGACTTATACGAAATCTGAAGAATAAAGTCTATATAAGGCATCATTACTAGAGCCGTAGCCGAAGCGATTGTCCCATTTTACGGCTCATTTTTACGGCTGCTACAGCCCTAACAAATGAACATTTCTCTACTATGATAGCGCATAAAAGGAACAGATTTACCCTTTCTCCATTTTGAGACAATTTTACTTTAAAAAGGTTTTAGGTTCATAACTTTTCGTATCGAAAGAGTCGTTGAGTAAAACTATTTTTAATAACAAAGATAGAAAAACTTACAATAGACCAAAATAGCGTTTTGTTTTTCGTTTTATCCCGTAAAGTGACCAAGCGGGCAATGTTACTTCAAAACAGTTTTCAAATGTTTATTATTGTTCTGCACTAAACGAACGTAATGGCTGGTTTACACATTCGAGCTGCTGACCTGACAGTCAGCTGCTTCCATTATGTACTCGCATGCCAATAGCTGCAGTGCGATTACGTAATGTTGATCATGACGGTTTCAAGCCGTCAAATTCAATAATGCTTTGCGATAGAGTCGATTTTCCTATGAAAAAAGTGACAATCTGATTGAAGCCAAGTTCTGTAATAGGGCCACTGGGCTTGCCTTTGCTATTTACATGATTCGAATAGCTGCCAGTATTATGTGAGTTGTCACAATGTGTCGAGTCAACGTGCTTTGATTTAAAAAACAGTATTAAGCTCCATAAACAAAATATTAAGCTATGAATTGGAAAATACCTAAAAGAGTCGTGTAATACACACAAAAAATACAAGTACCGCTACCGAACGTTGCGAATGGCGTGCGAGCTTAAAACAAAAGTGAAAACAAAAAAAGTAACTCGTAAGATACTTCCATACCGTTGCCGTAGGGGACACTTGGCGATGTGGGGACTGCCAATCTAAAACGCCCAAGGGGCGAGACCCCGCCACGCCTGTCCATCGTTTGCAGGACAGTTACCGTACTCAGATTCAAACTAGTGGAGAGCACGCAACAGTGGCCTGTTCACTAAAACGACTGGTCAGGTGAATGTTGACGTGGTGAGTGCGCTCAGGGATGAGATGCGTTCCAAGTTCACCAAAATGCAAAATCTGATGATATGTGAATTTAAGTCATCCAAAGAAGACAGAAGCACATTTATTGACGAAATTCGGGAGCTTAATAAGGAGATGTCTGTGACGCGCCCCAGTTTCAATGAGCGTATGGATGCGTTTGATTCGCGCATAGTGGCCTTGGAGGTGGCCCGAGAGGCGGAGCCTGAATCTGTCAAGGTAACCTCATTAGAACTAGCACTATCCGAGATGAAAATACAGCTCAACGACCGCGAGCAGGAGTTCCTGCTAATCGATATTATCGCGCTAAAACGCGTACCGAGTCATCGTGAGCGCAACAACGATATCCCTTGTGACGTCACGGATTAAGTCATTACATCCGCCATTTTGCGATTACACCGACCATGCCCCAAACTGATATCACCGTGAGCGCTACTGTCAAAGTGACAGACTGAAGGTTGTTTACAAAGAAAACTGTTGTTTGAATTCAGTTGTGTGTGATTTTCGTACAGTTTTCCAAATATTACTACAGACAATTGACCAATTTTTAGGCAGACTACTTTACCCACGAGTAATACTTTGTATTTTGAGCAAATTTTGAGGTTATGTTTTTGTGATCTTGTAATCACGCTCACGAGCGTTCCGAATCAACTGCAGCACTCAACTGCCGTGAGCGCGATATCTGAATCGGAACGCAAATTAGCACTGTGATCGCTCACAGCGATATTATCGTGAATCAGAACGCACCCTAAGTGGGGATGCATCTAGTCACTGTTTATTAGCAACAAACCACTTTAAGGTGAGAAGTATTTATGGCAAGACTTCGTCTACTGCTTGCTGTTGCCCGGTTTCTTATAAGTTTATGAATGAGACAAATGCAAACATAAAAACGGAATTGGCTGCATTTGAGTCAGAGATCACTGAACGAATTCCAACTGATTGCGGAAATTTCATGGCCACACACAGCCTAATGCCAACCATATATGGAAAAATGCACTCGTTCAAGGACTTCAGCTGCTGTATGTGATCTGTGCAAATCTCGTCTGACTGAAATGAATAATTTTGAAGCAGTGAGAGCTAAGGCAGTGTAAGAAGACTTATGAAAACACAGATTTATATAATCATAGCAAGCAAAAGGTGAAGAAATGAAGTGAAAGATAAGACAGAAGTCATTCAAGAAGCTTTTCGAATAAAAACCTGCATACTATTAGACATAGTCAAACAGGGCAGAGGTAACACCAATACCGGGAATGTTGCAAGACAGTATTTTGCAGATCCAGAAACAACGGCCCATATTACTGAATTAGATGGGAACTTAATATAAAGACTTGCTGTAATATTGCAATGCATTTCATCAGGCAAACAGATAAACATATCTAAATTCAAAGTATACTATAGTAAGTGTGACAGCTAATAAATAAATTATTAATTTATGGACCCCAGATAGTTGAGCAGCTATCAGTAGTGCCTACCTATAGGCTTCTTATTCGAAAAAGCATGTGAGGCAAGGAACAAAGACTTCCGCAAATACCGAGAAAGTCATACGTGAACAGCAATATCGCCACCAATGAAGATATTCTGCACAATCTTCTTCTATCATTGAATCCTTTCCTTACTAGCATACAACCGAAAATGAAACATTCTTCACATACATACAATCTGAAATGATATACACACATCAGCTTGAAGCTGCTAGTGTATTATTTAATAATAATAATTCTCCATTCAAAGAACTACTTAATTTTTATTAACAACTCGTTCATTAACTACTTCATTGATGTGTCTTCATTAACTGAAGTAGACTGATAGTAGTGATGTATTGTAAAAATAACCACCACACCATTAATTATAATATGACCTGCACCACTGCCTGTACCATTTATCTAGACAGAGTTGTTTACTGAAATGTCATGTGTTGATTCCAGGAACATTGATAAAGTAGGAAGGTTGCCTGTATTTGGCTATTGTGTTAATTGAATATAATTTTGTATAATATTTTTGATTTGTAACATCTTTCCTCTGGCTTTACTTAAATCTATGGGAGCTAGAGAGTAGTAATTCCTTTATGGGAGTGATTTTGTGAAAAGTGTTACAATGTGCTGCGTGTGCTTGGTCAACTGTTTACTGAAACAGCATCGAGCGATGATAAAGCAGAGCTTGAACAGCGATGATAAGACATTACTTTTTTGTTAGTTTCCAACTCTAGTGTAGGAGGGGTAAATGCGAATTACCCGTGCACCCACTAGTGGGTGAAGCCGGTGGGTTGTCGGGTCATTGCCTATAAAAAACAGCTTGAACTGATGTTACACATCATATGCAACTAATGCGTTTTTCTTGTCCTATTAAATTCATTCTCTTACTACTTACACCATCAGCAAAAGAGTTCCGTTTGGACCCTTCTGGTACGGAACCCAAAAATAAAGGAGAAATGTCACCTGTGCTAGGTTGTTGTGATTGTTATTTGTATATAATTTGTATTATTACATTTTGGTTTTTGTTCTACTAAACTGAACCTTTTATTACCATTACCCTACAAACAGCAACAGCTACAGGATTCCGTTTAGTTTGGACCATATGGGTAGGACTAAAATCATAATAATACTTATAATAAAAACAAGTCATAAGTTCAAAAACTAAAACCTGACTACAATCGGGTAAAAAATAGCCTATGACACTCCTGCGATGAAGACGATCGATTGATACTTTGCTTGTCAAAATCTGACCCACTTTTAGTTTGAATACATAACCCTTCCTTTGCTTCGCCATAGTCGGGTAAAAAATATATGCCTATGACACTACTTAGATCTAAAGACGAATCGATTGACACCTCGCTTGTCAAAATCGGACTAAAAGGGACAACGCTATGGTGTAACTTCCACATACGCTCATAAATATACAGGTGTCCCAGGAAGTAGTGATAGGTGGAGGTGCCGGGGTAGAGCACTCCCAGGGGCACCCGAATAAGCCCCCATGTAATTTCCGCGATTTTTTATTGTTCGGAGTTACTCCAATTATATTTTTTTTGACCAAACCAACATAACAATTCAGTTGATTTTTTGTATATTGGTAGTCCAGTAGTAACCCTTGTTTTACTTGCCTTGCTTCGCCGTAATACTGAATATTAAGAGGAGGGAATATGTGCGTTTTTCAATCCGATGAGCAGAAGCCCAGCAATCAATAAAAACTTTTTTGACGGCTGAAGGAATTTTGATCAATATTGGTATTTTAGGTCTTGGAATAGTGCATGTAATGTTAAGTGCAATCCATGGGGTAGGAAATGGTTGGTTCCATTCATGGTTTAGAAAAAATACAATAGGGCATTTTATATCTTTTTATAAAATCGATTTTTAAACAATTTAATACAGGTTTCCCGCTCAAACTTCGTCCCAAAGATCTCTACACAGCCACAGAATAAATAATAGTACAACCTTCTAAACGAAATAAATCATACGCAAAAACATTAACTTTTGCTACTTTAAAGTACAATATTAAACTCTATCTCCATGGCAAAAGGTTCTATCTCTACATATAAAAATGGTGTAAGTTTGTTCTGTAAAGTTATCTACACAGCCTCTTATAATGTACCTACACAGCACGCAAAGAAACAAATCTCACGCAAAAACTTTATCTTTTGCTGCTATAGAGTACAATATTAAACTCTATCTACATGGTAGAAGGTTCACTAACTACATACAAAAAAATGTGTAAGCTTGTGCTGTAAGAATAATGTCAACAAACCATTTTATACGTCAAAAATTTTACAGTTAGATAAAATATACAACACATGCAAATTAAAAACTCACACCTAAGCGTTAATTGCTTGCAACACAGATTAAGTATCAGAATACTTAATCTGTGGCTTGCAACCACAGATTCAACAAGTGAGTTATCACTAACGTAGATAACAAATTTACTTTAAATTTAAAGATAGATACTATTACTTATTTAATTTCTATGTTTTCGCCCTAATAATACAATAGAATGTTAATATTTCAAACCCTGTTCTTCTAAAGTGTGATAATTTTGCCGTAGAATAAATATGTTTGCGAATGACGCTAGGAGGAAGGCTGAATACACACGATCCTGCATGGTAACAAAATATCTCTATTCTGTTGGCAATGATAAGTGCGAATCATAGACAAAAACCTACAAATTACAGTATTGTAACTGTCAAACCGATGAAGTCGTAAAAAAATATGACGTAATAACCGCTCGGTTGTCCACGCTCTGAAGACCGCAGGACCAAACTAATAACCCAAAAAAAATATGGCCGACGCGACACATCTAACCTCAAACTGGTAATTGATTGTATATGCGTTGAGACTACAGCAGTGCGATTACGTAATGTTGATCATGACAGTTTCAAGCAGTCAAAGTCAATAATGCTTTGCGATAGAGTCGATTTTGCTATGAAAAAAGTGACAATCCGATTGTAGCCAAGTTCTGTAATTGGGCCACAGGTACTTGATGGTCAACCCACAAAAAAAAGAAGGTCGACGCGACACATCTGTGGCCCAATTACAGAACTTGGTTACAATCGGATTATCACTTTTTTCATACCAATTTCGACTCTATCGCAAGGCATTAGTGGTTGCGATATAGAGAATTCGATTGAAGCCAAGTTATGTGGTCGGGCCGCTGGCCGCAAACTGGCGATTTATTGGGTACAAGCCGAGATCACAGGTATCTGATTGTCAACCCACAAAAAAAAGAAGGTCTACGCGCCGACTTTGCGTAAACAAACAGTTTTTATGACCACTTCATTGAGCGCTTAGATAAACAAACTGGTGATTTATGGAGCTAAATAGGTACGGCACATATTTCAAGTGTTCATGTTGTGGGTTTCGAAGCAAAATAATTATATAAACACGCTTAGATTTGAATGATTATTGAGGTCAATAATGTTCAAAATCGAGTGGCAAAATTTACGTCGCTATCGATGATCGATGATCGATGAAAACAAAAAATGTGACTGTAGCGTTAGTTGCGATGATCAATGAAAACAAAAAAAGTGACTGTAGCGCATAGAATCAATCGAGCGGATAATAGTGTCTTCGAAAATAGTTTGTTACTATTTGGAGGTTATAAATTCTGTAATAGTGACAGGAGACATTCCGTTGTCATGGAAATCTCAGATAGTGTTGCCTGTTTTAAAACCAACCAAAAATCCGTCAGAAGTTACTACTTACCGTCCCATAGCATTATCACCCGTGATAACAAAAATAGCCGAACATTTAGTGAAAAATAGATTGGAATGGATTCTAGAAAGCAGAAATTTACTGGCTGGGTCACAATATGGATTCCGAAAAGGTAAAAGCACCTTAGACAGTATTGGCATATTGATTTCTGACGTAAGACTGGCTTTTTCAAACAAAAAGTCAGTTGTAGCAGTATTCTTAGACATAAAATCAGCATATGACAATGTAAGTTTAGCAATTTTAAGAAATAAGTTACAGTTATTGGAAGTACCAGATAACCTAGTAAGGTTTATTTTAAATTTAATGTCTGGGTTCTCGATTAAATTGGTTTCATTAAATAGGATAATCTGGAGAAGACTCCCGCAGGGCTCAGTACTAAGTCCAATTCTATACAATGTCTACACTTACGACCTAGAAAGTGCATTAAACGGAACTTCAAGTATTTTACAATATGCAGATGATGTTGCCATTTATATTTCAAATCAAAGTGTCGATAAACCCTGCTCTTCACTTTCAAATGCTCTAAAACACCTTAAAATCTGATTGGATACTAATGGTCTAGAACTGTCGGTGTCCAAGAGTTGTACAAATTTTTTTACCAGACTACTTATGCCCCCATCTATAACTGTATTACACAACGGAGAGCCCATTCCTATTAAAACTCAAACTAAATTTTTAGGGTTAATTCTAGACTCATAATTAACTGGATTACCACATTGTGAATATATTGCTGGTAAGTGTGAACGCTCACTTAATATCCTTAGGTGCCTGTCGGGTGTTTGGTGGGGCGCACATCCCTTCTCTTTAAATTTGGTCTACAATGCTCTGATTAGAAGTGTTCTTGATTATGGTACTTTCTTGTTAGAGCCCTGCAGCATGGCTGCGAAGAACAGATTGGATGCCGTCCAGACTAAAGCCCTTAGGATCATAGCCGGTGCTATGAAAAATAGTCCTATAATCGCTTTACAGGTTAAATGTGTTGAACCACCTCTGCAATTACGACGACAGTTTCTGGGAGATAGATTCTTTTTCCGTATTTTACAGTTTTCAGCGGTCTGATTACAGAACTTGGTTACAATCGGATTATCACTTTTTTCATAGCAATTTCGACTCTATCGCAAGACATTAGTGATATCGATACTGACAATCCGATTGAAGCTAAGTTATGTGGTCGGGCCTCTGGAGCTGCGAGCCGGCTCGCAGATCGGGCCCGACCACAGAACTTGGCTTCAATCAGATTGTCATTTTTTTCGTAGCAAAATCGACTCTATCCCAAAGCATTATTGAATTTGACGGCTTGAAACCGATGTGATCAACATTACGTAATCGCACTGCAGGGGCCCGACCACAGAACTTGGCTTCAATCAGATTGTCACTTTTTTCATAGCAAAATCGACTCTATTGCAAGGCACTAATGAATTTGACGGCTTGAAACCGTCATGATCAACATTACGTAATCGCACTGCTGATCATAGTCACCTGCGGCCCGATTATATAACTTGGTTACAATCGGATTATAACTATTTTCATAGCAATTTCGACTCTATCGCAAGGCATTAGTGATATCGATACTGAGAATCCGATTGAAGCTAAGTTCTGTGGTCGGGCCCCTGCAGCCCGATTACAGAACTTGGTTACAATCGGATTATCACTTTTTTCATAGCAATTTCGACTCTTCGCAAGGCATTAGTGGTTGTGATATTGAGAATTCGATTGAAGCCAAGTTATGTGGTCGGGCCGCAGGGGCCCGACCACATAACTTAGCTTCAATCGGAATGCCTTGCGATAGAGTTGAAATTGCTATGAAAAAAGTGATAATCCGATTGTAACCAAGTTATGTAATCGGGCCGCTGATTTACACACGCCTTTAACAAAGTATCGTAGTGCCGTCTCTTCTAGCATGCGTTAGCATCCGTCTGTGCTTCTAGCCACAGAGTACTTATACCGGAGACTTCTAGCGTAGTAGCGTAGCGGTTGTACTCTCTTTGCAAGATATAAAAATCAAAGTTTAATGTGAATAAACCGGATTATACTTATACACCGGTCCCCGTATCTTCTTTGTAAACCACAAATATACAACCCGTATATTCCACAAATTTGTAGTTTGTAGTAGTATTATTTATACGTATATAGTATATAGTATTTTTACGTAGTATTTATATACTCTTTGGAATATACGGTAAGTTCACAAATTATAAAGTATGGGTAAGTCGTGATTTTGTTTCGGAGTGGTATTTGTTTACAAAATAAGGCTTATTGATTCCGATTGTATACGCTTTAATTAGCGAGAGATTTTAACAACAAATTTCACCGTAATACATTTATGTGCCAAATGCAATGTTGCAAGCAAATTTCAGGAGGCATCATCATGTCGCTGATTCTCGTAAAAGTAAAATAAACAAAGATTTTCTAACATAGTAGGTATGTACTTGGGCACAACACAAATGGGAGCGCTATGGCAAATTGGAAAAGTCTTTTCAACTATTTCTGCAGATATCCCCTCGATAGATATTTAGATATTTTTTTAGATATTTCCTCGGGTTCTTCTTAGTTCAACTACAGAGACTAAGGACAGAGTACACCCTTGAAAAAGTTTTATAGACACCGCGCTGCGAGCGGTGGCCCGCAGCGCGTGTAATAACAGCAACTGATGTGGGGGGCGAGGGTTTATCTGCTGCGTTGGCGCATCCTGGAGTGAATCTTCTTCTTCACTCGAGTAACCTCAAGGAACACCCAAACACACAGATCTTACTACATTTGCACTAGTCATATCATTCACAATATCATATGCTACACGAAGACATGGTCTCCAAGCAGGTCGCAGAAACCATCCACAGTCTGTTATAGTTCTGATGTCTATTAATTTCTATAGCCTCTCAGATCTTACGAGCCACGAAAAACTTACAACAAACCACATTAGTTTTCATAATAATAACACTTGACATTGTTGGAAGTGAGGTAATCAGCCACAAGTGTCTATTGTTCACACAAATGGACGACTGGTTGGTCTCGTGGCTAGAGATCCTAGGTACGAAATCGTACAGTCGCGGGTTCGAATCCTGCAAGGTGCAATCATTTGTGTGATGAGCAGAAATGTTTGTTTCCGAGTCATGGATGTAATATTCTTATCTATGTATGTTTATCCGTTACCTAGTGCCCATAGCACAGGGTATCCTAGTTTGGGGCTAGATAATTGGTGTGGAAATGTCCCGAATATAAAAAAAAAAAAAAAAAAAAAAAAACATAGGGCACTCCCACCAAGTTCTGTGTTAAAAACAGGGATTTTTTCATGTATATATCCAATCTGAATAATATTTTCGATCTATCTGTTTAAGCACTTGTAGCGCACCCTCGGTAGGTTAGGGAGCGGGTTAGGCTTGGGGTCTGCCTGAGGGCATCACAACCAATCCAACTGTATCAAAACAGAAGCAGAAAAAAAATTGGGGGGAGGTGGCCTCAGCCTCCTCATATTTTGAAAGGGCAAAGTCTCACTTTGGGCGATCCATTATCTAGTTTTTGTTGTTATATGACTGATATTTAACGTTAATGTAGCTAAAATATTTATTATTTTTACTCAATTTCTTACTTATGTTTTATTGCAGCTTACAACGGAGAGTTGACATAACCAGCCAACCAAGCATAAGCACCCAAGCGAGGAATGTGTGGGAGTTTTTGAAAGAGCGACACTCACCGAAGCAAACCCATCTAACCAGCAAACAAGTGTGATGAGAAACCTGCAAGTGCCTATAGTCTAAAACAGCAAAAGTAAACTAGAGAGAGAAAGAAATACACATGTGCTATTTGTAACGTATAAGTCAGCATATGCTTGTAATACACATGTGCTATTTGTAACGTATAAGTCAGCATATGCTGGTAATACACATGTGCTATTTGTAACGTATAAGTCAGTATATGCTGGTAATACACATGTGCTATTTGTAACGTATAAGTCAGTATATGCTGGTAATACACATGTGCTATTTGTAACGTATAAGTCAGCATATGCTGGTAATACACATGTGCTATTTGTAACGTATAAGTCAGCATATGCTGGTAATACACATGTGCTATTTGTAACGTATAAGTCAGTATATGCTGGTAATACACATGTGCTATTTGTAACGTATAAGTCAGCATATGCTGGTAATATAAAAATACATACAAGAAAACACAACAGAAAGAAACCATATGAATGCACTATGTGTGATCATAAATGTGGACATGCAGGTAGCTTGAAAAACTATATCAAGACACAAAGGTGAGAAACCATATAAATGTGTATGTGTGATTACGAGTGTGTAAGTGCTAATGAAATCAATATATAATTAAGAAAACAAAAAACCGTATGAATGCGACTTGTGTGACTTTAAATGTACACAAGCTGGTGATTTATAACAACTCACAATGACACACACAGGAGAGAGACCATATGAATGCAACATGTGTGACTATAAATGTACACTAGCTGGTAATTTAAAACAACACACAGTGATACACACAGGAGAGAGACCATATGAATGCAACATGTGTGACTATAATTGTGCACAAGCTGGTAATTTAAAACTACATAAATTGATACACACAGGAGAGAAACCATATGAATGCAACATGTGTGACTATAAATATGCACAAGCTGTTGATTTAAAACAACACATAATGACACACACAGGAGAGAAACCATATGAATGCAACATGTGTGACTATAAATGTGCACAAGCTGGTAATTTAAAACAACACACAATGAAACACACAGGAGATAGACCATATGAATGCAACATGTGTGACTATAAATGTACACTAGCTGGTAATTTAAAACAACACATAATGACACACACAGGAGAGAAACCATATGAATGCAACATGTGTGAGTATAAATGTGCACAAGCTGGTGATTTAAAACGACACAAAATTACACACACAGGAGAGAAACTATACAAATGCAACATGTGTGACTATAAATGTGCACAAGCTGGTAATTTAAAACTACATAAATTGATACACACAGGAGAGAAACCATATGAGTGCAACATGTGTGACTATAAATATGCACGAGCTGGTGATTTAAAACAACACATAATGACACACACTGGAGAGAAACCATACGAATGCAACATGTGTGACTATAAATGTGCACAAGCTGGTCATTTAAAACTACATAAAATGATACACAC
This sequence comes from Alsophila aescularia, assembly GCA_946251855.1. Classification (NCBI taxonomy): domain Eukaryota; kingdom Metazoa; phylum Arthropoda; class Insecta; order Lepidoptera; family Geometridae; genus Alsophila; species Alsophila aescularia. The sequence continues at coordinate 79,359,814 of OX276374.1, forward strand.
AGGAGAGAGACCATATGAATGCAACATGTGTGACTATAAATGTACACTAGCTGGTAATTTAAAACAACACATAATGACACACACAGGAGAGAAACCATATGAATGCAACATGTGTGAGTATAAATGTGCACAAGCTGGTGATTTAAAACGACACAAAATTACACACACAGGAGAGAAACTATACAAATGCAACATGTGTGACTATAAATGTGCACAAGCTGGTAATTTAAAACTACATAAATTGATACACACAGGAGAGAAACCATATGAGTGCAACATGTGTGACTATAAATATGCACGAGCTGGTGATTTAAAACAACACATAATGACACACACTGGAGAGAAACCATACGAATGCAACATGTGTGACTATAAATGTGCACAAGCTGGTCATTTAAAACTACATAAAATGATACACACAGGAGAGAAACCATATGAATGCAACATGTGTGAGTATAAATGTGCACAAGCTAGTACTTTAAAACAACACAAAAGGATACACACAGGAGAGAAACCATATGAATGCAACATGTGTGACTATAAATGTGCACAAGCTAGTACTTTAAAACAACACAAAAGGATACACACAGGAGACAAACCATACGGATGCAACATGTGTGACTATAAATGTGCACGAGCTGGTGATTTAAAACTACATAAAATGACACACACAGGAGAGAAACCATATGAATGCAACATGTGTGAGTATAAATGTGCACAAGCTAGTACTTTAAAACAACACAAAAGGATACACACAGGAGACAAACCATACAAATGCAACATATGTGACTATATATGTGCACGAGCTGGTGATTTAAAACTACACAAAAGTACACACACAGGAGAGAAACCATACGAATGCAACATGTGTGACTATAAATGTGCACAAGCTAGTCATTTAAAACTACATAAAATGATACACACAGGAGAGAAACCATATGAATGCAACATGTGTGAGTATAAATGTGCACAAGCTAGTACTTTAAAACAACACAAAAGGATACACACAGGAGACAAACCATACGAATGCTACATATGTGACTATAAATGTGCACGAACTGGTGATTTAAAACTACACAAAATGACACACACAGGAGAGAAACCATATGAATGCAACATGTGTGAGTATAAATGTGCACAAGCTAGTATTTTAAAGCAACACAAAATTATACACACAGGAGACAAACCATACGAATGCAACATGTGTGACTATAAATATGCACGAGCTGGTGATTTAAAACAACACAAAATGACACACACAGGAGAGAAACCATACGGATGCAACATGTGTGAATATAAATGTGCACGAGCTGGTGATTTAAAACGACACAAAATGACACACACACGAGAGAAACCATACGAATGCAACATGTGTGACTATAAATGTGCACAAGCTGGTAATTTAAAACTACATAAAATGATACACACAGGAGAGAAACCATATGAATGCAACATGTGTGAGTATAAATGTGCACAAGCTAGTACTTTAAAACAACACAAAAGGATACACACAGGAGACAAACCATACGGATGCAACATGTGTGACTATAAATGTGCACGAGCTGGTGATTTAAAACTACACAATATGAAACACACAGGAGAGAAACCATAAGAATGCAACATGTGTGAGTGTAAATGTGCACAAGCTGGTAATTTAAAACCACATAAAATGATACACACAGGAGAGAAACCATATGAATGCAACATGTGTGACTATAAATGTGCACAAGCTAGAACTTTAAAACAACACAAAAGGATACACACAGGAGACAAACCATATGAATGCAACATGTGTGACTATAAATGTGCACAAGCTAGAACTTTAAAACAACACAAAAGGATACACACAGGAGACAAACCATATGAATGCAACATGTGTGACTATAAATGTGCACAAGCTAGAACTTTAAAACAACACAGAAGGATACACACAGGAGAGAAACCATATGAATGCAACATGTGTGACTATAAATGTGCACAAGCTAGAACTTTAAAACAACACAGAAGGATACACACAGGAGAGAAACCATATGAATGCAACATGTGTGACTATAAATGTGCACAAGCTAGAACTTTAAAACAACACAAAAGGATACACACAGGAGACAAACCATATGAATGCAACATGTGTGACTATAAATGTGCACAAGCTAGAACTTTAAAACAACACAGAAGGATACACACAGGAGAGAAACCATATGAATGCAACATGTGTGACTATAAATGTGCACAAGCTAGAACTTTAAAACAACACAAAAGGATACACACAGGAGACAAACCATATGAATGCAACATGTGTGACTATAAATGTGCACAGGCTAGAACTTTAAAACAACACAAAAGGATACACACAGGAGACAAACCATATGAATGCAACATGTGTGACTATAAATGTGCACAAGCTAGAACTTTAAAACAACACAAAAGGATACACACAGGAGACAAACCATATGAATGCAACATGTGTGACTATAAATGTGCACAAGCTAGAACTTTAAAACAACACAAAAGGATACACACAGGAGACAAACCATATGAATGCTACATGTGTGACTATAAATGTGCACAAGCTAGAACTTTAAAACAACACAAAAGGATACACACAGGAGACAAACCATATGAATGCTACATGTGTGACTAAATATGCACGAGCTGGTGATTTAAAATGAAACAAAATTACACACACAGGAGAGAAACCATATGAATGCAACATGTGTGACTATAAATGTGCAAGCGCTGGTTCTATAAATCATCACAAAAAGATATACACAAGACAGAAACCATATGAGTGCAAGTTGTGTAAATTCAATTGTGGACAAAAATATTCTTTAAACATTCACATAAGAATGCACCTTGAAGAGAAACCAGAATGAATGCCAAACACCGACCATAAGACTATCCATGGTACAATAGATTTCATATACCTAGTCAGTGTTTAGTACTTTTGTGTTTAGTATTTACTATATTTATTGTATTTAGTGTACTTTTTACCCGACTGCGGAGGATAATGTGTTTGGGTTTTGTGTATGTTTGTTTTTTGTACGTTTCTTAGGCGCACCCTACAGTCTAAATGGCGTGATGGATTTTGATAAATGAGGTATCATTGGATTCATCTTAATCACGAGAGTGCTATAGGAATAATATAAAGTGATAAGAAAACTAATATGGCGGCTTATATTGGTAATTTTTACTTCCGTCGGAAATACAAGATGGCAATCTTGTATTTCCGACGGAAGTAAAAATTACCAATACTTATCGAGTGAGGTATCAAAAAATATATAATTATTTTACTTAAACAATAGCAATTGTCTAACAATTGTAGTCTGAACAGGACTGTTGCCCGGCTAAGGAAACGGACCTCCTTCTCAGGTAAAGGCGAGGAATTAAAACAAGATGGTAAATTCAATAACAAAGGGCTTTATTACAAAAATAGAAAAAGACACACATGAGTTATCAAATATTGGTACTCTCCCCTTTACTGAGGAATTCAAAAAGAAATATTTTACACTTAATTTAAATAATTATAAACAGCAAGATCTTATAATAGGAAATACATCTAACTTATTACTCAAAACTCAAAATTCTCAAATATGATTACAATTTCCTCAAAAATATATATTCTAGTACTTAACTTCGGCCTGTGCGATATGAATTTACAATAGAAAAGCTGTATCCTAGGCTAGTAAAACTTAGAGAGTCTGTGCTCAGCAGATTAACATGTATTGGTCACAACGCAACGGAATAGTCTTGTCTTTGCCTTTGAATGTTCAAATTAAAGGAGAACTTGTGCAAATAAAGTGTGTGTGTGTAAGATTGTGTTTCCCAGAGGGATATTAAACTCTAAAATAGAAAGTAAACAGAAAGTAAGACAGAAAGTATCTTTCAACAATATATTAACAAGTTAGAAGGCGAAGGCTTCCCTCGCTACCGTAGCTCGCTGACTCAAAATGATATGGAGTGGACCAACCTGGAGGCTTCCTGGGACGCCGTACCGTCGTCTCGCGTACCGCCGCGGAACGCCTCCTTACTCCACTCGATCAGCTCCTACTGCTTGACCACAAACGGTGCCTGGTATCTTCTACTGGACAGGTGGTGCGTTGGAGTCCTTCTGGAGTCCCTCGTAGATCGGCTTCTTCCACGAACGGTGGTGAGCCCCGGGTGATCGCGCACAGCAGCTCGCAGTGGTGACGACAATAGCCGACCGTAGATGCACGATTTTAACCTGGAACCCACGTTCCTTTGTGTTCAAATGTGTCTCGAGTTGCCCGCCTTAGATAGACGCGGTGCAAAATCAAAACAGATATTTCGTTAGTACAATACTGAAATCACGGGAAATCACACTAACCTGGCTTTTGCACTCGTATACTTATATCGCCTGTAACAGGGCAGCTTCGTTCTGGACAGCGTGCCTCGGTCGTTTTGTTCACACAAGAGAAACTGCGTGTTTTTCTGCTGCCTGGGCCGATCTTAATCACGTGCCAACTACGTGAACTAAATCCAGTTTTACGTCCGAAATCAAAATCCAATCCACAGGCTTCTCTCTTGTATATATACGAACTTTGGTTTGCACTTCGAGTAGCATTCTACTCAGACCTCGAACTTCCGGTATCTAGAAAACTCTAGAAAGAACTCTGCAACTTGCTTCGTAAAGCAGACCTTGTCGGCCTAGCTATACAGGTCACTGTCCTCCAGCCAGTTCTGGTACATTCCGATCAAGTTCCGGTGTTTACTTCGAAAACTTCATATAAAAAAAAACATCTTTTCGGAACTTACATGTGATTTCGCCATTATGTCAAAACCTTCCATGGTGTGACCATCGCAAGCGATTTCTAGATTTAAATTATTTTCGACATATGAAACGCTGCCTTCTGAATTTATGATTTGTTAGCCAACTTAAAGATGCGACCTATTCTGGATTTTTAAACAACCCGTTCCTCGTCCAAAGTTATCCAGAGCCCGAAATATTCCTGGAACGTCAATAAATAATAGCAACACTCAGAAGCCCTGCTACTTGCCGTCAGAGGCCACCGCTTCGTTTACACCTTCCTTCCAGTTCACGCCACTTGTAGCTAGCTGTCGCTGCGTGGATTAACCATTTTATCTATTTTTAGACAGTAGATGAAAACTTTTCCCTTTCACTCGCAGAGGCAAATTCAACCATTATTTCTTGATTCTTAGATAGGCGAAATTATCAATATGTCTTCAACAAGAAAAGCTTTCATTATTCCTTTAACGAAGAAAGTGGCGCACGCGTGGTGTAGTTCGGCGTTTTTTACAAACTCGGCGTCTGGTTGTCAGATACGGAGAAAACAACTTGATCAAATAGAAAAGACGCTGCTCCTCGCCAGATGGCGTTGTACCCAATACATTTTATTTAATCGAGATCCATAACAAAAATCTAACATATCATAAATCTTGGAGTCATGATTTAACATGTCACAAGTCTACTCAAATTACGTAAGTACTATAGTCCACTGTTGCAACTATTGAAGTAAAGTAAGTGTTTGATGACGTATCTTCGGCTCTACTTATGTATTATCCCCACAAGGGTCCACTACAATGTTATCATGTGAGACTATAACGCCAAAGTGGGAGTACAGACTTGCAGTGAATCAAAAATAGGTCCACATGGCTATGGAAACCGAAATCACAGGGGGCAAACGCTAGTTAACTTTTTGAAAAAAAGGGGTTCTTATTGAGCAACCCCAGAGGAAGTGGACAAGCAACGCCCCGACACTGAGACTAAAATGAGATTGACTTCATCATGACGGGACAATAAGCACATATTCAGGGATGTCTCAGTGATCAGCAGGTTCAATGCCGGTAGTGATGGACCACGTGCTGGGCGCGCACAGAACTAAACAGTAGACAAATCCTCTTTTATTTCGGCGCTAAAAACACAAAGTTACGAGAAAACACTAACTAGCTAAGCACTTACTAACCAATACTCTGAAACACTAACTAGCTAAGCACTTACTAACCAATACTCTGAAACACTAACTAGCTAAGCACGTACTAACCAATACTCTGAAACACTAACTAGCTAAGCACTTACTAACCAATACTCTGAAACACTAACTAGCTAAGCACGTACTAACCAATACTCTGAAACACTAACTAGCTAAGCACTTACTAACCAATACTCTGAAATCAATAAAACGACAAATATACATTTCACATCTTCAATCTATCAAATAGATTTAATAGGCCGTTAGTTTTTACTCAAATTACAAATATAAATGTTACTATCAAGGTGATAGACGTGGACTCACGGTGGGGCTGATGCACAAGTTTAAAGTCGCTCAGCGAGCTATGGAGAGAGCTATGCTCGGAGTTTCTCTAAAGGACAGAATCCGAAATGAGGAGATCCGCAAGAGAACTAAGGTAACCGACATAGCTCAAAAAATTAACAAGCTGAAGTGGAAATAGGCCGGTCACATAACTCGAATAACCGACAAGCGTTGGGGTAAACGAGTTCTAGAGTGGAGACCTCGTTTAGGCAAACGTAGTGTAAGGCGACCGCCGGCCAGCGGTGAAGTGACGACTTGCGAAAACCGGTCGGTAGCGACTGGAGCCGACTATCGTGCTCAGTCGCGTTCACAAGGAGAGGCCTATGTCCAGCAGTGGACGAATACGGGCTGATGATGAATAGTAACTGATATTGGTTAATAAAAAATTAACATTACATAAGCAGTTAGCTTCTAATTTGTATACTAGCCACGCTTACCGTAACTCTCAAACAAAAATGGTTGAGGAAAAGTATCAAATCATCCTATATCTGTCCACTGCTGGACGTAGGCCTCTCCTAATGCAAGCTGCTAAAAAAAGTATTTATATACATCGCCTAATCAAGCTTTTTGTTATTACTAACCATTATCTGCGCCGCGCGATTTCACTCGCGGTCATGATGATGTTGATGAATAGTAACCCTACGTGTTATTCCAAGACCTAAAGTATATACATACCAAGATTCATCAATATCCGTTGAGCCGTTTTGGCGTGAAGACTGGACAAACAGATGTGATATACACTCACTCAAATACTTTCACATTTTCAATATTAGCACAAAATAAATAAAATTAGTAGGATGACACCTCAGTGGCCCAATTCCATAACTTGGCTACAATCGGATTATCACTTTTTTCATAGCAAATTCGACTCTATCGCAAGGCATTAGTGGTTGCGATACTGAGAATTCGATTGAAGCCAAGTTATGGAATCGGGCTGCAGATCTGCCAATAAAAGTTAGGGTAAGGCTGCTAGTCCATTTGACAGATATCGATAACCGATTTGTAGGTCCGGTGTATGGCGGCCTATACATATTTTATGTCTTGGTTGTCGGAGGTCGCGAGGACAGAATATGACCTTGCAAATGCATAGGTCGCCATATCAGTAAGCGAATCAAGAATATATGCGACAAAGTGTTCGTATGGTTAGCGTAACCATTTTGTATTAGATTTGATGAGCGCCTCTACCGGACGTTAAACAAAACTAAATTCGGCAGCAGTAGGCCAATCACGAATATTTGCGAGAAAGTGTTCGTATCGTTAGCGTAACCACTTTGTATGAGATTTGATAAGCGCCTCTGTGGCCCAATTCCATAACTTGGCTACAATCGGATTATCACTTTTTTCAAAGCAAATTCGACTCTATCGCAAGGCATTAGTGGCTGCGATACTGAGAATTCGATTGAAGCCAAGTTATGGAATCGGGCTGCAGAAATACTATCATGTCGCCTGCGTATCGCCTCCGTATCGCATGCCTAGCGTCACCTAGTACATTTTTTACCAAAACAGTGATCACAAATATTTTTTTGACATGAGCACGCAAGCTGGGGTGCGTTTAAGTAAGTCGGCGAAATTTTCACCGGATAAAAATTAACTAGCGAGGGTTCGCTGAACGGAGTCATAGGTTTATCTTGGGTTTATCTGTCAAATTCAATTGTCGACTTGTCAAATTTATGTTCAGTAGCCTATTTTATGCCCCCTAAATGATTTTTATATTATATTCGTTGCACAGAATTTATGTTACTGCATTATTATAAATATATAAAGTATTTACGAATAACACAATCAACCAATTGAATCTAACCACGAATCGAATGACACACAGCTGTCATTCTGACAGCAGACTAAAATTTAGCGACCTCAAAAGCTCGCTAAAATTTATCCTAGCCAGGCGAAAACTTATACCAGCGGGCGCCCGTGAACGGGGCAGATTAAATTTTATTCGGGTTAATTTTTCGCCTCGCGGTGTGCTTGAACGGGGTGTTTGACTTTTAGTCAGTTTAAATTTTATACTGGATAATTGACTTAAACGCACCCCTGGCTCACGTCATGCTACGCTACGGTGAACGTACGCAAATTTATTCACGTAGAATTAGTCAGTGAAAATACTTTCGTAAGGTATTGAATTACAATAATATTGTTTAATTCTAGTATTTTGTACTTTTTTATGTAGGTACATAAGTTAAATAATATTTTTTATGGCCCTATGTTTGTAATATGAACATATTAATGACCATGTTACTGAGCAAAAGTCGAGGTTATGCTAATAAAAAACTTGTGTGTTTTAAACGTCTATTATTTATTTAGTCCTCTTATTATTTAATTTGCTGCAAGATAAATTGAAAACAAGAAGAAGAAAGAGAAAAAATGTGAAGATAAATTTCATATTTTTAGTAAGTACCTACCTAGGTACTAAGAATGTTATATACAAGACAATAATATAGTTTAATTCTAGTATTTTATAGTTTGTTATGTAGGTACCTAAGTAAAATAACATCTTTTGTAGCCCTATGTTTCAATTATGAAGATATTGATCATATGTTGAGGTTATGTTATTGCCTTTACAACTTGTGTTATATATGTATAAAAAGTGTTTTAGATACTGAAAACGGAATGGGGGGCGACTTATTATTTAAATTGCTACAAGATAAATTGAAAACAAGAAGAAGAAAGAGAAAGAAAGTGAAAAATTTCATTTTTTCAGTCTTACCTTCTAGGTACCAAGAATGTTTAAAACATGACGGATTCCACACCGCTAAAGAAACAAAAGTGAAAAGCGACTGAAGCATAGCAAATGGTTGCTGTTTATAATATATAATTCAAGATCTTTGTGTAGAGCATCGTGTTTTTATAAATACAAAAACTGTCACTCAAGATATGCCAGTACTCATAATCATTTCTCTAAGCTCAAGATAGTTGTCTACGATAAATATAGGAAACCTTATAACCTCATACATAGATATTGAATTATGCTTACTGCTTTATACTACCTCTATGGGTTCATATCTGCTGACCGAGCAGGTCATTAAATTATATGTCAACTTTAAAATTAACCCGTCAAATGTTGCAGCATGCGGGGCGTTTAAATTTAAGAGTTTTATTATTAAAAAGTCATTAACACTCTTTTTAGTTGAATCAATGCTACACTATTAAAAAGTAATAAGTACCTAGACATAGCAATTTAGGTGTTAATGCACACAGTGTGCTACATATGATTTTTTGACTGCGATAGTACCTAACCTAACTACCTATGTACCTACTTTCAGAAATATTAGTCAAAGGAAGAAAGGTCCAAACATATCCATGGATTTTAACATAACCGAATCAGAAAAACAAGCTAACAAATCGGTCTCATCGCCTCCTAACATTTTTAAAGAAAACAGTAATGAGGTATGAGGAAGAAGCTTTGCACTGCACTGTTACAAGTGACAGGGCCTTCGCTTCGCCTACTTGTGGTCACTGCTACCTCAATAATCACTTGTACATGACTATAGAACGCTAGATAAATAATTGAATTAATAATTCAATTATATCAGAACTATTATTTAAATCCCATCCCTGTCATGACAACATCAGACAAGTGGCAGAAGTGATCTTATTCTTATTCAAGATGGGGGCGATAAGGCCTGCACTGACGTCCCGCTTGGGGTGTATTGTGCATTTCCCCCTGCCAGCCTCTACCCAAGCCACCCAAGCTCCTTTAGATACCGGAGCACGGCTTTAGGTTGCTGGCACAGCTGTTCCAGTGATGTTGCTGTAGATGGTGTTAATTTACTATTATTGGAGTTTGAATTTCGTTGGACCTGTGAATCCACTTTACCCTGTTGTAAAAGACCAGTTTTTTGTCTTATCTCTTCCGTGGCTACACAATGCAAAAGCACATGCTCCACAGTCTCCTCCTCCTGCATACATCCACGGCACAGAGGACTGTCTGTAGCTCCAGTTTTGTGCAGGTGGTAATTTAGGTTGCAATGACCCGTGATGAGACCTACCATGAAACGAAGGTCTTGCCTAGTCAGCCTTAGCAGATTGTTGGTGATTTTCCTGTTACGGGATGGAAACATAACTTTTGCATTTCTGCAATCCGTTTTCTTGTTCCACCAATTTTGATGCTCTCTCTCTGTCCATTGCGGTGGGTTTACAGAGCTTTACCGCATCTTTTCCGATATGTTTCTTAGCTCCTTCCTTGGCAAGCATGTCTGCCTTGGTATTTCCTGGACATGAGCCGTGGCTTTTTGTCCACTTGACTTTAATTTTATACCTTTCAGATAAGTTTTGTAGGGTCTCATGACATTCTGAAACTACCCTCGACCTAGTTATAGGTTTCCTTAGTGCATAGATGATGGCTGCACTATCTGTGATGAAAGTAAGGAGTTCACAGTCACTATTTGTACTAGGTGAAGGTACATCAAGCGTAGATATTGCTCTTGCCGCCAACAGTAGTCCCATAGCTTCTGCCTGAAATACTGATGTGGTTTTGTTAAGGGCTTCCGATTGTGCGATTTATAGCTCCGGAGAGTAAAAACCACAACCAACCCCCGTCTTGTTTTTCGCACCATCGGTGAAAATATTGTAAATGTTATGTGAACACGAGAGATCCTCTGAAGCATTGTCTTCCGTAACCAGCTCATACATCTTTTTATCTAGGTGTATGCTAGCTACCTTGTCCGTTCCCTGACATGCTGTGGCAGAAGTGATATGGAACATAGTGGCTCAGGAAAGACATGGATGGAAAAGGTTGGAGGAGGCCTTTGCTGGTTGGCAAACAGATCTACAGACAATAAGCAAGAAGCAAATAGTAGAAACACAACAAGACTTAATTCTAATCTTTATACTATGTCAATAGATCTGAATAAAAGGCTATATTATTATTTAAATAAAAAAATTTATAAAAAAAAAAAAAAAAAAAAACTTTCAATAGAAAGTGTACTTCTTCATCATTCCTATCTCTTTCATTCTATTTTCTAGGTACACTAAGGCAAATAAATCTAGTTACTGGTACATTTGTTGTAAGTACCTATTTAATAATAATTGGTGCTTGTAAGTAGGGAGACAGGGATGGGCTTTCTCCCTTTGACTTATTTCTCTAAAAGTAAGGAAATATTCCAATCATATCTATGGATTACCTGGATCAGAAGAACAAACCAACCAATCAATCTCGTTGTCTACAAACAATTTTCAAGAAATATCTTGGTACGAGGAAGAAGCTATTGTAGTTTTCTTGTCTCGTTGTCACGAGGCAATCCTTGGGTTTTGGTTTGTTCCGCTAGCCCAGGGATCAAACCTCAGTGGACAACATAAAAGAACAGGAACAATTAGGAGCACTTGGAGATGAGCATAAACAGCGGCTTCACCTTCGTGGACTCGCTGTAGCAGAAGTTGACCATGTACAGAGATAGCTGGCCTATCAGCAACGCTTGCAGGACTCTGCTAGTCGAGCCGGTCCTTCCTTACTGAACACGAACACGCCCCAAGCTAGAAGTCAGCATTTTGGTGGGCACTCTATTGGCCGTTATTTTAGGTACGTGGTATTTAAGCAGTAATTTAAACTGCCACATATAGATAGATAAAATAATTATTTATTTACGACATTTTATCAGATATTTTTAAAAAAAACCTGGACCTGAGCCAAAGCAATGACAATGTAAGAATGACAGGTTATTTTAATTTAGAATTAAAAATGACAAACTATCAAATGGATTATGAAAGAATTAAGAGATCAAATGAGTATTATTATGAAAGAGGTTTGACATCGTCACATCGTTTATTTTAGGGGCTTTGAGTCGTCCAACGCCTGTCAGTCCCATACTATGGGACATACACACTAGTTTGTAACCGCTTTTGACCAACCTATATGTGGACTGATAGAGCGTCCCTGCTGCGCCAGATGTTTGCGCAGCTAAGATGCTCTGGAACAGACCCACATCAAGTTTGTTTACATTTACTACCTTCTTATTCCATCAGAAAATGGTAGACATCTTTCGAAATACCACTTAGATCACAGTTGGGGCTATTGATTCTCTTCATTAAATGTTTAAAGTCATATGTCTGGAGTGCAATCTATGAGCAATCACAATTAGTTTCCTACTCAACTTCACATCGGCACACCATGATATACGAGGAGGCTTACTTCGCATTGTTCTGTACCATATTCCTTTTCTCGAGAGACAATATCAAAATACTTCTTCCAATGGGATGTAATATAACTTTTGTATTGGATAAGTACTTCGGAGTATTCCGGTTTCAGATGACCTTCCGTACCATTTGTTATTGCCTCTCTGGCAAGTTTATCTGCCTCCTCATTACCTTGTATGCCAACATGTGAAGGAATCCATTGCAATCACAGGGTCGTCCCCCGCCCCGCGCTACCAGCACTAGAACTGTACTGCACTGACTAGAGCAACAGATACTTCAATAAAACCATTGAATTGATAAAAAGTATATGTGTTTAATTAGAACTATTACATAAATAAAAAGATTTATACAAACTTCTTTTAACAAACAAGTGCATCATCATTCTTCTTTCTATTGTTTGAGAAGGCTTCCATTGTTCATCAGGGAATTTCCACCGCAATAGGTTGGCTCATACCGAGATACTTGGCTGTATTCTCGTATGGAATTTGTTTATTATTTATATAAAGTGGAGAATATCTTCTAACATATGGTTCACTAGTTTGGTGGCCAAAGACTTAACAGGTATCTACCATGAATAAACTACAGTCCTTCCAGAGGTTGGCCTGTGTAGCAGTGACTGGTTGCATGAGAACAGCACCCACTGGTGCACTAGAGGCACTGCTGGGTTTGCCACCGTTGCAGTTGCACATCCAGCAGGAGGCTGCTGCGTCTGCTTACAGACTCAAAGCTCTCAATCTCTGGGATCAAAATAGTCGAACATTCCACACTAACATCATACGGGATTATGCGGAGGGTAACCCGGACATGCTCTCTATTTATGATAGGGTACCAAAACAACACCTCTTTAATAAACACTATAAGATACAACTACATGAAGAATGAAGTGATAGGTCGAACACTGACGAAGTTAGAATCTACACAGATGGTTCCAAAATGGAAGCTGGGACGGGAGCGGGGACGTTCTCGGACGACTTGAACATGCATATAGCAGCAGCACTGGGTACTCACAACTCTATTTTCCAAGCGGAATGTGTGGGTATAATCCAGGCAGCAACAGCGATACTGCGCAGGTAGGACTCTAAAATCAGAATACTCTCTGATAGCGCCGCGGTCCTTAAGGCACTTCAAAGGTACGAACATTCCGCTACGGGCTAACTATCCAGTGTCACCATTTTCTGGAGGAGGTCAGTAAAGATAATTACCTTACTCTCCAATGGATAAAGGGACACAGCGGATCCAGAGGCAACGATGCAGCTGATGAACTGGCAAGGAGAGGTTCGGGCATGCACCCTGTAGGGCCAGAGCCAATGATTCCTTTGCCTTTCAGTCAAATTCGAGCCTGGATCCGTCAAAGGACATATAAACTACATCAGGAACTATGGGCAAGTATAAAGGATTGTAGACAGTCTAGGGAGGCGTTCCCGGAGTTAAATCCGAGATACTCCCGAAAACTTCTGAACCTTAAACGAGACAGTCTCCGACAAGTGGTGGGAATTGTAACTGGTCATTGTTCTCTTAACAAACACCTTTACAAATTAGGTGTCACAGACAGTCCCTTGTGCAGAGGATGCATGGGGGCTGAAGAAACGGCCACGCATGTCCTTGTCTCATTGTCCTCGAGTGCGAAAGCGTGACGCCACAAAAGTTTCACGCAAAAGGGGCCGATGATCAGCCTAGTTGCTGATAAGAAGCCCGACCACCAAGAACCAAGTAAGCACATAATCTTCAATTGTTTCATTTTGCTGTTGATTTCTATTTCTAAATGTGGCTCGGTCTATTATGGATGATTGTGTCTTCGTATATTTTTGTCCTAATTTGTCACTCAATTGTTGAAATATTAGAGTAATGGGCTTTTCTGGTACACATAACGTTGACAAAATCTCGAAAACTTTTGGTGTTATTTTTGTAAGCAGCAATGGTACCTTTTTTGTTCTGGTACTTCATTAAGCAGAATAATGCAGTCCAACTGTTGTTCAAAGGCTTCCCAATTCATTCCGTCGAAAGGTTATAGCTGGGCATGTTTCCTAAAATTTATCATCGAACCCACAGTATATTCCAAATCTCCTTTTTACTGCAGATGGTCGCAATAGTTTCGAAGTTCATCCACTGTGTGTGTGAGAGTGAATGATATTTTCAACTCAGTGAGTTTTCTTTGCAATTCTGTTTTGTTTAGTTTGTAAATCAAAGAACTGTTTCATTGCTATCCTTGTATTCTTCATCTGATTTTGATGCCTCCGACATGTGTAGTAATGATTAAAAACGCGATGTTATATATGGCGGATTTCGAGCCGGGAACGCATAGTCAGCGTTGTTGTAGAATTTTGCCACGGCGCGGGTGGCGTGCTGATAACTTCACTATATTGGGCCGGTCAATTGTTTTGATTGTTTAGACTTTTCAGTTTAATTTCACTATCAAACTGTGCTCGGCTAGCACACGTTTGTTGCCACTGTGACGTATTTAAATAACACACTGATTTATTAACAGTAATTTATTATTTTATCTAATCCAAGCACCGAACACAGCTACACGGCCTAGCCAAGGAAGAGCATGAGAGAGGGCTCTGAGCAACAGAGCAAGACATACACAGAAAGACTGCATTCATAATATTTAGCATTATGAATATATCACAACGAATAATTTCTTGTTGTTGCAATAATTATGATTAAATGTTAAATACTATGGTTGTTCACATAACTAGATGTTTTGATCGCCACCCGTCTCATGTATGTTTTCTCATAATATGCAGTTTTAAACTACCTGCTTGTAAACATTTAAAATCACAAATATTACATGCATAATTATAGTTTCTCTCCGCTGTGTTTTCTCATATGTGTTTTTAAAGCACTTGCATATACAGACTCAAAGTCACACATAGTGCATGCATGTGGTTTCCATCCTGTGTGAGTTTATATGATCTTTTAAATTATGTGCGTATCCACATTTATAATCACACATATTGCATTCATAGGGTTTCTATCCAGTGTGTATCCTCATATGATCTTTTAAATTATGTGGTTGTCCACATTTATAATCACACATATTGCATTCATATGGTTTCTCTCCAGTGTGTGTCATCATATGCAGTTTTAATCGTCTTGCTGTCCCACATTTATAATCACACATATTGCATTCATAGGGTTTTTCTCCAGTGTGTGTAATCATATGCTCTTTTAAATGACCTGCTTGTGTACATTTATAATCACACATATTGCATTCATATGGTTTTTCTCCAGTGTGTGTCCTCATATGTCCTTTTAAATTACCGGGTTGTGTACATTTATAATTACACATATTGCATTCATATGGTTTTTCTCCAGTGTGTGTCCTGATATGCTTTTTTAAAGAATCTATTTGTACACATTTATAATCACACATATTGCATTCATAGGTTTTTTCCCCAGTGTGTGTCCTCATATGATTTTTTAAAGTACCTGGTTGTGCACATTTATAATTACACATATTGCATTCATAAGGTTTCTCTCCAGTGTGTGTCATCATATGCCGTTTTAAATTTCCTGCTGTTCCACATTTATAATCACACATACTGCATTCATAGGGTTTTTCTCCAGTGTGTGTCCTAATATGCTTTTTTAAATGGCCTGCTTGTCCACATTTATAATCACACATATTGCATTCATATGGTTTCTCTCCAGTGTGTGTAATCATATGTTGTTTTAAATTACCTATTTGTGTACATTTATAATCACACATATTGCATTCATATGGTTTCTCTCCAGTGTGTGTCATAATATGCCCTTTTAAATGGCCTGCTTGTACACATTTATAATCACACATATTGCATTCATAGGGTTTCTCTCCAGTGTGTGTCATCATATGCTGTTTTAACTGTCTTGCTGTTCTAAATTTATAATCACATATATTGCATTCATATGATTTCTCTCCAGTATGTGTCATAATATGCTCTTTTAAATGGCCTGCTTGTCCACATTTATAATCACACATATTGCATTCATATGGTTTCTCTCCAGTGTGTGTCATGATATGCCATTTTAAATGTCTTGCTGTTCTATATTTATAATCACATATATTGCATTCATAGGGTTTCTCTCCAGTGTGTGTCATCACATGCTGTTTTAACTGTCTTGCTGTTCTAAATTTATAATCACATATATTGCATTCATATGGTTTCTCTCCAGTATGTGTCATGATATGCTCTTTTAAATGGCCTGCTTGTCCACATTTATAATCACACATATTGCATTCATAGGGTTTCTCTCCAGTGTGTGTCATCATATGCTGTTTTAACTGTCTTGCTGTTCTAAATTTATAATCACATATATTGCATTCATATGGTTTCTCTCCAGTATGTGTCCTTACATGTATTTTTAAAGTATGTGCTTGTCCACATTTATAATCACACATATTGCATTCATATGGTTTCTCTCCTGTGTGTGTCATCATATGCTGTTTTAAATGTCCTGCTCTTCTAAATTTATAATCACACATATTGCATTCATATGGTTTCTTTCCAGTGTGTGTCATCATATGCACTTTTAAAGTATGTGCTTGTACACATTTATAATCACACATATTGCATTCATATGGTTTCTCTCCAGTGTGTGTCATCATATGCTGCTTTAAATGTCCTGTTGTTCTACATTTATAATCACATATTTTGCATTCATATGGTTTCTCTCCAGTATGTGTCCTTACATGTATTTTTAAATTACCAGCATATGCTGACTTATAGTCACAATAAGCACATGTGTATATATGTTCACTCTCAATAGTTTGACTTTGCTGTTGTTTTAGACTACAAGCACTCACAGGTTTGTCATCACACATGTTGCTGTTTAGACTACAAGCACTCACAGGTTTGTCACACATGTTGCTGTTTAGACTACAAGCACTCACAGGTTTGTCATGACACATGTTGCTGTTTAGACTACAAGCACTCACAGATTTGTCATCACACATGTTGCTGTTTAGACTACAAGCACTCACAGGTTTGTCATCACACATGTTGATGTTTAGACTACAAGCACTCACAGGTTTGTCATCACACATGTTGCTGTTTAGACTACAAGCACTCACAGGTTTGTCATCACACATGTTGCTGTTTAGACTACAAGCACTCACAGGTTTGTCATCACACATGTTGCTGTTTAGACTACAAGCACTCACAGGTTTGTCATCACACATGTTGCTGTTTAGATGGGTTTGCTTCGGTGAGTGTTCTTCAATGTCTAGTTGTAGAACTGGTTGTATCAAATACTCCCACACATTACTTGCTTATGTACATGTTGGCTGATTATGACAACTCTGTTGTATTCTGCAAAAACATTACAAGAGTGAGACAATCTTCCAGATACTAGCAGAGTTAACCTTACAGAGTATAATGTATTTATAGGATACCAAAGGTCCAAATAAAAAAATATTGGATCCCTTATAGGATATATTATACACTCTGCATCGGTCTGTCTGTGTATCCATCTGTCACAGACAATTTGCTCCTAATCTACTGGACTGAAAGACTAGAAATTTGTTAGGTTTGGTTTTGAGGGCAAGTGTTTTTTTTTTAAAATACTTGTACCTAGTTCCTGTACCACTGAAGAAATAATAGTACCAACATACAGTGTGACATAGATTTAAAGTTGTTTACGAAAATAGATGAAAATTTACCATACCTCCCTTGTCTCCTAAATAAGTATGATTAAACATGTAATATGATAAAATAAATAAAATGTTTTTTTTTTTTTTTTTATTTAAATATATATAAAAAAAACTTAACTATTTACACGAAACTATCTAAGAGGCCTTCGGAGGAAGGCAAAGTGCCCAGAATGCTGGCTGCATTGCCACTCTGTATTGCAATGCAATACTAATTTTTTGGCCTAAATAGGAGCCAGCATTCTGGTCACATGTCACCTCCACCACTGTTTGTTTCTAACCAGTTGCTTACCGCAACATGCACACGCTGTAGTGCGCAATGTTAGATATATCGCCACCCGATGATTTACTGGCTCTTATATTTAATACTTCTTTTGATATAATTTCTTCATCAACTTATAGATAGCAAAATTACAATTTTTTGCTAAATAAAATGCAGACCACTAATGTTACTAACTAATGTTATGTTGTTGTTGTTGTTTTTGTTATGTCACTAATGTTGGCCCATGATTTTAGGGAGTGAGAGGGTGGAGGGGGGTGGGCTTATAACCTCTGAGAGTGGGAGGGGCTAGATCTCCCCCCCTACCCCCTTTGTGATATGTTTTTTTATATACATTTTATTTGCAATTTTTTTTCTTATATTTGGGCATATTTGCTGCACCATAACCTTTGGGGGCTGCCTCACAACTCCCCCACCCTGAGAGTTTGGGGAAGGGGGGTGGCTAAATTAGATCAGAGTATACCCTTGGGGGCTCTACGAGATACAGATATTTTTAACGAAAAATATTTAGTTTTTTTTTCAAACAGAAAATGCCTTATTTATAGATGTTTATGAAAACTTATTGAAAAAAAAGGAAAAAGTAAGTAGGAATAAAATACGATTAGTAAAATAAACACGTTTTTAAACTTCAATACATCTTTTTGAAACAAATCTAAAAAAACTTCATATTTCTTTATAAATTTTTCTGTTTTTTTCGCTACACTTCACTCGCGCCTTTGCCTTCTTACCTATCACGGAGAAGTCAGATGGCCACTGAAGGGTGTTAACGAGATAGGTTTCATGGGTAAAAAAAGGAATATATTTTAAAAAACACATCTTGGGAGCCTTTTATATTCTACTGTTAAAAATTAACCGGAAGACTTCATATAGCATATGCTATCTATAAAAAAAACTCAGAAGAGGGAGATCTAGCCCCCCACTCTGAGGGGGGTTCTACTCCCTCCCGCCCTAAAATCGTGGGCCAAGCTTGTACAGTGAGCCAAAAATTGTTCATATACCTGCTAATTGTTAGATCTTTCTGAGTTACTTAGTTTTTCTAAATACCTAGAAAACGATTGTGCTGCAAGATTGCATTCCCTAAGTCCTAAAATAAGTGATGATCGACGTATAGTTAGGTCTTACTTACATCTAGTTTGAAAATCCGTATCGCTGCTCATTTGGTAGTGCATATAATTCAATGTTTGAAATATGTGGTTTCTACCAGCATCTGCATGCAGTCACGCCTTTAGTCATCAGAAAGGTGCTTCCAGCCATCTTCCAGCTCAGGTCAGGAGTTCAGGACAAATACCTACACTAGGTTTGGTTTTGGACATATCACTGGTAAATCGTGAATTAGTTCAATGATTTATTTAAGGATATTTAACTACTGTCTACCCAGAATAGAAGTATCCTTATTTAGTTTGTTAGAAGCTATAATTTTAACATTTTTAACTTTCCTCAGAAATAATGTAATCACAGAATCACAGACAGGTAGAGATACTACGTATCACAGAATAAAAACTAGAGAAAAGGTCGTTACGTTACACACCATAAATACCTATTGTAGTTATAAGTATTCGGTATTCGTCCAATACCTGAAACACTGTATTGGTTTTACTAACAATAATTAGTTATCTATCTATCTATCTTCTATCTATACTATATTATGAAGGAAAGTTTTATGGTAATTTAATTTTTCAATCGAAAATGTAAACTTAGTCAGTCTTTATATAACGTCATTGAAAATAGTTTAAAATCAAACATATGCACGCACCGACTTCTGCACTGCAAACAAGTAGGTACCTATATTTGTGGCTTCGCACGCGTGGTCATTTTTCTAGGTAGGTACTATTCCAAGACCAACAATATACCAATAACATTTGATACACCAGTTTTTAAGTCAAACCCTATGCTATCCAACAATGAAAACCATATTGCAATCGGTCCAGTAGTTTTTCGTGATGCGTTAACAAACATACAGACAAAGTAACAAACAAAAAAACAGAGATGATTCAAATAAAAATTGTAGATATGATGAGTAGTGATGTATTGTTCAGTAGCTTATTTAAAGTACCCTAGACCATTTTTTTTTATTATCCTTATTGTACAGACTTTATTACAAGTATAGATAATAACGAAATTATCTCTCTCTAGACAGTACCTACCGTGGCTACGTGTTAAGATACCGATCAGAATCGAGAAACGGGCCAATACAAAGTTATGCAAATAAATAGTTTCAGAAACTGCTATTTCCATATATGCCAATAAACAGTTACGGTATCGCAATAACGCGTACCGAAAAATACTATTAAAAACTTTCTTATTTTTTTTTTATTTTATTAGATGGCTTCTGCGGAGGCACTAGCCTACTAGCAATTTCGCCAATGTCAAGTTTAATAGTGTATAGTAATGCCACGTCACAGTCATTCATTGTCAAGTCAAAGTCACGAATCAGTAAAATGGTGGACATTTACTAAAACTTCCGTAGGAGATTTGGAAAAATCACAAAATGCCATTTATATCTGCATTTGATTCTTTTGCCTACACTCGTGCACGTTAACGAACACTTAATGGTTAATATTCCACCAATATTACACATCAAAACTCGAAGAAACTCAAGATTGAGAATAAAATCAAACTCTACAACACAACATTTTGCAAAAAACCCCTATTAAAAACTTAAAAGAAGGAAAACAAACGCGACATTATGAAATTTAATGTCAACGTGATGTCCTTGTGCATGTCTGTCACTTTTCTTTATTATGCCGGTCGTTTTGAAGCAAATGGTGAAAATTTCTGTTAAAAACGCATAATAGGATCACATTTGGCGTTCGCTTTGGACATTTGTGGGCAAAATTAGCGTTCTGAAATATGTTCGATCACTGTTCGTTTCTATGTTTAGATGACATGAAAGTAAAATTTGACATAGGAAAAGTGACTTTATTCTGTTTGGGTATAGGGTCGTTTTTCATTCGGTTTAGGAAGGATCGTTAGTGTCAAAAGTTGGAAAAAATGTCAAGGCGTTGAATGAGCGGTTTTCCAAGTGACATAGACATAGACATCATTTTATTGGTAATTTTCCGTTACAAGTCACAATACAAAAGTAAAATAAAGTTAAAATAATTATTACTATTTAATAAAATACAGCCATGTATGATAAAAATAAGATATTATGTCACAGTTATATCAATTTTATGTCCCTAAACTCTTGATAAGAGTAAAATGCCTTTTGGATTAGCCAGTTTTTCAATTTCGTTTTGAAAACTGTTGTACTATTTGCGTTTTGAATTTCATCGGGTAACTTATTATAAACTTCTGGTCCCTTCACGTGGATTGTCTTCGATGTTTTCCTTAGATGACGTGGCACACCGGAAAGCTTATTCGCACTGCGTGTTTAATATTTGTACCTTTCTCCACGTTTGGTATAAGAACTCAAGTTTACTCGCGCATATAGCGCCACCTGTAGTATATGGAGACATGGTAGGGTCAAGATACCCAACTCTGTAAAGTGCTGTCTCATCCTGTGCAATACGTGCAATCACCCTAACAGCTCGTTTTTGAAACCGGAAGACGCGTTCCCAATCGGCAGCGCGGCTCCAAAGCTCGAGCCCGTACTGGAGCAGTGACTGCACGCTCGCAAAATAGCACGAACGAACCTCCTCCCTTGGCAGAGTTGAAGCGACACTTTTTAACGCAAAACATGCCCTGCCTAGCTTTCCACACAGAACATTTATATGGCTTTCCCATGTCAGTGCCGGGTCCAAGTGAAAACCAAGGAACGGCGCCGTTTGGACTTGCTGTATTGCAACACCTTCAAGATACACGTTTAGATTACGTCGGACACGTCCTGACAGGTTGAAGGTAATATATTGCGTTTTTGTAATATTAAGTTTAAGACCATTAACTGTGAACCACAACAGGAGTTCGGAGGCTACGGTGTTTAGTTGCGTTTCCAGCTCGTCAAATTTAGGAGCGGTTACAACTGCTGCGACGTCATCAGTATACATAAACACCTCTCCCTTTGTTGTGGCTCCCGGCAGGTCATTGAGCAGAAGAGAAAAAGCCATATTTAAGAGAGATGACCCTTGTGGAATACCTAATTCACTTGACATCCCATCCGATTTTATCTCACCGTTATCCCCACATACATATTGTGTCCAGTCACGCATAAAACTAACGATCAGATCCAGTGATGTACCTATAATGTTTGAGTTTTACTGCTATCGTGCCATGATCTGCGATAAGCTAAGCGAATCGCAAATCGCAGATTATATCGAAAGCTTTTGAGAGGTCGCAAAACAAAACGGTGACCTCTTGTTTTCGCTCTCTCGCTTGCAAGATTCTGCAGACAACTTCTCTTGCAACCATTATTGTCGATCGCCCCTCGCGATAAGCGAATTGACGATCAGATAAAACCAGTGTGGATTTCAAGAAATCTGAGATTCGTGTCGTTATCCCGTTTTCGAAAATTTTCGCAATAGCTGGAATAATTGCTATAGGCCTATAACAATTCGGGTCCTCTTTTTTGCCTTTACCTTTATACAGAGGGCATATTCGAACCTCTTTAAGATATTTTGGATATGTGCCTTCCCTTATACATTGGTTAAATAGGACAGCGAGGGGCTCTGCGATTGGTATTGCAATGAGACGCATATTTTCTATGGAGATATCGTAAATATCTTTAGTAGGTTTGTTGGCTACTCTGTTCATTATTATATTGTGTATTTCTTCTGGAGTGACGAAAATCAGTCGCAGTGAGCGGTCACAAAGTGGATACGCTATATTAATTGTGGCAACCACCATCCGAAGGTTTGTTTTTGGGGCACCGCATTGTTCAGCGGCAGATATGAATTGCCAGTTCAGTAGATTAACTATGTCCTTTTTTGAATTATATATACTATGTTCGGATGTTTTAATAACATCGGTGTAATCTACTATAAGGCAGTTTTTCTTTCCGGTCTCAATATTAACAATTTGCCATATTGTTTTTATAGTTGTTTCACTTTTTAATATCATATTTTTATAATAGTATGTCCTTTCATTACGTAACATGTCAGTGTAAATTATATTTAGTTCGTCAATTTTGTTTTGAATTCTGGTGTCATTTGGAAATTTATTTTTAAATATAATTAAATCTGATATTAACAATTTTAAAGTAATAATGTCGTCAGTTATCCATGAATCTTTCTTTGGAACGTCAAAACATTTTTTAATGGGGAAACATATCTCCAATTTATTTAATATAATATTAGTTATCGAAACTGTCAATTTATCTGCTGTTTTCTTCTGTGAGCATATTAAAGGCCAATCAACACTCTGTATGGCAAGAACGAATGCAGATCGTGCGGCCGCAGTATACCTACGTGTGAGGCGAACATTGGGGCCAGGATTGTCAGGCGCCAACTTCACCTCGCCGCGGACACCATAGTGATCACTGACGTTAGTATGGAGTACCGATGCTATAATCCGACTAGTAGTCATATTCGTATAGAGGTGGTCAAGTGAAGTTCCAGATGTTTTCGATGGACGGGTTATAAAATCCACTTCGTTCGTGAAGCCATGAACGACAAGAACATCCATTAGATTTTTACGCTCCACGCTCGGGACCAGAAAGTTTATATTTATGTCACCAACTATAATACATTCCAAATTAATTTAATTTAATTTATCAAGTAGCTTGTTTAAAATAGGTATAAACTCGATAACTCTCGTCTTATTACTTCTAAATATACAAATAATTATCATTTTAAGTTCAATTAATTTGATAGCAGATATTTCGCAGCATTTTTCACAACTTAATTGGCATAATTCCTCAATTTCTAGCGCTTTTATATTTGACTTTACGTATATACATGAGCCGCCGTGCTCAGCATTAGAACGACCGAAATAAGAGGCTAGTTTATAATTATTCAAATTAACACATTATATTTCTTTCTATAATAGCCAATGTTCAGTTATTGCTAAAATGTCACATGCTAAGTCATGTTCCAGTAACACTTCGAGCTTTTTAGTTGTTGAATGAAGTGACTGAATATTTTGCAAACAATTACATAAAGAGTTAACTTTGCTAGTTCTATTGTTCTATTGATAACTCGTCAGACAGGGCTGTCGGCACGAGCGCCGTCTGCGCGGGGGCCGGGCCTGCCCGCGCGTCCTTGGGCACGACTTGCTCCGACAGATGTATGGATGTCAGTTTGGTGGGTGGACGAGCGCACAGAAACCACGGAGTCCACGGACTTATCTCCACTTGCTGCGGCCAGTTGCCAGCGCACATGAAGAAGTCAAGTTTGCTTGTCGGGATAGTGATAACGAATGATGAGTAATGGTTATGTTTGAGTGTTAGCTTCTCTACGTGATAGTCAGACGATGCATTTTTCTTATTCATGTAATTTATAAGTGATTCTACTGTAGTTTCCGGCTTTAAGAAACAGACATGAATGCGTTTTACTCGTTCTACAGCTTGCAGGTCAGTATCAGTTGAGCCGTTATCGTAGATCACCTGTCTGTTATTTTGACGACGCTCTTTTCGTGTGTGGACTGTTTGCCACGGCGTTTCGTCCTGTTGACTAGGGTCAATAGTCGAGTAGCCTAGGCCGTCAGCGTTATTGTTTGTTGTCAAGGTAGGGCGCCGGTCAAGTATTGCTGTGGACGGCGACGGTTGCCTAACGGTGGAGAGTGGAGTGATTGTTGTTGTTTGTGTACTACTGCCGAGTGATTTCAGTGATGGAGCTATGTTCGTAGATCTATGTGCAGGTGAGTTGGTTTTTACTGCTTTGCTATTACACCCAATTTGTTGGTCTGCACTACGTAATCTCGTATTGGCACGTTGTGAACGTGACGTCAAAGGACCAGCTGATTTTACTATAGGTATAGCAGCAGATGTAACTTTCATTGGAATTGGTTGTGATCCCATAGTATTTAAATTAATGTTACCTGGCTGTTCAGCCACAATCTTAGCTTGTTGATTTATCACTGAGTTTTCAATCACTTCAACGTTTCCTTGACTGTTTGACGAATCTATTTTGTCTTCTATTTGTTTAATTGCCTGTGCCATAGTGCTTAATTTGGTTTCCATTGGTGTAAAAACTTCACAAGTAGTTTTTCCAAATCTTCTATAGTTATATTTGTCATATTAACACTTTATTTTAATATATTCAAAGAAACAAAACGCAGCTGACTGTTTCGAGGCCTACCCTCTTTCAGTGTCAAGTTAGCATTGTTTATCTCTCGCTAGATGGCGTTGGCGACTGTTTTGGTAACAGTACTGTAGTTTGGTATGACCAAGGAAGTTATAGTACATAGCAAAGAGTATAGTAGATACTACGTGTACATAGAACTTCCTTGGGTATAACCAAAGATTTTGAATTACGCTTACTGGCGGGTATGACATTCTGCGTTCCCCTGTTTATGGCAATTTGTGCGTCAGTTTTGTAACAAATTCATTACTTATAGTATTTATTGGTAGTATTTTCTACCTTCTTGATATTCTATATTATAAATTACAGCAAATTATACAAAGAAAATGGTCCGTTTTATTTAGATTTATTTGATCTACTTTAATAAAGGAGTAAATAAAATCTGAATATGTAAAACCTGCCAATGTCATAATAAAAATAAAACAAATAACAAATTTCACTACACAAACAACTTCTCGTTCGTTTGATTCGCTCGTGGTTTGTGTATTTTTACGGTAAAACGCTGTTTTTACCTGCTTTCGATTACTACGTTCAGTAGAGTAAATACCAAAAGTTACGCGAACGCCATCTCTTGACGATGAAAGAACTAAACTGACAATGCCTAATGGAAAACTGCTCATTTGTTAAAAATTTACAATTCTAAACTACCCACATTGACATCTCATCATCTCGAACGCAGGGTAAGTTAGTACCAGCGGCCCGATTACAGAACTTGGTTACAATCGGACTATCACTTTTTTTATAGCAATTTCGACTCTATCGCAAGGCATTACTGATATCGATACTGACAATCCGATTGAAGCTAAGTTATGTAATCGGGCCGCAGTGTACGTATTACAAACTTTTGACCTACAATTTCAATCCAAATTAATTAGTTAATTGAGATTATTTTATTTGTGGATTCAGCAAATTTTAATGTCTTGCTTCACTTTCATGCCTTTTCTATCAAAAGTTAACAATTTAAAGTTGTTACTTACTGATTAAGAAAATATATAATGAAAAACTCTTTGCAACCTATAGCATCTGGACTTACGTGGTCCAGCCTCAGTTGTTTGGTACAAAAATTTACACTTTTCCCTCTAATTTCTCCTCGCCATTTATCACCTTCGTAAACTTCAAGTTTCAGTGCAGCTCCACCACTTTACTAAATCGCGTTTTTGACAATGCACTTGACTAGACTAGGTACCTGACTGACTAGGACTAAGACTCGATATTCTATTTGTGGAAAAAATATTAAGCCATCGCGGGACACTTAGCAGATGTGGAAACATAATAGAATAGAATTCATTCAGCTTTATACTCGTATAGTAAGATGAAACTATAACAACGAGCAACGTTTTGCACCGCGCGCTCTCCTTGGTCAACTGTGAATCAGCAACACTTCATCCGCAGCCCGATTCCATAACTTGGCTTCAATCGAATTCTCAGTATCGCAACCACTAATGCCTTGCGATAGAGTCGAAATTGCTATGAAAAAAGTGATAATCCGATTGTAGCCAAGTTATGTAATTGGGCCACTGATCTATACTCAATTTTTGTTCTTATATCGTAAGTCTGGTTGGCTTAGCGGGAGACCGCTTATAACGATAATATATCGTCTCAATAGATAATATATCATGATGGGCAGTGTGGTGGCCAGCATACTTATAAAGGACCGTGCTTTACCCTCCTCCCTCCCCATCCCACCTTGCTCCTTCTTTTTACTTATTTAAAGTTATAAATGATTAGAAATACTGCGCACGACAATATTGGACCGCACAGTACTAATTGATATTTATTATCTTTTTATAAGTAAGGCGGTAGATGTTTTACACATAAAAAAAACAACTTTTAACTCCTTACATTTGCTTGAGTCAAGTGTAAAGGAGTTAAAAGATGCATTTTTTTCTTGACACAGGCACAGACTTTTAATAGGTATACAGTAGCAGCCCAAACATTAATCGCTACTTGAATAAAAATGATGATTTATCCCTTTTTCGCCTAGCGTCGCGTCATTAATGGTGTCTCGTTCATTTACCTGTTGCAACTCTATCTCACACATAAAATAAAATCCGAAGCGTAGCCGTGCTGCCATAATGATCTCATCAATATCTACGGTTGTCAGATTCATCTATATATATACTGTTAGGAGAGAAAATGCCATAAGTAGGCGTGGCCTGTCGACATCACGCGATGGCGTCATCCGAGCGGTGGAGAGGCAGCGTGGAGAGGGCGCATCGGGTCGGAGCTCACTTTGGCGGCGGCACCAGAATCGGACGGACGTTTTGCTTTCGCGTGTTGATACTTTTAAATTGTTATCATTTTTAGTGGTTACCTTATTTTTTTTGTTTAAATGATTATAAGTTGATTTTAGGTGTAGAAGTTTTGTTTTTTTTAATTATTAAAGATCTTAGTGACTAAATTCAGAAGTGGGATTCCTATCCGCTCTCTGATTTGGCTTTCTTGATTGTAAATTGCTTGAATTTAGTATTTTGTGATTTTAATATTTGTGGGTAACCTAAGCAAAAAAAAAAAATTTGAGCAAAGAATTTCGTTGCTATGTCGGAAAAAAGTAAACGTAAAAGTCGTAAACGAGATCGAACGCCCGTTCCTGGTTTAGAAGAATAACTTCTAGCAATTTGAACCGATTAAACGCTTTGGAAAGTGATTCTAGGAGACCCAGTGCAAGCGAGGATGGTGTCAGCGCGGGTACGTCGCGCGCCCTGCCGGCGCCCGACCTGGTTGCCCCGGCGCCGCCTGTTCCGTCGAGCGAGACGCTCGAGCCGCTGGTACTGCAATCAAGCGCCGCGTCATGCGCTGCAAGTCCGGACCTGGGCCCTGTTTCATAAAACTTACAATTGTAGTTTACTATTACAATTTAGTGTACACTGAAGTTTATCTTCTAGCAAAGTTCATATTTACACGTAACACTCTAACATATGCATCAATGTACACTAAATTGTAATGGTAAACTATAATTGTAGGTTTTATGAAACAGGGCCCTGTCCGTGCCATGTTCGAGCACGATGCATTCCAGCGCAGATATGGTTATAAGTGAGGTAACAGAGAAGCTGGTAAGTGCTATCAGTTCTATTCCGGTAAGATCAAATCACGTTTTCATCTCTAACTTCGACCCATCTTTGCACGATTTCGATTTGTGGTGCAGTGAAGTTGACCACGTGCGTACTTTGAATAGATGGGACGATCGCGAGTGCTTAGCGCGTATCGGAAATTGCTTAAAAGGTGACGCACGTTTATGGCTTAACGAGTGGGTTAGCAACGATCGTAGTTGGTCTAATTTTAAGCGCGAGTTCAGAACTTTATGTCCACTCCGTTTAGACGTTGCGAACATTTTATTTGACGTGATGAAAAGTGATTCTGCTAACTACCCTACTTACGCTGAATATGCTAGACGTTCCTTACTAAGGCTACGTATTGTTAATGGATTGAGTGACGAATTGATTACGGCTATAGTAATACGCGGTATTACTGACCCACAAATACGTGCAGCTGCTACTAACGCCAATTTATCACCAGATAGTTTAGTGAACTTCTTGTCGATATACATGAAACCTGCCCAGATTACGCCCGTCCGTGGTCGAAACGACTTTCTTAAGAGTGATTTGCATCTAAATTCGCGAAAACGTAGCCATAGTGATGCTAAGATCAAATGCTTTTATTGTGGGTTTTTTGGTCACAAGCAGGCTTCATGCACCAAGCGTGCGAAGTCGGGTAGTACAAACGTTGATCGCTCGCAAGCAAGTACAAGTTTTTCGAATTCAAATAACTCTACACCAAACCTGAGCCATGCTCTTTTTGTAAAAAGTCTGGCCACAAAGTAGAAGATTGCTTTGCAAGACAGCGTACTGAATCACGCAGGAAATCAAATGTAAATTTTTGTCGTGAATCTGTCGACACGTATAAGCAGAATGATATTGCAACCGCAGTTATTCAGGGCGTCCCGGTTGATATTCTTATAGATAGTGGGTCAACTATTTCTCTGATGTCCGAGTCAGTTCCGAAGCATCTTCAATGCACTCAGACACCGTCATTTCGTCTCCTTCGCGGCATTGGTAGTCAGGAAGTAGAATCGTCCTACTGTACTACTTTGACAGTCGAGTTTTCTGAGATTACCCTCGAAGTTGATTTTCATGTAGTCCCGGATAAATTCATGAACACGCCGGTTATTGTTGGTACGGACTTGTTAAATAGAGATGGAGTTACGTATACTCGAACGCGAGGCATGCAACGACTTACACGAATAAATAGTGTCCAAGACATGAAGGTTGATGAACCATTACCGATCGACACACCATTGGTAGGTACAGATAGGGAGCGTTTAATGAGTGTCATTAACGAATTCACGGATTATCTTGTTGTCGATACTGCTAACATTACCGTGATAACTGGTTATATGCAAATCCGGCTGCATAATGAAACTCCAGTGGTTTACCGACCCTACAAGATGTCTCATGATGAGAAATTGCGCGTTAGGGAGATTATCAAGGACTTGTTAGACAAACAGATAATAAGAGAATCTGAATCAGAGTTCTCAAGCCCAATATTACTTGTGAAGAAGAAAGATGGTAGTGACAGGTTATGCGTGGACTTCCGGGCGTTGAACGCGAACACTGTGAAGGACCATTATCCATTATCTCTAATTGACGATCACATAGACCGTCTTGGCAAAGCCAAGTACTTTATTAGCTTAGACATGGCTACTGGGTTCCACCAGATTAAGTTGGATAGTGAGTCAATTCCTCGCACAGGGTTCGTGACGCCGGAAGGCCATTACGAATATCTGAAGATGCCTTATGGTCTTGCAAATGCGCCTGTCGTTTATCAGCGCATTATATCAAACACCCTCCGTCCCTTCATCGAATCTGGTAAAGCTTGTGTTTACCAGATTCGATTCGATTCGATTTTATTGCCTATTGACACGATTGATGAAGGCCTGCATACGCTACGTGAGGTCCTCGAGACCCTGACTAATGCTGGTTTCTCAATCAACCTAAAGAAATGTAAGTTTCTTACTACAGAAGTGGAGTACTTGGGTTGGACAATTAGCAACGGTCAGGTGAGGCCGAGCGCACATAAGGTTGAAGCTTTAGTCAACTCACGAGTGCCAAGTAATGTAAAGGAGGTAAGACAATTCTTGGGCCTTGCAGGTTATTTTAGACGCTACATCCAAACCTGACTCGTAAAGGTGTCCAGTTCAGATGGGGTGAAGAACAGGAGAAGGTTCGTAAAGATATTATTGAACGGTTGACTAGTGAGCCAGTGTTGGTCATTTTTGACCCTTCTCTCCCCACTGAAGTGCACACCGATGCGTCAGCGCAAGGATATGGCGCTGTTTTACTTCAGACTCGTGACGGCGGACATAAGCTGCCTGTTGCTTATTGCAGTAAGGTCACTCAAGGCGCAGAACCACGTTATCACTCATACGAGTTAGAAACTTTGGCTGTGGTCAAGGCGTTGCAGCATTTTAGACATTATCTAATCGGTATGCAGTTTAAAGTTGTCACTGATTGTAACGCCTTAAAACTGACTCAGCGCAAGCAGGATCTACTGCCGAGGATTGCCCGGTGGTGGATGTACTTGCAAGATTACGACTTTGAGCTTGAATATCGGAAAGGGACTTCGCTGACTCATGCCGATTACTTAAGCCGAAATCCAGTTAATATCTGTGAAATTCGTAAACCACTTAATTGGGCTCAGGTAGCGCAGGCCGCTGATGAAGAAACGCAGAATTTGCTGCAAAAGCTAAAAGACTAAAGGTAATCTAGATTCGTCTCGGTACGTTAAGCGCAATGACATCCTTTACTATAAGATGGGGGTAGTTGGCGAAGAACCACGTATGCTATGCTACGTACCAAAGGGTCATCGCCTTAGCTTACTCCGTGTCTTTCACGATGAGTATCAACACGTTGGTATAGAAAAGACTACTGACCTGATATTAAAGCACTTTTGGTTCCCTAAACTAAGAGTGTTTATGCGGAAGTACATACAGCACTGTATTGTTTGCCTTTCCCATAAACAGGTACCGCGTCAGCCCTTGCTCGAATCGAATTGCTTGCTTTATCGAATCGTGGAACAAGTCCACTACGCCGTTTGATACTGTACACAGTGATGTATTGGGGCCACTTCCAGATTCGAACGGTTTCAAGTATGTAATTCTCATAGTAGACGCGTTAACCAAATATTGTCTCCTGTATCCGATGCACAAACAAGATGCGAACGAGTTGAGAAAGACTTTTGAACGTGCAATTTCTCTCTTTGGATCACCAAAATTGTTAGTGGTTGATCGTGGTCGTATGTATGAAAATGCATCTTTTGTTAATTGGACGAAAGAGTTGGGTTGTGATATACATTTTATTACTCCAGAGATGCATCAAAGTAATGGGCAAGTTGAGCGGTACTGTCGTACTGTCATGAATATGATTCGTGTCGAGACAAATTTCATACAAGAAAGTTGGTCAGACATTTTATGGAAGCTACAGCTCACCTTGAACATTACCGTGCAAAAATCAACTAAATCTTCGCCTTTGAATTTGTTAATTGGCAGTGAAGGTACAACTCCCGTCATACGATCTCTGGTGCGTGATGTGGCTTTGGAAGCAACGAGTCCAAATCGCGAATCGTTACGCGAGCTTGTCCGACAGCGTGCTTCCGAGCTGCTGGACGAGAAACGTACTCGCCAAGACGCTCGAGTTAACGAACGGCGTCAGACTCCGCGCTCGTTCCAGAAAGGCGACCTGGTGTTCGTACGAAAAACGAGCCAGGCTACGGGCAAATTGGACTCGGGCATGCGTGGCCCGTACATGGTCACGCAGTCATTGCCACATGGCCGGTATGAGTTTAAATTGGTCGCTGGCTCTTACGGTAAAACTACGCAAGCTGCAGCAGAATACATTGTACTATGGCGCGGCGAATGGACCCCCGAAGTAAGCACTACATTTTTTGAAAGTGAGTATGATCGTTTTATGTAAACGCTGCCATTTTTCAATGGCGTCTGTGGTCTACTCAGCAGTGGCTTATTTTGTGACGTCATGATATCAAGTACCCCGAGGGCAATGCTGATACATGCTGAAATGTATTGAGGTCACTGTTCAACGTCTAAAAGAAGTCACTGTTCTTGGTGCATACGTGTGGTGAGTACGTGAGCACCCTGAGGGCTCTGCTGGACTTCTGCGAAGACATATTACGGACTTGTGTACCCTGAGGGCTCTGCACTTGTACGTGAGCACCCTGAGGGCTCTGCTGGACTTTTGCGAGGACATATTACGGACTTGTGTACCCTGAGGGCTCTGCACTTCTACGCGAGCACCCTGAGGGCTCTGCTGGACTTCTGCGAGGACATATTACGGACTTGTGTACCCTGAGGGCTCTGCACTTGTACGTGAGCATCCTGAGGGCTCTGCTGTGTTGACACACTTGTCAATATTGTGTGGCGCAACCTGAGGGCACTGCGCGAGTAAAGGACATCCTGAACGGTACTCCTTTACGTTAGTACAGTGCATGAGGCCTCTGCACTTGTACATTGGGCATCCTGAGGGCACTGCCGTGAGTAAATACTATCGACTTGTGCATCCTGAGGGCACTGCACTTGTCGTGAGCATCCTGAGGGCACTGCTGTGGTTTACATGTACTACGATATCCATCGTATTGTGTATCCTGAGGGCACTACACAAGAGATTCCTGAAAGTAATCGTTTTTACTTTCAGCTTATTACATATGACTGTAAAACTAATGCAAACAATATCGGTTCTAGATGACAATGACGAGGTGGAGGAAAACGCAACTGAAGCACCGTCATGTAGTGCTGAGCGCCATGTAGTGGATGTACACGTTCCCGCTACCACATCACAGGCGATAGAAGATTTGCAGCAGTACCAATTCTCCCACTCTGATCAGCTAACGGGCGAGGACGCGCCGTCGTCAGGAGAGGCCGTGTTAGGAGAGAAAATGCCATAAGTAGGCGTGGCCTGTCGACATCACGCGATGGCGTCATCCGAGTGGTGGAGAGGCAGCGTGGAGAGGGCGCATCGGGTCGGAGCTCACTTTGGCGGCGGCACCAGAATCGGACGGACGTTTTGCTTTCGCGTGTTGATACTTTTAAATTGTTATCATTTTTAGTGGTTACCTTATTTTTTTTGTTTAAATGATTATAAGTTTATTTTAGGTGTAGAAGTTTTGTTTTTTTTAATTATTAAAGATCTTAGTGATATACTTATAATAAAACTGTAACGGGTCCATTTCTGTACATTGAAGATATTTTGAATTATTTTTTTGGACCTTTCTCTAGATTCGGTACTGAAGCCAAAACCGTATTTTTTTTTCATTTTTGTCTGTCTGTCTGTCTGTATCTTGGCTAGGCATCACGCCGAAACTACTGAATGAATTTAAATGAAACTTGGTATGATTTGAGTTCATACAACGAGGTAGGACATAGGCTACTTTTCATCCCGAAAAATGAAAGGGTTCCCGCAGGATTGAGGTTGAAAGTTATTTCAAAAAACACTTACCACTCTGAAGCTACTGGACGGATTTTGTTGCAACTTGGCACAGTCATAGTTTATATGATGGGTTAAAATTGAGAATACTTTATATCCCGAAAAACAAAGAGTTCCTGCGGGATAATGTCACAAATTCTGTAATTAAAGATATTTTGTTATTATTTTTTGGGGGCCGTTCTGTATTCAATACTAAAACCAAAACTGTAAATTTTTAATTTTTGTCTTTCTGTCTGTCTGTCCGTCTGTCTGTCTGCACCTTGGAAGTGCATCACGCCGAAAATACTCAATGAATTCAAATGAAATTTGGTATGATTTGAGTTCATACTTCGAGGTAGGACATAGGATACTTTTCATCCCGAAAAATGAAAGGGTTCCTGCAGGTTAGGCGTTGAAAGTTATTTAAAAGAACACTTATCACGCTGAAACTACTTGACGGATTTTGTTGAAACTTGGCACAGTCATAGTTTATATAATGGGTAAAAATTGAGGATACTTTTTAACTCGAAAAATAAAGTGTTCCTTCGGATAATGTCCAAAATTCTGTAAATTGAACATATTATGTAATTTTTTATGGAGGCCGATCTATATTCAATACTAAAGCCAACACTGTATTTTTTTAATTTTTGTTTGTCTGTCTGTCTGCCTGTCCGTCTGTCTGTCTGTACCTTGGCAGCGCACCACACCGTAAAAACTTACCAACGGAACAAAACTTGCTGTTAAAAAACTATCACCGAATTTTATCCAAGCCACAATCATCAGCACCAAATGTAAAGGAGATGTGCTAATATCACGAATTCCAATGATTTCAAATGATTTGCCCTTTGATTTCAAACGATTACAGTTTCTAGTGCGTCTGGCTTTCGCCATAACCATCAACAAAGCTCAAGCCCAATCGCTAAGTGGTGCTGGTTTTTACTTACAATATATTAAAAATCAAAATCTCAAAATATTGTTTATCCGCTAGCATTAAGATAAAAATGTTAGTAAATAAACAAAATTTCCTTTTTTCCAACAGATAAACATTTTTTTATTTTTTTAGCTCAGTAGCACATGCTGGGTATCTACTAGTTCATTATATATAATGGACTTCGTTTCTCCTACAGTCATGTACGCCAAATTGTTAATAAAACAGCTTTCAGATTGGTATGAGACACTGCCCCTGCACATCATTAAGATGTGGAAACAGTTCTGTCTCGCATCACTTGGGTGTGACCGACAACTGTGACGTCACTCTTATGGACTTTCAGATGCCAGTGAGCTAGGTTTTGGAGCATGTAATTTATTTACACGTGAAAAGGGCCACTGGCAACACAGTCCAGCTAGTCTGCGCGACGACAAAAGTCGCTCCTACAAAGCCACTTTCAATCGCTCGCCTTGAACTCTGTGGAGCTGTCTTACTTGCCAAGTGTTATAAGCATTAGGATAGAAAATAATCATTAAACAGTCAATCCAACCATTATTTATATTTTCCACATTTTGCGCATGTAATTACAATACAAATCTTAAATCTCAATCAAGTAACTTCCAAAGGATGACTACAGACACATTATTATTAAAACTTAGCAACTTATTATTATTTCACTTTAAGAACCAAAAACAATCTAAAAGCACACTTAGTTCTACATAAAATACTTAGCTTAACACAATTCAATGGAAGCCACACATTACCGTTCCTAAACATATGCCAATCTGGCTGATTCTAAATCTCATGAACAACTGAACTGAAAAATATTGAAGATCCAACAGGTTGTCTTGCTGGCGCCATTCTACAGACGGCAAAATGCTTCACGCTGATTGGCTGGCGCTCCCAAGGGCGCCAACTGCCTCAACGGAAATACCACTCTTCCAAGGTATACCAACTGTCGCTTTTTGACGGAAGTACTCTTAGATGGATGATTTGACGCTCTTCCGCTCCACTCCTCGACCACAGACTGCACCGAGGCACCATCCGCACGGAAGCCCGCAATAAGCTGTCAATTCATTTAATTTTATGTTGACTTTTGACGATGACATTAACGTCTCTCAAGGAATAGAGTCATTCATCAAGCTATGTTTCAGCCAATTGTCACACAAGCTACCTCGTACAGTTATGGATAATTATTCGCGTCACTTCCCAAACCCGATCAACACTTATACATTTATCGACTCCAAAAGATAGCTGTATATTAGATCAAGAGTTCGCCACGACAGGTTGACAAACCGCGTTGTTCAGATCACGGAGAGTATTCCTGCTGACAACTTTTATCACGTAGCGTGTATAGAAAATCCAGCCGACATACTCAGTCGTGGGGTTTTGCCCAAAAAATAATTTTACATCTACTATGGCTCCACGGGCCTCCATTGGCTGCTCTAGATCCGTCTCAGTGGTCGCTTAAGAGCTTGGATGGACAAGCTATTACAGACATAAGGTTTTAACGCACACTGTGCACGCCTATAAGCATTGCACTTTATATGAACTCGCCCTCCACTTTTCGTCGTGGAGTAGACTTCTTCGTATAACTGCATACATTTTGTAGTTTGCAAATGTATTGCCGCGTCGCAGAGCTATTGCAGTGACTGCTGACAATTGTAATTTGTCTGAAAATAGAATACTGTGCGTAATGCAAACTCAGCACTTTGCAGAGGAATACTCAAAGATGTTGGGTAATAAATTTCTCAACGCCTCTCAATCTGCTGAGAGCTTTTCTAAATGACGGACTGATCCTCGTCGGAGGTCGACTCACCGATTTCGCGCTGGAATATACACATATGCTACCAATTATCTTACCGCGCAATGGCCATGTAGTGAACAAGATCATTGATTACTATCATGTTAAATACATGCGGACCAGAATTATTAATGTTGCTGCTTCGCCAAAAAATTTGGATCCTGTCCGCATGCCGCAGCGTGAGACAACGAGTACACTTGTGCAATAATTGCTTCCGATTAAAACCAAGACCAACTTACCCACTTATGGCTGAATTGTCAGTGGCCCAATTACAGAACTTGGCTACAATCGGATTATCACTTTTTTCATAGCAAATTCGACTCTATCGCAAGGCATTAGTGGTTGCGATATTGAGAATTCGATTGAAGCCAAGTTATATAATTGGGCCACTGCAGCCCGATTCCATAACTTGGCTTCAATCGATAGGCGTTGAAAGTTATTTAAAAGAACACGTATTACGCTGAAACTACTTGACGGATTTTGTTGAAACTTGGCACAGTCATAGTTTATATAATGGGTAAAAATAGAGGATACTTTTTATCCCGAAAAATAATGTGTTCCTTCGGGATAATGACCAAAATTCTGAAGATTGGACATATTATGTTTTTTTTTGGAGGACGTTCTATGCCAACACTGTATTTTTTTATTTTTGTCTGTCTGTCTGTCTGTCTGTACCTAGGAAGCGCACCGCGCCGAAAATACTTAATGAATTCAAATTAAATTTGGTATGATTTGAGTTCACACTTCGAGGTAGGACATTGAATACTTTCATCCCGAAAAAATTAAGTGTTCCTTCAGGATAGGGGTGGAAAATTATTTAACCGCTCGATTGATTATATGCGCCACAGTCACTTTTTTGTTTTCATTGATCGTCGCAACTAACGCTACAGTCACATTTTTTGTTTTCATCGATCATCGGACCACTCGATAGCGACGTAAATTTTGCCACTCGATTTTGAACATTATTGACCTCAATAATCATTCAAATCTAAGCGTGTTTATATAATTATTTTGCTTCGAAACCCACAACATAAACACTTGAAATATGTGCCGTACCTATTTAGCTCCATGAATCACCAGTTTGTTTATCTAAGCGCTCAATAAAGTGGTCATAAAAACTGTTTGTTTACGCAAAGTCAGCGCGGCCAGATGTGTCGCGTAGACGTTCTTTTTTTTGTGGGTTGACAATCAGATACCTGTGATCTCGGCCCGTACCCAATAAATCCTCAATTTACGACCAGATGTGTCGCGTCGACCATCTTTTTTTTGTAGGTTGACCATCAAGTACCTGTAGTCTCAACGCATATACAATCAATTACCAGTTTGAGGTTAGATGTGTCGCGTCGGCCATTTTTTATTTGGGTTATCAGTTTGGTCCTGCGGTCTTCAGCGCGTGGACAACCGAGCGGATATAAGAACACTTAGCACTCTGAAACTATTGGACGGATGTTGATGCAACTTGGCACAGACATAGTTTATAATATAGGTGAAAATTATGGATACATTTTGTCCCGAAAAAATAAAGGGTTCCTGTGGGATATGGGTCCGAATTCTGTACATTAATAATATAGTTTTTTTTTTGAGGTTACTCTATATTCTATTATGAAGCCTAAACTGTATGTATTTTCATTTTAGTCTGTATGTCTGTCAGTCTGTATCTTAGCCGCACATCACGCCGCTGGAACTACTGGATGAATTCAAAAGAAACTTGGTATGATTTGAGTTCGTACTACGAACATATGATACTTTACATATCAAAAAATTTATGGGTTATTATTTAGGGGTTGAAACTTATTTAAAATAACACGTACCACGCCGAAAGTAATGGACGGGTTTTGATGCAACTTGGCACTGTCTTAAGTTATATGAAGGGTTAAAATTGAGGACACGTTTTATCCCGAATAAGTAAAGGGTTTCTGCGGGATTTAGGCCCAAAGTTATGTTAATATTTCAGTAATCAAAAATATTTTTTGCATGGTTCTCTATATTCGAAACTGAAGCCAAACTGTTTAACTTTTTAATTTTTTCTGTCTGTTTATCCATATCTTGACCGCGCATCGCACCCAAACTACTAAATAAATTCAAATGAAAAAATAACTCTTGGGTGCTTAAAAAGGTATTGAACAAATATTTTTTGTTAATCGTGTCTTTCTTTCTGTTTGTCTGTATGTTTGTTTGTTCACGCATCACGTAAAAACTACGCGACCGATTGCAATGCGGTTTTAATTATTAGATAGCTTGGGGTTTTATTTAAATCTGGTGTAATTGGTATCTCAATCCGGTGGGTTAGAAGCCGAGCAACTGATAAAGTATTTTTGACGGCTGAAGAAATTTTGTTCAAATGTTGGTATATTGGTCTTGGAATAGCACATTATGGTACTTTGAACCTAAAGAAAAGAACACGCGTGCGAAGCCGCGGGTACAGCTAGTATTAAAATATGCTTATAAAGCTCTATGAGCCTCAGAAGATTTTCATTAGACCATTCCATACTTACTAAACGACAAGAATGAACCTTCCTAAAAATGTATGCGCGAGACGTCCGTTCCGTGCAACGGTCG
Organism: Alsophila aescularia; assembly: GCA_946251855.1. NCBI lineage: Eukaryota > Metazoa > Arthropoda > Insecta > Lepidoptera > Geometridae > Alsophila > Alsophila aescularia. Next base: position 79,399,085 of record OX276374.1, read on the forward strand.
CTGCAGAATGAGCATTCGCCCGTTCGTACACACCGCGTGCGCTCGCTCGCTATCATCCCTTTGATGTACCGACACGCGGCGGAGCACGGCCAAATGTGAACGAAGGCCTAGGCTGGCTCTCGCTCGCTTTCGTTAAGTCGCGTCGTCCACATTAATTTGTTCGCTTTCGCTCGGTGACCTTCGCTCGCTCTCGTTCTCTTGGTTTGGACCCGGCATGAGGAACCCAGTATTGTCCACACTCCAATAGAATGCTTACTTAATAGTAGGCCAATGACAGTTCTGAGCAGTTCTCCGAGTGAGCTCTCCCCCTTACATCCAGCCACTTCTTACACACTGCTCCGTTACTTTCTTTACCCGCGCCTTAAGTCAGATCTGACTATCAATTTGCTTTCTAACCGCTCGGTTGTCCACGCGCTGAAGACCGCAGGACCAAACTGATAAACCCAAAAAAAAATGGCAATGACGCGACACATCTAACCGCAAACTGGTAATTGATTGTTTATGCGTTGAGACTACAGGTACTTGATTGTCAACCCACAAAAAAAAGAAGGTCGACGCGACACATCTGGCAGCAAACTAGTGATTTATTGGGTACGTGCCGAGATCACAGGTATCTGATTGTCAACCCACAAAAAAAAAGAATGTCTACGCGACACATCTGGCCGCGCCGACTTTGCGTAAACAAACAGTTTTTATGACCAGTTCATTGAGCGCTTAGATAAACAAACTGGTGATTTATGGAGCTAAATAGGTACGGCACATATTTCAAGTGTTTATGTTGTAGGTTTCGAAGCAAAATAATTATATAAATACGCTTAGATTTGAATGATTATTGAGGTCAATAATGTTCAAAATCGAGTGGCAAAATTTACGTCACTATCGAGTGGTCCGATGATCGATGAAAACAAAAAATGTGACTGTAGCGTTAGTTCCGATGATCAATGAAAACAAAAAAAGTGACTGTAGCGCATAGAATCAATCGAGCGGATAGGCACTCTCTACTGGACGAATTAGTTCAGTTATTTTGGGATCACTGGAGGATGGAATATCTGCATGGTTTGCAGGTTACACAGAAATGGAATACTCCTTCCACACCAACTCCACAATACTCCTTACACTTGAAAATGTCGTTGTTGTGATGAACGACAATACTCCGACCCTGGCCATTAGCGATTGTGAATAAAGTCCATCCCTCTAGAGACATGGACAGTATCGTGGGCGTTGCTACTTTGAGAACCACCAATAGTACTTATCTTCGCCCGGTCGTTCGTCTATGTCCACTCCCAAAACAATAAATAATAATTTAATTAAATGTATCACCGCTTAGTTTAGCTTATAAATATTTTTATCGCATCTCCCTATTATAACTTATTTTTGTATATTTCCGCTGGGACTGTTGCTTCTTACCCAAACTTAACCGCGCGAATTGAGCGCTGTATCCTAGAGTCCTAGAGTGTATTTATTTCTCACTTTATGGTTGTCTTTTAATCGGAACCCATGAATGGCTGGTGGAAATGGTAACGCCAATCTATAATGCCGCTGGGTGCGCTACCTGGCGGTGGAATGGATTGTATTTGTGAGCTGTCAAATCAGTTCGCTATAAATTTTGTTTCGAATGTGACACGGACTCGTCGCTTTAAGACAATCGCTCGCTGGAAGGCATATCTTCCTGATTCCCCAGTGCCTTTGAGGCCTTATAAACTGTATTCTGTGATCGCTCATTCGCGAGTGCTTCGAAAAGTGTTGTGTGAAAAAGTTGTGCCCCCTCGTGCGTGATGGGTCCGCGCGGTGCTGCAGCTATTCATCTGGACTTCTGGGACTGTACCTGGGCTTCGCTCCTGCTCGAGGTATGTGCTGCATGTCCTGTCGTTCCCTTCCTCTCTTCTTTTTGATTGTACATAACAATTGCATAAGATATAAGTTCAAGTCGAAAAAAATATGATCATTATATCAACTAATCAATCTATTTTTTATGCCCATTTTTTATTATTATTATAAACACAAATTTATTATATTATTAATAGCTGTTTTTCTTGCACCTAGCATTTTCCTCGCTGTAGTGAGGTGAAAAGTTTTGTGTTGCGCACGGCAGCAAAGTTATTTGGCGTCTCGTACTTTTGAAACCCTCGCTACGCTCAGGATTCTATATTAGAACCACTCGCTTCGCTCGTGGTTCAATCCTAGAATCCTTCGCTTGTTCAGGTTTCAATACAAGTACTCTCGCCAAAAAAACACTTTGCAGCCTTGCATAAACTAATAACTATTTTGTATTCCTCAGAACGCATTCAATACATTTTTAAACCCTCTGCTGTGCGATTCCGTACCTTGGTTTCAATCAGATTGTCACTTTCTTCATAGCAATTTCGACTCTATCGCAACGCATTAATGAATTTGATGGATTTAAATCGATATGATCAACATTGCGTAATAGCACTGCTGTCCCACTCGCACTATATAAACACGCAGCATGGGTAATAACCTGCAGCCGTAATATCAATGAGATCAGTGGCCCTATTACAGAACTTGGCTTCAATCAGATTGTCACTTTTTCATAGGAAAATCGACTCTATCGCAAAGCATTACTGAATTTGACGGCTTGAAACCGTCATGATCAACATTACGTAATCGCACTGCTGCATGGGTATCACATAAGCCAATACGACTAGTTGCAATCAGATTTTCAAAGCAATATAGTTATTAAAATTCAAATAATACTGCATTTGAAGTTATAATAATTTATGCTGTTTCTTTATTTTGGCAAAATTTAGGCTACATAACTCAAAATGTTAGGCGAATTAGGCTACATACTTGTAAATAAAAAAATTAGCCGATTCAGGCTACTCGGTCATCAAAATTAGGCGAACTGAGTTAGCTGATAACTGGCAAACCTGCGTTGACATTACATTTCGAAATGACGAGTTTGTTTGCTAATTTCTTTCTTTTCATAATTTACTCTAATTCCTCATTTCTGATTCTGTGATTACTTACATATTTCTGAGGAAAGTTAATATTATAGCTTCTAACAAACTAACTAGGGATACTTCTATACCGGATAGACAGGTAGTTAAATATCCATAAATCATTGAACTAGTTCATGATTTACGGTGATTTGTCCAAAACCAAACCAAGTGTAGGTATTTGTCCTGAACTCCTGACCTGAGTTGGAAGCACCTTTCTGATGACTGAAAGGGTGACTACATGCAGATGCTAAAAGAATCCTCACATTTCAAACATTGAACTAGATGCACTTCAAATTGACCAAGTTAGCAGCGATACGAATATTCGAACAAGAGAAGCACATAAATGTAAGTAAGACCTATGTCGATCATCACGTATGTTAGGGAATGCAATCTTGCAGCAAAATCGCGGACCACTGTACAAACTTGGCCCACGATTTTAGGGGGGGGGGGGGGGGTGTAGAACCTCAGGAAGGCCTGAGAGTGGGGGGCGGATAGATATCCCCCCCCCCCTCCCTCCCCTCTGAGATATGTTTTTATTATATCTATATATATATATATTTTCTTGTATGTAGAGGCATATTCGCCGCACTGTAACCTACGCGGGCTGCCTCATAAACCCCCCCCCCCCCTGATAGTGTGGGGGGCTAAACTCGGTCAGAGTATACCCTTGGAGGCTCTATGGGAAACTTAGTTTCTTTTTTCCAAAAAACACATTTATTTTAATGAAAAATAGTAAACTTTTTGAAGTAAAATAAGAATAAGAAGAAACAAAAACTTTTAGTTAAACAAACATGATAGTGGCTTACGGGTGGCCCAAGCGCCACCAGCGCCGCACCATAAGCTACTGTCACAGTAAAGTACCTATCAAGATAACTTTTACAACAATATAGACAATTTTTTTTTAATCTCACTTCAACCAAAAGAAAAAAAATAAAAACCTTTTTAGAAGTCTAAGTGCTATTTCGTTAACTTGCTACGCTTCGCTCCCATCTACGCCTTCTAACCTATCATGGCCAACAGTCGGATCGCCACTGAGTCGAGAGCCAACTGCCACTTTTTAAACTTCAAGAGGTGCACACCATTGACTGCAATCAATTCCGGATCAATAAGATCGTTAAACATGATCTCGGTCTTATCTATGTTCATTCTGATAAGATGCGAGTCGATGCGTCGAGAAGCATCAACTAGGTTGGTTAGCATACTTTGCCTTGCAGTCTTGCAGCGACTCCGCCTTTAGGACTATGTCATCGGCAAATCCTAAGTGTGACATGTTCTCGCCATTGATATTAATGCCCATTCCTTTCCAATCCAGCTTCTTAACCATATCTGCCAAGGCATACAAAAGCATTAACACAAAGGCATTACAAGTTTAATCATACTTATTAGGAGAGAGGCAAGGAGGGAGGGGGTACGGTATCATTTATTTTCTTAAACAACTTCAAATCTTTGTCACACAGTAAAGGTACACAGTACATGTATTTTTTCATTTAAGCATATTCATATTCAAAATTAATTTATTTATGTTACACATCCATTTTGGGTCACCGAAATTCATAATATGTGTACCAAATTTCTAGTCTTTCAGTGCAGTAGGTTTGGAGCAAATTGTCTGTGACAGAAGGACACACAGACAGACATACATACAAGAGTGATCCTATAAGGGATCCTTTTTTTTCATTTGGTCTTACGGAACCCTAAAAATACATTGTACTCTGTAAGGTTCACTCTGCTTGAAACTGGAAGATTGCCTCACTCTTTCAATATCTTTTGCAGAATACAACGGAGAGTTGTCATAATCAGCCAACATGTACACGAGCAAGTAATGTGTGGGAGTATTTGAAACAACCAGTTCTACAACTAGACAACTAGGCAAGTGTTCTGTAAACACTTGCCGAAGCAAACCCATCTAAACAGCAACATGTGTGATGACAAACCTGTGAGTGCTTGTAGTCTAAACAGCAACATGTGTGATGACAAACCTGTGAGTGCTTGTAGTCTAAACAGCAACATGTGTGATGACAAACCTGTGAGTGCTTGTAGTCTAAACAGCAACATGTGTGATGACAAACCTGTGAGTGCTTGTATTCTAAACAGCAACATGTGTGATGACAAACCTGTGAGTGCTTGTAGTCTAAACAGCAACATGTGTGATGACAAACCTGTGAGTGCTTGTAGTCTAAACAGCAACATGTGTGATGATAAACCTGTGAGTGCTTGTAGTCTAAACAGCAACATGTGTGATGACAAACCTGTCAGTGCTTGTAGTCTAAACAGCAACATGTGTGATGACAAACCTGTGAGTGCTTGTAGTCTAAACAGCAACATGTGTGATGACAAACCTGTGAGTGCTTGTAGTCTAAACAGCAACATGTGTGATGACAAACCTGTGAGTGCTTGTAGTCTAGAACAAAAACAAAGTCAAACTAGTGAGAGTGAAAAAATATACACATGTGCTTATTGTGACTATAAGTCAGCATATGCTGGTAATTTAAAAATACATGTAAGGACACACACTGGAGAGAAACCATATGAATGCAATATGTGTGATTATAAATGTGGACAAGCAGGCCATTTAAAAGAGCATATCAGGACACACACGGGAGAGAAACCATATGAATGCAATATGTGTGATTATAAATGTAAACAAGTAGGTCTTTTAAAACAACATATGATGACGCACACTGGAGAAAAACCCTATGAATGCAATATGTGTGATTATAAATGTACACAACTAGCTACTTTAAAAGTGCATATGAGAACACACACTGGAGAGAAACCCTATGAATGCAATATGTGTAATTATAAATGTACACAAGCAGGCCGTTTAAAAGAGCATATCAGGACACACACTGGAGAGAAACCATATGAATGCATTATGTGTAATTATAAATGTACACTACCAGGTACTTTACAAGTGCATATGAGAACACACACTGGAGAGAAACCCTATGAATGCAAAATATGTGATTATGAATGTGGACAAGCAAGTACTTTAAAACGGCATATGATAACACATACTGTAGAGAAACCATATGAATGCAAAATATGTGATTATAAATGTGGACGAGCAAGTGATTTAAAACGGCATATGATAACACATACTGGAGAGAAACCATATGAATGCAAAATATGTGATTATAAATGTGGACAAGCAAGTGTTTTAAAAAGGCATATGATAACCACATACTGGAGAGAAACCATATGAATGCAATATATGTGATTATAAATATAGACAGCAAGACATTTAAAATGGCATATGATGACACACACTGTAGAGAAACCCTATGAATGTAATATGTGTGATTATAAATGTAAACAAGTAGGTCTTTTAAAACAACATATGATTACACACACTGGAGAGAAACCATATGAATGTAATATGTGTGATTATAAATGTAAACAAGTAGGTCTTTTAAAAAAACATATGATGACGCACACTGGAGAAAAACCCTATGAATGCAATATGTGTGATTATAAATGTACACAACTAGCTAGTTTAAAAGTGCATATGAGAACACACACTGGAGAGAAACCCTATGAATGCAATATGTGTAATTATAAATGTACACAAGCAGGCCGTTTAAAAGAGCATATAAGGACACACACTGGAGTGAAACCATATGAATGCAATATGTGTAATTATAAATGCACAGTACCAGGTAATTTAAAAGTGCATATGAGAACACATACTGGAGAGAAACCCTATGAATGCAATATGTGTAATTATAAATGTAGACAAGCAAGTCTTTTAAGAGATCATATAAACTCACACACAGGAAGGAAACCATATGCATGCACTACATGTGGCTTTGAGTCTGTATATGCAAGTAAATTAAAAACACATATGAGAAGACACAGCGGAGTGAAACCATATGCATGTAATAGTTGTGATTATAAATGTATACAAGCTGTTTGTTTAAAACTGCATATTATGAGAAAACACACACATGAGACGGGTGGCGATCAAGACGTCCAGTTATGTGAACAACCATAGTATTGAATATTTAGTGATAGTTATTGCAACAACGAAAAACTATTCATTAACTAGCCGTGCCCGCGGTTTTGCCTGCGTGGTCATTTCTCTGGGATAAAAAGTACATACAAAGCACAAAATACGAAATTTAGTTCAGCCGTCGAATAGTTCATCGATTGCTCGGCTTCTACTCATTGGTTTGAGTTACAAATGACATTTACATTCCCTAAGCTCCCAACAGTGAAAACCGCAACGCAATCGGTCCAACGGTCCAAAAGAGCAGAGTGAGACAATAAAAGTCGAACTCATAGAATGTTATGAGCGACACTGACTCAATTAGAGACATTTTGCAACCTGAAGTGTTTTCTTATATGGAACTATCAGTAAATGAAATAATATAATCTTTGAGAAAAGGCGATTCTACAGTCACGGAGGAAAACGAGTCTACAGTGTGAAAATAGTGATAATAGTGATGTGTTGTGTGTCTAATAACACCTTAAACGATAGCAATACTAATGCATTTGACATTCTATCCTTACAATCTATATAAAGAGGCCAGAACTCAATTTTATAAAGGCTTTAACAATTATCACTTATCGCTTGTTTTTTATTTGCTAGGATCAGCTGTACACTATTAGTAATATGTAAGGTGGAACGGATCTTCGTTAATAACACACTGGATAGTTTGATATTGCTTAAATGTATTTCTCAGAATACAGATTAGGTAATACACCGTCGAAAAGTGTAAGATAAATTACGTTTAAATAAGTGCTAAGAAATGTGGCCGGCATCGGCACAAAGATATAGAACAGAAGTAAAAGCAGAGACAAAAGACGTTTTGACATTGACATAAACTAGTGTTGCATACTAAAAATACTACATTATTAACACTACCCCTTAGGATTTTTAAGTTTCAAATGCAACCAATATGCCGTATATTAATCTCTGTATGGAACTGTATGTCTCTACATATTAGGCTTGAGCTCTACATGTTACATAGGTACATCGTTGAAGCATAAAACATTTATTATTATACATAATATAATAAATACATTTTATTTTGTTTCTTTTTATTTGTATGATTTTTATTTGTGTGTTTCAATAAAGAGTTATCTATCTATAATAATACCCAACTAATGCTCCAACAAATTTAATTGACTTACAAACTGCTTATGTTTAACCGAACCAAGTGATTTTGTAAATATATCGGCAATCATCTCTCCAAAAGGTAGATATTTAACTATAAAGAATCCTTCTTGTACAAGATCTTTGACAAAGTGATAACGTAGATCTATATGTTTTGTACGCTTATGGCAGTACTCTTTAGATTCTAATATATATTTTCAATAAAAGCAACATTCGGGGCAAAGATCACATTCTTTGGATATACAGGGTCTGCTAACCTAAAACCTTAAGAGGTGTCGCTATAGCCAAAAAATATATACATTTTACTTTTTGCATCAAGCTTATGCCTTTTATGCTCAGGGAGTAAGGCATATGCAACACAACCAAAGACATAAAAGTGACTAAGGTCAGGCCTCAACCACTAGTCCGCTAGTTCAGGTGTAAGGCCAGACAAAGCAGAAGTAGGCGACTTATTTTTTAAATAAATGCCAGTCATTACTGCCTCGCCCCAGAAGCGCTTGTCTAAGCCAGCGCCCAACAACATACACCTGGCTTTCTCTAAAATAGTCCTATTTAGACATTCAGAAACGCTATTTTGCTGTGGACAATAAGGCACTGATGTTTGATGTATAATTTCCTCATTTTTAAGGTACTTGGAAAAAATATGATTACAGTATTCCCCTCCCCCATCAGATCGAAGCGACTTAATTGGTAAACCCAGTTGCTTTTCAACCAAATTTTTAAAATGGACAAAAGTAGTAAATACCTCATTCTTCCTATTCAGAAGATATCCGAAGGTTTTTCTTGTGAAGTCATCAGTGTATATCACTAGGTACTTTGCACCGCCCCAGCTCTCCACAGTGTAACGAAAAAAAGAGAAAAATGTGATGAATTGGTTTTTAGGCCAAACTCGCCGACCACCAAGATAGTTGGTCCGGTGTCTAACGCCGTTAGGGTACCTGGATAAACTTAGACCGGAACGAGCTTCAAGAACTATTGGATCAAGACCGTTCGGTAATGTACTAGCTAGTGGGTACAATAGTGGAAGATAAAACATACAACTCAAATTCACCAATACAATCTTTATTATCCTTGGTTTAACTTTGCTTACTTACTTAAAATCTAAGGAACCATGCCGTAGGTACGTTGGACGGCCATTCAAGCTAGCATGTAATAGTGGAAGACAAAACATGCAATTTAAATTCACCAATACAATATTTACTATTTCTGGTTTAACCCTGCCTGTTTACTTAAAGTTTAAAGAATCCTTGCCTGCAGATCCAACTCAGCAGCTAAGAAGTACTAAGATCTAAGATTACCCTGTTATAACTAGGGTCGATATAGAACTGACAAAATTAAGTATTTACTCTAATAAAACAAGTGATGAATTGCCGGCCGGCAGTGCTGTCTACTTATTTACCTTTTTCTATAAGATTGAGCCGTTATGTTAGTGAAGGTAAATCTCCATCCGACGTTTCAGCAATGTCCGATTCACGTGAGAGGTAGCCAGGCTAGACCCCTCAGGCGTTGCAGGTGTCCAGCAGGTCGGTGGGGAACCAAAGTTCAACACTCCGGTTAATGAAATATATACATAAACATGCCAATACGATACCCCATTCCAAGAACGTGGCAGGAATCGTTGGGTATAATGTCGTCGTGGCGTATCGCGACACGGCGCCTTTCTAGTTAAATCCGGGGGAAGAAGCTTCCGTCGTGTGGTAACTCAGTCCGGGAGGGAAAACTCCGTCGTGGTATCTCAATCCCGGGGGGGAAAACCCGCTGTGAATGAATAGACACAACGTTTCTTTAGAATTCGAGACTTAGAAAACGCCACCGCTCTCGGTTCGCTAAAATGGCGTCTCGAAAAATGGATAAAAGTGATTTCACAATCGCAATCATTACTGCAGACAATGCAAAAAATACCGACAAATGCTCTCACCTTTTTTACGGGTTTTATAATATGCAGGGAAAAAACATGTCAGTCCTGCTACTGGGCTCTCCAGCACGAAAAAAGCTTTTACGCCTCTCGCCTCCATTGTCTGTTTCTTTCTGTCACCGGATCTAGTTTGCTTCCAAGTTAGCAAAATCTATCCGAATAACATTTCGTTTCACCAGGAAACCGATCAGCGCTTGCACATGGGCTTTGGAAATGATTATATGGTTTTATTTTTATTTTTTAAGATTTCACACCATCGAAATCGAATTTGTTTATTTACTGTTTCTTTAACTATTTTTGACAGCTAAACAACTGTCAAGAGACTTCTAAGAATTGTTATAAACTATAGTCCATAAAACGTTCCGTACTAGAATATTGAAGTTACGCACCATGCAATACTGTGAAATAAGCTGGTAAAAGAGGTTAAATGGCCAACACTAAAAATCACACTTGAGAATAGTTCTTTAGGAACTTAAACACTGATCACATGTATTTAGCAAATTTATTCAATACAATTTGCTCTAATTATTTTTCACAACTGACATAGTCGTTATTTTACTTTCAGTCAATCTGTAACTAAGCAACCACTTTTGATCTCAATTCAAAAACTATGTGTCTTGCTTGACCAAAAAGTATATACATCAACACTTTCCCTAATTGAGTGAAGAATGGATTGCCTAGCACAGTCCAATCTTGGTACGCAAATCTAATAACCGAAGTCTCGTAACTGCCTTGGTTAGTACATCAGCTAACTGATCCGCTGAACTTGTTTTCAAGACTGTGAGGGTGCCTTCATGCACCATCTCTCTAACAAAGAAATGTCTCAAGCGGATGTGCTTCGTCCTTTTGTGGAATTCAGGATTGTGTGCTAATCTGATGGCAGCCTCGTTATCGACTTTCAATGACATGTCATCCACATTCGTTAATCTGTCTAAAAGTCTTTGAAGCCATACCAGTTCTCTAGCAGCCTCACTTGCGGCTACAATCTCAGCTTCCGTGGTGGAAATAGCAACTGTGGCCTGTCGTTGACTCAGCCAAGACACAGCTGCACCGGCATACAAACATACTACGCCAGTAGTTGAACGTCCAGTTACAGAGTCTTCTCCATGATCAGCATCACTATAGCCTAACAATTGCTTAGGTCCGCTGCTATAAGTGATTCCAAGGGAAATTGTTCCTTTGAGGTACCGGAATATTCTCTTCACTTATTCTTATTAATCAATTGACCTAATGAGAGTTATAAAGACGTGATCCCTAGTGCATGGACGTGTTATATTTATCGAAGTGTTTATAACCTTTGAACATGACTATTGTTTTTGGAACTCTGATTTACAGGTTTATATCATGTAAGTAAACAACGTACGATAATCTATTTTATGTACCAGATCGACTGCGTTCGCTGGTATTCACCAAATACGAACGATAGTACTGTTTCAATCAACTATGTGCGACTTCAATGTCGTCATCTGATATATTCTAACAATAAACAACAGAATGGCTTGTCTGTTGTTTATTTACTCCAAAAACGAAGATACATTCTAATATGTGAGTATATTGAACAATATGCAATTATAATTCTAGTTTTACTATTATAAAGATGCGTTTCTATTAGTTGTTTATGTGCTGTCTTGTTTATTCCTACTTTTACTTGTCGAATTGTTGTTTTGTATTGCTAGTTATAGGTTTATTGTTTTTTTATGTAAGTAGCGTTTTGTCAACGCTACAACAGGCAGGGGCCCACAAACATCCGTGTGTATTAAGGGCGTCACAGACGATTAAGATACTAAGATACTATAATATTTGATGTTACGATATCTGGATATAAAATATTATAACATCTTAGGATATCACACACGGCTAAGATACGATAATATATTGAAATTATTCATTCGCTCGCAGGCCGTCCTAGGTGCCACACGTATTTCTTCACCGCTTTCTATATACAGAATGATAAAATATGAGTAGTACGGTTTCACTATTAGATTTATTAGATAGCTCATCAGACGACGATTCTGATTTTGAATTTAATGTGCAAATTGCATTAGCGCACTGTAAAAGGTGATCAATTTGGATAGAAAATCACATTAAATTAAAAGCCGCGGTGAATTCAATCTTTACGCAGATGTTTCTACAAAAAAAACCAAACTTATTTTAATAAGTCGAAGTAAACTATTCTCAAAATTCATAATATGATTAAGGAAGATTTAGTGAAACAAAATACGAACATGCGTGAGAGCATTTGTACAGAACAACGACTTGCAGTAGGTATGCTATGAATCATCTTGTTTACCCCAGCTTTCAAACATTTAAAAACACAGCTAAATAGGTCGATTTGTTTGGAAGCTAAGATGTTCACCCCCCTTTTCTTTCTCACCTCCCCCCTCCCTCTCCCCATATATATAAGTACCATCTCGATCATATCAGCTTCCGAACAGAAAAATCCGCATCAAAATAGGTCCATTCGTTTGGGAGCTACAGTCATACACCTCAAACTTATAACACTTTGTTCAGGGGTAAAAAAAACCCACGAATACAAAACAGAGCAACCTGTAGAGCATATTACGATATATTTTGTATCTTAAGATAGTATATTAATATATATTTTGTATCTGTTACGATATATTTCGTATCTTAAGATGAAATCTATCTATCTATACTATAATAAAACTGTAACTGGGCTAAATCTGTACATTAAATATTTTTTGAAAATTTTGATTGAGATAAACTTCAAATCGATATGGAATGCAAAAATGTTTATTTTTTATTTTTTGTCTGTCTGTCTGTCTGTCTCTTTGAACACGCATCACGCTGAAACTACCAGCCGGATTTTGATGCAACTTGGCAGGATCATAGCTGATGCACTGGATTAACATTTAGGATACTTTTTATCCCGGAAAAATTAACGGTTCCCGCAGGATAGGGGTAGAAATTTATTTAAAATAACACGTATCAAGCTAAAACTACGGGACGGATTTTGATGTAACTTGGCACAGTCAAAGTTTATATAATGTGTTAAAATGTTAAATACTTGTTACCCGAAAAATTAAAAGGTCCCTGCAGCCTATGGGTCCTAAGTTGTGTTAAATTTAAAGTGATCATACATCCGTTTACGACTAGACTGAAACCGAATTTCGTCATTCTGCTACGAGGCTCACTGGCCCTGTTGGACAGATGCATGGGTGCGTAATCCAGACGTACGTGGATCGAAATCACGCGCTGCATTAATGTTTTGCTCCATAATTAAAAGATTTTTACATTATTTATGCGTTATCTTTTACATTTTCCTTGATATCTATCTATACTATAATAAAACTGTAACTGGGCTAAATCTGTAAATTAAATATTTTTTGAAAATTTTAATTGAGATGAACTTCAAAATCGATTGTTTCTTCCATTGAGATATTATAATGTACTACCTGCGTACCTACATAATTATATAGTTATATCGGAGGTTTCTTCATAATGTCTTACTGGCAAAATGGTTAGTTGTCGGTATTGAAATGTGTACATACAGAGGTAGGTACATGTGTTGCTCTTCACAGAGAAAGTATAGAAAACTTTTATTTAACTGTAACTGGGCTAAATCTGTACATTAAATATTTTTTGAAAATTTTAATTGAGATGAACTTCAAAATCGATATGGATTGCAAAAAGTTTTATTTTTTGTCTGTCTTTCTGTCTGTCTGTCTGTCTGTCTCTTTGAACATGCATCACGCTGAAACTACCGGATAGATTTTGAAGTAACTTGGCACAGTCAAAGTTTATAGTATGTGTTAAAATGAATGATACTTTTAATCACGAAAAAATACGGGATTCCTGCGGGATATGAGTCTAAAGTTATGTTAATTTGAAAGGAATAATAATTGCACATCCGTTTATAAAACGCTACCGTAAATTCGGCACCTATGCCACAAGTCAGTGTGGCACAGTGGAAGCGGTGCCTGGCTTGCAACCCAGAGGCACATGGATCGAATCCACGCGCTGCTATGAATGTTTTGCCTCAATATTTATAAGCATTTACATATTTTGTGCGTTTTTTTACATTTCCTTTGATTTTTTTAAGGCTTATGTAATTTCCTGAAGTAAACCGTCAAGTTTTGTTACGTAATATTGCAGATGTATGGTTTAAAACAAAGTGTAAAGACAGAAGCGGACACCCAATTTTCGACTTATGTTTAAGATCCTTCGTGGCGCAATGGTGTTAGAACCCGACTTACGTGCCGTCAAACCCAGGTTCAAATCCGAGTAGCCTCAAAGACTTTTTCGCACTTTTTATTGTTTACAAACAAAGTGAAAAGACAGAAGCGGACACTAAATTTTCGGCCAGTGTTTAAGAGCTTTGTGGCACAGTGGTGTCAGTACCCAACTGATGTGCCGTCATTCCCAGGTTCGTATCCGAGTAGCCTCAAAAACTTTTGCACTCAACAAAAACTTTTCATGAAGCAATAGTTACATTACCTAAATACAGAGACGCCACTGAGCCTCTATTTCCGTATATACATAGTACTCTGTGCCAGAATCCTTTATGTTTTACATGTTGTACTAACAGAACTGTCTGATGCACTAACTAAAGGAAAGCCGACGTTGTTGCATAATATTTCGAAAATATACATTACGTACACAACGCTCTTGACGTCAGAGACCGTGTTGGCATCATGAATCTGTAGAGGTTCGTGGTTGGCATCGAGTATGTTTTAAAATCCAGAAAGCAAAAATGTATTCTTAGAAAGTACACTGTAAAGGTTTCGAACATTTATGACGTCACTGGCTGAGCTGCGATCGGGTATAGGTAGTTTCGAATAACGCTCCACATAACGCTATTCTATTCTACTCTATTTCACAAAGTGTCTTGGTGGATGTACAAAAATTAATAAATAATAATAAATATATTGGCGACAATTCCATACCAATTACCTAGCCCCAAACTAGGATACCCTGTAATATGGGCACTAGATAACGTACATAAATACGAATATCACATCCATGACTCGGAAACAAACATTTTTGCTAATCACACAAATGATTGCACCTTGCAGGATTCGAAACCGCGACCGTTTGATTTCGTTCCCAGTGTCACTACATCACTAGACCAACCTATTAATTATTTATTTGCTATTGCAACACAAATAGATTTCTGCCAACAGCCTTCAGTGGCAACCCGACTTGGCCGTGAAAGTTAGAAGCTTAGTGAGTGCGAAGCTTAGCGAGCTCCCGCCTTCGTCTTCTAACCTATCACGGGCATGTCGGGTCACTACTGAAGGTCTGTATGTAAGTTTGTTCGCGCATCAAGTAAAAACTACTTGATCGATTGCGATGCAATTTTCACTATTGGATAGCTTAGGGTTTGAGTTAAAAACTGGGCTACTTAGTATCTTAATCTGATGATTAGATGCCGAGCAATCGATAAAAACTATTCGACGGCTGAAAAAATGTAGTATATTATTGTATAACTAGCTGTGCCCGCGGCTTTGCCCGCGTGGTCATTTCATTTAAAAGTAGCCCACATGTTTTATTCCAGGACCAAAAGCCAAACCACCACCGGACCAGTTGTAGGTTTGGTCCAGAGGACCAGGAGGACCAGGACCAAACCTACAAAGTACAATATTGTACATTTCTTAAAAATTCGTTCAGCCGTCAAAAAGTTTTTTATCGATTACTCGGCATCTAATCATCGGAATAAGGCACTGCCTTGCCTTTTTATAACGCATATTCTGTGAAGTACGGCACTCCGTACGTACAACACACTTGCACTTCCATGACACTTCATAGAAGTGCACGTATTGCAATGAAATGAACGCATATAATATAATATGAAATAAACGCATGTAATACAATGTGAAATAAACGCTAGAATAAACGCACCGCGTTCCACTGCAAGGCAGTGCGTGCAAGGCCTAAGATACCAAGTACCCCAGTTTTCAAATAAGACGCAAGGGCTTGAGTTGAGAGCAGGGCCTGGATTCTGTATGACCACTCACGCCAATTCCACGCCACCTGCGTGGAATTAGGGAAGGTGGGTATTTACGCAACCAGGTTTTTAAACCAGGTTTTGGCTTGTAAGTACGCCGCCCTGGTACTTACCCGCAATACTTGCAAGACTTTGAAAGTATTTTACTCACCAACTCGCTCTTTCGCCACGTCCGCACCTACATACTCGGTGGCGGGTTCGGCTGAGTTCGGCCGCACTCGGCCAGCCGGGTCACAACAACCTAGGTGGCTGATAGGTCGCTCAAAAAACTTGCAAAGCTTCGAAGTTTTTTTAAGCAAACGCAATTGTGCTCTTTATTTACATAATCGCACGGGTCAATTTCCTATGCAGTATTTTTTACTTTCAATTCCACGCTTCCAAGTACTTTTTCCGCAAACACGATTGTGCTCCTTATTTATATGGACACGAAGATCAATTTCCTATGCAAGTATTTTCTAATTTCAAGGCTTCGGTTTACAAACCACTTGAAAGTATTTTGAACCCTGGTTTTTATAATGAAAGATTCCTGACATGAATGAGTTAAATTTATTTTTTTAATTAATAAATTACTATTTTACTGTAAATAATTCGCTTAATTTCGCTGCGCGTTTTACAACTGAAGTCGACTTATTCTATCAAAAAAAAAAAACATCTAAATACGTTTTAAGAGCCTTTAGGGACCATAATGTAAAAAAAAGAAGAAAATGTGTTGTTCGAGTTCATTTAACGTTCAAACCACTTCGTAACAAACCGCTTGCGTGTTTTAAGGGTAGACAACGCCATCTAGTTTAAATGAAGTAACTTGTTATCATGAACGTCTTGTTATTGAGTAGAGAAAATTATCTCCGAAGGTAAGGTGGCACAGATTAGAGAGTAATTAAGGTGGTGAGGTAAATTGGATGGGGCATCAAGGGATTCAAGGGTCGGTCATTATTATGAGGTCCATACGAACAAATTTTAATGCAACGAAACATTGTGTTCCCTAGTACAAATTATTTTTTATGATGTTTCACAGAACGACGTACTTACTGGCACTTAATAATTACCTACCCTACCTACCTACTTTTTGAGCTTTTTCAACACGATATGAGGATTGATTTAAAAAAAAGTTTTCTATACTTTCTCTGTGAAGAGCAACACATGTACCTACCTCTGTATGTACACATTTCAATACCGACAACTAACCATTTTGCCAGTAAGACATTATGAAGAAACATCCGATATAACTATATAATTATGTAGGTACGCAGGTAGTACATTATAATATCTCAATGGAATAAACAATCGATTTTGAAGTTCATCTCAATTAAAATTTTCAAAAAAAAAATACGTACAGATTTAGCCCAGTTACAGTTTTAATGGTTGCAGGAATGAAATGATTGCGTGTTTTAAGGTCAATCAGCGCCATCTAGTTAAATCGGAGGGAGAACTTTGATGTCATTGGTTTATTCGCTTGAGTTGTTGATGCCATTGTGCTATCTATACTCGTACCAAACTCGTACTATACCATCTCGATTACCTCAGCTAGCAAACATAAAAAACCGTACCTAAGTCGGACCATTCGTTTGGATAGCTCCCATTATATATATTGTTTTCAAACAAAACTTTTTTGACGGTTTACTTCAGGAAATTAAATAAGCCTTAAAAAAATCAAAGAAAATGTAAAAAAAGGCACAAAATATGTAAATGCTTATAAATATTGAGGCAAAACATTCATAGCAGCGCGTGGATTCGATCCATGTGCCTCTGGGTTGCGAGCCAGACACCGCTTCTACTGTGCCACTCTGACTTGTGGTATAGGTGCCGAATTTACGGTACCGTTTTATAAACGGATGTGCAATTATTATTCCTTTCAAATTAACATAACTTTAGACTCATATCCCGCAGGAATCCCGTATTTATTCGTGATTAAAAGTATCATTCATTTTAACACATACTATAAACGTTGACTGTGCCAAGTTACTTCAAAATCCGTACGATAGTTTCAGCGTGATATGTGTTTTTTTTAAATAACTTTCAACCCCTATCCTGCGGGAACCATTGTTTTTTTCGGGATAAATGTATTCTAAATGTTAATCCATAACATAATCTATGATTGTGCCAAGTTGCATCAAAATCGGTCGGGTAGTTTCTGCGTGATGCGTGTTCAAAGAGACAGACAGACAGACAAAAAATAAAAATAAAACCTTTTTGCACTCCATATCGATTTTGAATATCAATTAAAATTTTCAAAAAATATTTAATGTATAGATTTAGCCCAGTTACAGTTTTATTATAGTATAGATATACGATACGACACGATACGAAATACTTTATTGTATACCAAAACAAAGAACAAACAATATCAAAACTTAAATAAGGTAATACAATTGGCGGTCTTATTGCTTAAAGCGATCTCTTCCAGACAACCTATGGATGGACAGTATCAGAGGAAGCAGAAATAGACGGTGGTGTACAATTAAGAATAATTATGAATTACTTAAAAATACTTAATTATATAAAAAGTTTATATGACATAAAATATATATATATATATATAATTAATAAATATATATTACATAAAATAAATATATAATTATAATAAATTAATACATATCAACATAAATAGTAAAGTAGTAGTAATAGTAATAATAGTAGTAAAATAGTAGTAGTATTATAGGTACTTTTGGTCCTGGAATAACACGTATGAGTAACTTTTAAATGAAATAACCACGCGGGCAAAGCCGCGGGTACAGCTAGTACTATAATAAAACTGTAACTGGGCTAAATATGTACATTAAATATTTTTTGAAAATTTTGATTGATATAAACTTCAAAATCGATATGGAGTGCAAAAAGGTTTTTTTTATTTTTTGTCTGTCTGTCTGTCTCTTTGAACACGCATCACGCTGAAACTACTTGACGGATTTTGATGCAACTTGGCACGCTCATAGCCTAAGTTATGGATTAACATTTAGAATACTTTTTATCCCGAAAAAATCATGAGTTCCCGCAGGATAGGGGTTGAAAGTTATTTTGAAAGAACACCTATTACGCTGAAACTACTGGACAGAGTTTAATGTAACTTGGCACAGTCAAAGTTCATATTATGTATTAAAATTACGAATTCTTTTCATCCCTATAAAATATAGGGTTCTTGCAGGATAGGTGTTCCAAGTTATGTTAATTTGAATGTAATAAATATAAGACATTAAAATTAAAACGGGGTTATAATTTCGACCAACTCACCATGAAGCGATGTGGTGAAGTCGGAGAATGATAGCCTTCCAACCCAGAGGTGCGGGATCGAAATCACGCGCTCCTTAAAATATTTTGCTCCATATTTTTAAGCATTTACATATTTTATGCGTTATTTTTTACATTTTCATTGATATTTTTAAGGCTTTTGTCATTTCCTGAAGTAAACCGTCAAATCATTTCAACAAAATAGTTTACAATAATTCCAATTCGGTTAATTTAGAAAAAAATAAAAATAGAAAAGAATTCTGTCAATTTACTTATTTTTTTTTTCACTTTGTAAATTTGTTAATTTTACCTGAAGTGCATGTGCAACAGAATTAACCCCCGAACAAAGAGACGGGTGTTATAAGTTTAGGGTGTGTATCACTGTGTGTGAGAGTGTGTGTGTGTGTGTGTCTGTCTGTGGCATAGTATTTCCCTAACGAATGGACCGATTTTTATGCTTTTTTTTTGTTTGAAAGCTAATGTGATCGAGATAGTTCTTAGCTATATGGAAAAGGGGAGAGGGGGGGGGGAGTGGAGATGGGAGTTAGGATCGTTGCTCTCAAAGGAATGAACCGATTTTGATGCGGTTTTTTATGTTTGAAACTGATGTGATCGAGATGGTTCTTAGCTATTATGGGGATGGGGCGGGGGGAAAGGGGAGGGAGTGAGGAGGGGGTAGGGCGAGAAAAAGAGGGAGTTTCGAGAAAAAAGGGGTGAGAATCGTACCTTTCAAACGAATCGACCAATTTAGCTGCGGTTTTTGACGCAGTTTTTTATGTTCGAAAACTAATGTGATCGATATGGTTCATCATGGTTCTTAGCAATATGGGGGGAGGGGGAGGAGTTGAAAAAAGGGGGGGTGATAATCGTATCTTTCAAACGAATGGACCAATTTAACTGCGTTTTTTTATGTTTCAAAGCTGAGGTAAACAAGATGGTTCTTAGCTATAATGGGGGGGACGAAGACGGGTGCTCGCATACGCTTCGCTCTTGCCTTCGTCTTCTAACCTATCAGGACCATGTCAGATCGCCACTGAAGGTTGTTAACACAGGTAGGTAGGTGCCTATATTGGTACTTTTGGTACTAGAATAACTCATAGGGTCCTTATATCCCAGAAACTACCACGCGAGCAACGCCGCGGGCACAGCTATAGGCAATAATAACGTAAAAGTCTGTACAAAGAAGATAATTTTAAAAAATTGGTCTGAGCTACTGAACAAGAATAAAACATTTTTAAAATTCGTGTCCGTCTGTTTTTTTGTCTGTATGTTTGTTCGCGCATCACGTAAAATCTATTAGACCGATTGCGATGCAGTTTTCAGTGTTGGATAGCTTAGGGTTTGACCAAGACCTGGGGTACTTGGTATCGTAATCCAATGATTAGTTGCCGAGCAATCGATAAAAAACTTTTAAACGGCTGAAGGAATTTTGATCAAATGTTTATTGTAGGTCTTAAATAGCATAGCGCATAGAGTACTTTTAACCTAGAGAAATGACCACGCGAGCGAAGCCGCGGGCACAGCTAGTACTATAATAAAACTGTAACTGGGCTAAATCTGTACATTAAATATTTTTTGATATTTTTTTTTATATAAACTTCAAAATCGATATGGAGTGCAAAAAGGTTATGTTTTATTTTTTTGTCTGTCTGTCTGTCTGTCTGTTTCTTTGAGCACGCATCACGCTGAAACTACCAGCCGGATTTTGATGCAACTTGGCAGAATCATAGCTGATGTACTGGATTAACATTTAGTATACTTTTTATCACGGAAAAATCAACGGTTCCCGCAGGATAGGGGTAGAAAGTTATTTTAAAATAACACGTATCAAACTAAAACTACTGGTCGGATTTTGATGTAACTTGGCACAGTTAAAGTTTATTTAATGTGTTGAAATGTTGAATACTTTTTATCCCGAAAAATTAAAAGGTTTCTGCAGCCTATGGGTCCAAAGTTGTGTTAAATTTAAAGTGATCATACATCCGTTTATAGACTGGTACCGAATTTCGTCATTCCGCTACGAGTCTCACTGGCCCAGTTGGACAGATGCATGGGTGCGTAATCCAGACGTACGTGGATCGAAATCACTCGCCGTAGAAATGTTTTGCTCCATTATTAAAAGATTTTTACATTATTTATGCGTTATTTTTTACATTTGCCTTGATATTTTTAATAAAGTTATGGTAAAACGCACGCACCACGCTGAAATTATCGTATAGATTCTGATGCAACTTAGCACAGTATAGGAAAAAAAAACAGAAGTATTTGTGGTTTCTAATTAGATTCGTTGGTTGATTTGGTAGATTGTTTTGAATTATGTTTGTTTATTTTATTTGTAGTTAGACAAATTGGACGGAGCCGAGATTTTAATAACATAAACAACAAATTAAATTTGAAGTTAATTTTATTGGTCTTACTTTTGACCGTACAATTCAAGCGAAGATAAAATAATAACAATTTGTACTTAGTAACTTCCTTATATAACTTTTATAAATGCGTAGGCGATTTCTAGTACATTCTTCATTTGCAATAACAACTAAGTAGTTACATTTCTCATAATTTAGCGAGAAAAACATCTAAGTACATAAATGCTTATTCAGCTATGCGCAATTAAATCAAATCAACATGTAGAGTACCTCTACTGCGCATTATTCACAGAAAAACAACATAAGTACAAAAAGTGCTTAATTGGTACTTTCACAATCTAAGGAAGTACCTACTTGTATGATTAAATATGTCGCAATTGGACTTCGGTAAACAACGGTGGGTTTGTGGTACATATAACTTCTCCACCCTGAGATTGAAAATTATCTGAAAGTTCATTTTCTGAAGTCAGATTATTTTCAATTTTACATAATTTCAAAATCTTATTTTTATATTTTATAATAAAGTATACAATAGTAAAAATCATTATAATATAAAGTATTAATGTCCATAAACTAACACTTTTTATTTGCACTTTATTGACCATTTCACTCATTTCACTATATTCACTGTTTTCACTTTTCTTCAAAATATAATTCAGCATTTGTAGATTTTCCATATTTACTCCATCTAAGTTAACAGGTTTTCTTTTGAAATTATTTGTAACTGGAACACTTGGTAAATTTATCAATGGCAGTTTAGGAATATGTGAGTTCATTCCTTTTAACAATTTCTTCCGTAGAGTAATATCTTCAACTTGTATTTTACATTTATCGTCCAAGGTTAAAATATAAGTACCAAGGATTTTCTCTCGAGTAATCTCATTTTCACAGGTTTTTGTCAAGTACGTTTGGTAACTTGCAAAAATTATCCATATGTTCATTTCAATTTGTTGAACTTTTATCTCTGAAGTTTCGATTAAAATTGGAGAACACGACGTAATATTCAACGTAAATTTCATTAAATCAGTTATACATTTATCTTGTTCCAATACGACTGCACAACTTTCTTTACAAAGAAATAATTTCTCATCAATCTCGTCGCATGGCTTGGAGAGCAATGTAATAGAGTTCAAATCCTTCACGAGGATAAAAGGATATTTAGGAAGTATCAAGGATGTAATATTATTAAAAGTATCAAGGATAGGTAAGGGGAATAACTGGTAATATTTGTAAGTGTTTTTGCGTACAATTGGAATTGCCAGTACATATGTAATTTGCCTACCCTTAATATAAGCTTTTATCTCTACATTTTGCTCTATGTTTACAAAATTTTCATAATTAACAGGGAAAATTAACTTATCTGTTCTCTCAATATTTTTTAACAATTCAAATAATTCATTAGTATCAATTATTGATCTATGTAATATCTTATTTTTACTTAATGCGATTGCTGTATCAATCTCATCTAACTTAGAAATAATTATTTGAAAATTATGAGTTAACAAACTATAAGCATGAGATACTTTATTTTCAAAATCATTTATTTTACTTCTATTCAATGCTTTCTCTATATCAATTAAATTATTCTCAAATTGTATGAAATTATAATAAGAAATATTAGTAAAATTTACAAAACCATCAACCATTTCTGCAACCAAAGTAACTTTCTTTGAAATAGCATCTTGCTTAGTTTTAATATCAATAATTAATTCATCTTGACTGCATCAATTAAAAAAATTGCATTTCTTTGTTCTTGATTCATACGATTTAATCTAAGTTTCATTAGATTTTCAGATAATATATCATCTAATTCACAATCTGTTTCCATTTTCAATTATATTATTAACTTGAATAAAAAGATTTTTAATTGTAGCCATGTCGCTACGTTCATTTAATAGAAGGCTGCTCTGCTTACAACTCTACTTGAAATAACATAAAATAAATATAATTATTGTGCTGCCGTAACTTCGGTTCCACTTAAGCTACGCACATATTCACATTTTGAAATAAATAAATTTAATAATTTTTCATTCCCATCAAATTTAGGAATCAATTTCACAATTTCATTCGTTATAATCCTCATAGGTTCCATTTTAAATTATTATTTAAAATCAATTCAAAATATTAAAATTGAGTATACTTTTGTACAATATAACACGTATAACACACAAAAATTCAAAATATAATTAAATAAAGGCACATAAAAGTTCAATAAAAGCACAAAAATCAATAAAGACACATTAAAATCAATAAATTCACATAAAAATCAATTATGACGCATAAAAATCAATAAATTCACATAAAAATCAATTATGACGCATAAAAGTCAATAAATTCACATAAAAATCAATTATGACGCATAAGAATCAATAAATTCACATAAAATTCAAATAAAAACGAATAAAATATCAATACATTCCTATAAAAATCGATAAAGACATATAAAATCAATAAATTCACATACAATTCAATAAAAACGCATAAAACGTCAATAAATTCACATTAAAATCAATAAAAACACATAAAACGTCAAAAATTCACATAAAAATTCAAATAAAAACGCATAAAATAAATCAAAAATAACAAGTGTATTGGCAATGTTTGTCCAAAAACACTAAGGGTCGAATAGCAGGGCAAGAATACGGAAAGTGAATGATTTTCGACTCACTTAAAACCGCTCGATCCCATGCCTCGGTGATTATTCCACTCGCTGAATTGTTTCTCAACTCCTTTTTCCAATACAGTCGTATTTGTTTGGTTCGAGTATTTTTTTACGTGGATTTGTCAGGAACACACGAAGTTATTCAGGACAGCTGCACCAGATATGTAGGTTGCGCCAGACAAATTATATTTCACAATTTTTGAAGTAAGCGCCAGACAAATTAAATTTCCACGACTTTAAAAAAAAATACAACCGGCTGCGCCAGACAAATTGGACGGAGCCGAGATTTTAATAAAATAAACAACAAATTAAATTTGAAGTTAATTTTATTGGTCTTACTTTTGACCGTACAATTCAAGCGAAGATAAAATAATAACAATTTGTACTTAGTAACTTCCTTATATAACTTTTATAAATGCGTAGGCGATTTCTAGTACATTCTTCATTTGCAATAACAACTAAGTAGTTACATTTCTCATAATTTAGCGAGAAAAACATCTAAGTACATAAATGCTTATTCAGCTATGCGCAATTAAATCAAATCAACATGTAGAGTACCTCTACTGCGCATTATTCACAGAAAAACAACATAAGTACAAAAAGTGCTTAATTGGTACTTTCACAATCTAAGGAAGTACCTACTTGTATGATTAAATATGTCGCAATTGGACTTCGGTAAACAACGGTGGGTTTGTGGTACATATAACTAGTTATTAGATATTATTATTATCATCTGTATTCCATATTTTCTATAACTATATAAGGGGAAGTTTTCAGAAAAAGGAGGTGAGAATCGTACCTTTCAAACTAATCGACCAATTTAGCTGCTGTTTTTTATGTTTCAAAGCTGAGGTAAACAAGATGGTTCTGCTATAATGGGAGAGGGGGGGGGGGAGGGGGAAGCGGGGATTGTAGTGAGGATTGTAGCTCCCAAACGAATGGACTGATTTTGATGCAGTTTTTTATGTTTGAAAACTGATGTGATCGAGATGTTTCATCATGGTTCTTAGCTATATAGGAGGGGGGGAGGAGTTGAAAAAAGGGGGGGGGGGTGAAAATCGTATCTTTCAAACGAATGGATATCAATTTAACTGCGGGTTTTTAAGTTTCAAAGCTGAGGTAAACAAGATAGTTCTTAGCTATAATGGGGGGGGGCCGAGGGCGGGTGCTCGCTACGCTTCACTCCCGCCTTCGTCTTCTAACCTATCACGACCATGTCGGATCGTCACTGCGATACCTATATTGGTAATTTTGGTACTGGAATAACTCATAGGATCCTTATATCCCAGAAAAACTACCACGCGAGCAACGCTGCGGGCAACTATAAGGCAATAACAACGTAAATCTATACAAAGAAGATAATTAAAAAAAAATGGTCTATGAATAGAACATTTTTTAAATTCGTGTCTTTCTGTTTGTTTGTCTGTATGTTTGTTCGCGCATCACGTAAAAACGTATTAGACCGATTGCGATGCAGTTTTCAGTGTTGGGTAGCCTAAAAACTGGGGTACTTGGTATCTTAATCCAATGATTAGATGCCGAGCAATCGATAAAAAACTTTTAAACGGCTGAAGGAATTTTGATCAAATGTTTATTGTAGGTCTTGGAATAGCACATAGAGTACTTTTAACCAAGAGAAATGAACACGCGAGCGAAGCCGCGGGCACAGCTAGTAGGTAAATAAAGTGTTGATTTGTAAATAAATAAAAAATAGTTGTCATTTTTGTTTGTTTTTTTTTTTGGTTAGCCTCTTATATCTTAATTGTATTAGGCATAAATATAACATTAATTGAATTGAAAAAAAAATAAAAAAAAATATTCTTTTTAAATGTCACGGTCCGTATAATGTGACATTATTGTGTTTTAACAAATAGTACAATTAAATAAAGAAACGAATCTTTAGCTGTTCAATGTTAAAATTCACTAAAAAACATAGTTTTAGGCAGCCATATTGTCTCAGTCTAGTTTTAGTACGCTAATGCTAATCTGTGGAGCTACATTTATTAAAAGTAATTTGTTAACAAAATAAGCATAACGTGTGAACTGTGAATATTCTGGCGAGGGTATGTAAACCTAGAGGTTAACATACCCTCGCCAGAAGTTAGAACTTAAATTCCTGATAACATGAGTTGCGTAATGTAGTACAGTTTCTTCCTAAATTATATTAATCGCATGGTGTTTATTTTTAGTTATAAAATGGCGGTAACAATGTCAAAATGTCACGTCCATAGTTGTGTGACTACGGTTGTGACATTTTTAATACTTTTGGGTTTGGTTTGTGTACGTAATGGTCAGATCCGTAGTCGAGATGTCACATCTGTATGATAATAATTAGTTTTTTCTTTTTTAAGGATGTCCAGCGCACAAACAAAACAAAAAAGCTTCTATGTTATTTTGATTAATAAATTTTTGATAATGACCCATTTAACGATCTATTTATTAACATTTACATAGAAATAAAACACCTTACCACCCTAGCAATAACGCGCAACACTACATCATTTTAAAATGATGAATTAGGTGCGATGCGAAAAAGTCACAGTTGGAGTGGCGTTAGTGTAGAAAGTGTTAGTAGGGTTAAGTATTGTTATCTCATTCACGCTACAGTCTGCTTATGTCTATATCTGATGCACACGAAGCACGACAGTGGCAATGTAGCTGTGTTTGCGTGTAGTAGTATCTAGTCCAGTTTTTGTTTATTTGGTTTTAAAACGTGCCGTATGCCCTTTAACTAGATCTATGTCAAAGTGATTTTGTCTTTTTGTTTCCCCAAAGATTACCCAAACATATCAATTTTCCCTAAAATGGGGAAAAAAATCCCCAGATCTGGACACCCTAATTCGCCGTGGTTCGTTGATTGCACAGCAGCCCGATTACATAACTTAGCTTCAATCGGATTGTCAGTATCGATATCACTAATGCCTTGCGATAAAGTCGAAATTGCTATGAAAAAAGTGATAATCCGATTGTATCCAAGTTATGTAATCGGGCCGCAGATTATTATTAGGGGGTAGTCTGTGGCTGATTGTCACCAGGTACACACGCGTTCACTTAGTGTGGACACTACGACGAAACCGAGCGAGCGTGCGGTACTAATCAGCGAATCCCACTCGTTTGCCTTCGCTGGCTCTCGTTCTCTTGGTGTGGACCCGGCATAAGATGCAAATATATATTATCTTCGCCGTTTGTGATGGTTGATATAAATTGTTTAGCGAGCGATATTTTATCTTAAGATAAAATATTATCGTATCTTAGCCGTCTGTGACGCGCTTTAGTTGCAGGGCTTGGGTAGAGCGATGCACAGTCTCGGCAGGAAATGGTTTCGCTACCATCTTTCCTTCCAGACATGGCACACATTTCTTCAATTACTCGTCTGCCTGAAAAAAAATACCACATGCACCCCTAAGAGCTAGCGTACCTGCCTTACCAAGGTGGCCTAGCCTCCTGTGCCATACGTCAAATGACACCTCAGAAACCGTAACACTCTGTGCATCTTGCTCCGGCAAGGCAGCCGAAGAGTGTGCCACAACACTTAGTTGCATACCACTGACTTTTAACCTATAAATGCCATTAATAAAAAAGAGTAACGAATCGAGTTTTGCGAGTGGGTTTTATTTGGAACTTTTATGACTGGTGTGCCAGGTATTTCACCATGACATGTGCTGTGTACAGCCGCTATCAATAAACCAGTTACTGCTAGAAGAAGCTAAAAACGCTGAAGCAATGTATGTATTCTCATTTTCTTTTTTGTTCTTATTCTTGACTTTTCTCAACTTGAAACATTTATTTTTGTAACGTCCTGTCTTGTTACAATAATGACAAACCATTTTCTTATTAGTTGGACTCTTGTTGGAAACAAAAGCTGTCACGAGGCGGTCCTAGGCTTGGGCTTGCTCCACCGGGTTCACTACGCTACTTCGAAACACGTTTCACCTAATTTAATTTAATCTATGACGACTCATCGAATACTTATTTTATCTATACATCAATTTAACAAAAGACATTTCATCAATGGTTAATTTCACTTTATTACATTCCATCAATCACATATTTCTTCTACACGTTAAGTATACAATTTATTTTTAAGCCAATCGTATTTTAATCCAAACTCTTTTTACTTAGAACAATTTGAACATAATACTATATTATCGATGTCTTATCATGCCAAAACTACTCTAAACCGATGACAATAGCGATAGACGATTTTATTTCAAATTTGGTTCCAGGTTACTAAATATTTAGAACCAAATATTTGCGTCTATTCCCGTTGTCCCCCAGCAGTGGACGTCGGTAAGAAATGTGTTGCACTGCCCCCCAGTGGTGGATATCAAACATAACCATGTGGCATAGTCCCTCACTACCAAACTATTTTAATATTACTGTTTCATGTATATAGATAGATAGATCATCATAATCATCATGTCAGCTCTTAGAAATCCAGTGCTGAACGTTGGCCTCCCCCAAAGAGCGCCCTGACGTGCGATCCGGGCATTGGTCCTGGTCCACCTGCTCAGTTCACCTGGGTGGACCACGGGTACTTTTTCTTGCCCGTTGTTCACCCTAACGATAATTAAGAGGAATTTAAAAATATCTATTGCCCATGGTCCACCTACAAAATAACTTTTTTTAAACAACGCAAAAAAATTACTACTATAATGTCCACTTAAAATTTCCAAAACCCTCACCAGACCGTACGCATCGGTGAGGTCCTAGATTAGTAGTTTCTTTACAGAAGTGATAGATCTCATCGATATCTTCATTTTGGATGACAGCTGTCAAACTTAAAAGGGCTATAACTCTGAAACTAACGATCCTAGACTAGTAGTTTCTTTACAGAAGTGATAGATCTCATCGATATCTTCATTTTGGATGACAGCTGTCAAACTTAAAAGGGCTATAACTCTGAAACTAACGATCCTAGACTAGTAGTTTCTTTACAGAAGTGATAGATCTCATCGATATCTTCATTTTGGATGACAGCTGTCAAACTTAAAAGGGCTATAACTCTGAAACTAACGATCCTAGACTAGTAGTTTCTTTACAGAAGTGATAGATCTCATCGATATCTTCATTTTGGATGACAGCTGTCAAACTTAAAAGGGCTATAACTCTGAAACTAACGATCCTAGACTAGTAGTTTCTTTACAGAAGTGATAGATCTCATCGATTTCTTCATTTTGGATGACAGCTGTCAAACTTAAAAGGGCTATAACTCTGAAACTAACGATCCTAGACTAGTAGTTTCTTTACAGAAGTGATAGATCTCATCGATATCTTCATTTTGGATGACAGCTGTCAAACTTAAAAGGGCTATAACTCTGAAACTAACGATCCTAGACTAGTAGTTTCTTTACAGAAGTGATAGATCTCATCGATATCTTCATTTTGGATGACAGCTGTCAAACTTAAAAAGGATATAACTCTGAAACTAACGATCCAAGACTAGTAGTTTCTTTACAGAAGTGATAGATCTCATCGATATCTTCATTTTGGATGACAGCTGTCACACTTAAAACTGTTATTACTCGTAAACTATTGATCGTTGACTAGTAGTTTCTTTACAGAAGTGATAAATCTCATCGATATCCTAATTTTGGATGACAGCTGTCAAAATTAACTGTCATCCAAAATGAAGATATCAATAAGATCTTTCATATATGTAAAGAAACTACTAGCCTAGGATCATTAGTTTCAGAGTTATAGCCCTTTTAAGTTTGACAGCTGTCATCCGAAATGAAGATATCTATGAGATCTATCACTTCTGTAAAGAAACAACTAGTCAATGATCAATAGTTTCCGAGTAATAACAGTTTTAAGTTTGACAGCTGTCATCCAAAATGAAGATATCAATAAGATCTATCAATTCTGTAAAGAAACTACTAGTCTAGGATCGTTTATTTAGTTGCTTCTTTACAGAAGTGATAGATCTCATAGATATCTTCATTTCGGATGACAGCTGTCAAACTTAAAAGGGCTATAACTCTGAAACTAACGATCCGAGACTAGTAGTTTCTTTACATATATGAAAGATCTTATTGATATCTTCATTTTAGATAACAGTTAAGTTCATCTAAGTTTAAGTTCAGCTGTCATCCAAAATTAGGATATCGATGAGATTTATCACTTCTGTAAAGAAACTACTAGTCAACGATCAATAGTTTACGAGTAATAACAGTTTTAAGTTTGACAGCTGTCATCCAAAATGAAGATAACTATGAGATCTATCACTTCTGTAAAGAAACAACTAGTCAAAGATCAATAGTTTCCGAGTAATAATAGTTTTAAGGTTGACAGCTGTCATCCAAAATGAACGTAACTATGAGATCTATCACTTCTGTAGAGAAACAACTAGTCAACGATCAATAGTTTCCGAGTAATAACAGTTTTAAGTTTGACAGCTGTCATCCAAAATGAAGATATCAATAAGATCTATCACTTCTGTAAAGAAACTACTAGTCTAGGATCGTTTGTTTCAGAGTTATAGCCGTTTTAATTTTGACAGCTATCATCCAACAGGAAGATATCTATTAGATCTATCACTTCTGTAAAAACTGCACTGCTCGCGAAGTTGCTTCGACAAAGTACGGTTCGAAGTTGACCAAAGTTTGAAGTACGTGACTACACACTCGTGCAACTTCGCGAGGGGCTCAGTCGCCCGGCGGCGCCCGCACGATATGCATCATGGATAATGTTCGAATGGCAGCTGCTTTTGCAATGTTTTTTTCTCGCGTATTATATCTACGTGCGTATATACCACAAGAAAAAAATATTTAATAATGGTAGATGATTGCAATGCACCGGAACAGAACTATGTTATTAGAATAAACAAGGCACAATAAATTTTAACATTACCTTTAATAATTTTTTATCACTATCATATGAAGTAAGCCGAGTAGTGTAGTGAGACGCTTCGTTATAGAACTTCGGGATGCTTCGAGTCCTTTGACTCGGGC
This sequence comes from Alsophila aescularia, assembly GCA_946251855.1. Classification (NCBI taxonomy): domain Eukaryota; kingdom Metazoa; phylum Arthropoda; class Insecta; order Lepidoptera; family Geometridae; genus Alsophila; species Alsophila aescularia. The sequence continues at coordinate 79,430,253 of OX276374.1, forward strand.
ACAAAAACCGACAACAATCGGAAGTCGCCCGAGGCGAGCCAAGTTGCACGAAGCGAACCGAAGTGCCCGTCACGAACGAACCCCGTGCGAACACTCTCGTGTTCGCTTAACTTCGATCAACTTTGCGAGTAGTGTAGTGGGCGTTTAAAGAAACTACTAGTCCAGGATCAATAGTTTCAGAGTTATAGCCCCTTTTAAGTTTGACAGCCGCAGCCCGATTCCATAACTTGGCTACAATCGGATTATCACTTTTTTCATAGCAAATTCGACTCTATCGCAAGGCATTAGTGGCTGCGATACTGAGAATTCGATTGAAGCCAAGTTATGGAATCGGGCTGCTGTTATCCAAAACGAAGATATCGATGATTTCTATCACTTCTGTAAAGAAACTACTAATCTAGGATCAATAGAGAGAGATCACAGAGTATCGAGAAAATATCGATGAAGATGCTGATGAACAAATGCTCTATACATTGCTGTTGAACACAATGGCATTACAAAACCATACCTTAATTTGGTGCCACGACCCATCGCGAAACGTTAAAGTCCCTGTCGGTCGCTGACCCCATCTTAGGTTATTCCAACCCACGAGTCTACTAAAATCTCAAGGAAGTCTCAAAGTTCAAAAGTAATTAGGTTTAACTTGCGATGGATGAATAGTAACTTCGGAGAATGATACTTAGATGAATCCTTTTTGGGTGAAATTTATTTGGATCTATAGTTTTTGTGTGCAATGATGCATGTAACAAACGTACTTCGATGTATCAAACATTGTGCTAATTGATGTATAGATAAAATAAGTATTCGATGAGTCGTCATAGATTAAATGAAATTAGGTGAAACGTGTTTCGAAGTAGCGTAGTGAACCCGCTCCACCAGCCCAGGGACCAAGCCTCAGTGGACAACACAAAATGTCAGGAAAAATAATAATTAGGAGCACAGGGACAGGAGATGATCACAGACTTTTGTACTTTGACGATACGCATTAAAACCACATATGTAGGTATTCTGATATATATTTACAAGTCTCATATATGTTTGCAATAAACTTAATTATGAATTTTATAATATTATTTCGGTATTTCCAAAAAACAATATTCGAAATGACAGGTTATTTGAATTTAGAGTGAATAATGACACACTACCAAATGGAATGAAATGGATTATGAAAGAATTAAGAGATCAAATGAGTATTATTATGAAAGAGGTTTTGACCTCGTCACAATACCCCGCCACCCCGGAGAAAAAAAATATTTTTTTTTCATTTTAGTAAACAAAAAAAAAATTTGTTTGTTTGTATGTAAAATTTTTGTTGTTATTGGTATCCCAAAACATTAGGTTTATTTAAAAAAAGTGAAAAAAAATAGTATAACTTAATAATAAAAATATATATAATAAGGGTAATAAAGTTAAAATAGTAAAATAATTAATTAAAATAATGGAAATGCTGAGCTTGAGAAAAGGAATTTTTAAACTCTGGCCAATTTTCAAAGAAACTTGCACAAGCTCCTTTGAATTTTTGTTGTTGACCAATTTGGGTTATCGCCTTTAATTTTTTGGTGAACATGTTTATTTACAATGTCAATATACAATTGATTGGATTCCTAGATGCATTCAAATTCATTCATCATCATTCATAGTCCTAGATTCATTCAAATTCATAAATCAGCCCAAGGTAGGACTTATCACCATAAGGGTGCATTTAGTGTGCAGTGACCAGTCGCTACCCCCGCCCATCTTTGTTTTGTGTACAAAAATACACCAATAGTAAGCTTGGTACACAATAACAAAAGTTTTAACAAACCTTAAACGTACTTCTTGGCTATAGATCTAGTTAAAAGTAGGAAGATAAGGTGCTCATCAGGCGTAGACCTTATAATTTAAGAGCCACTTATACAATTGGCCTTCTTTGGCCTTAGTCATAATCGGAGTGGCGTTTTTGTAACACGTGTTAGCAGTGACACTCATTCATGCTACAGTCTACGTATGCCTCTTTATCTTTGTTGCATCACATGAAGCAAGATGGTGGAAATGTAGGAGTGTGAAAGTGTTTGCCTGTAGTTGAGTATAGTTCAGATTTTGTTTAAGCCGCTAGTTATATGTATAGTTAGATTGTTTGATGTAACTAATGATGTACCTAAGGAATAATTTCTTGTTGTTGCAATAACTATTATTAAATATTCAATACTATGGTTGTTCACATAACTGGACGTTCTGATCGCCACCCGTCTCATTTGTGTGTTTTCTTATAATATGCAGTTTTAAACTAACTGCTTGTATACATTTATAATCACAACTATTACATGCATATGGTTTCTCTCCGCTGTGTTTCCTCATATGTATTTTTAAACCACATGCATATACAGACTCATAACCACACAAAGTGCATGCATGTGGTTTCCTTCCTGTGTGTGAGTTTATATGATCTTTTAAATTATGTGCTTGTCCACATTTATAATCACACATATTGCATTCATAGGGTTTCTCTCCAGTGTGTGTCCTCATATGACCTTTTAAACTACCTGGTTGTGCACATTTATAATTACACATATTGCATTCATATGGTTTTTCTCCAGTATGTGTCCTCATATGACCTTTTAAATTACCTGGTTCTGCACATTTATAATTACACATATTGCATTCATATGGCTTTTCTCCAGTGTGTGTCTTAATATGCTTTTTTAAAGAATCTATTCGTACACATTTATAATCACACATATTGCATTCATAGGGTTTTTCTCCAGTGTGTGTCCTCATATGACCTTTTAAATTACCTGCTTGTGTACATTTATAATCACACATATTGCATTCATATGGTTTTTCTCCAGTGTGTGTCCTCATATGACCTTTTAAATTACCTGGTTCTGCACATTTAAAATTACACATATTGCATTCATATGGTTTTTCTCCAGTGTGTGTCCTGATATGCTTTTTTAAAGAATATATTCGTACAGATTTATAATCGCACATATAGCATTCATATGGTTTCTCTCCAGTGTGTGTTTTGATATGCTCTTTTAACGTATCTGTTAGTCCACATTTATAATGACATATATTGCATTCATATGGTTTTTCTCCAGTGTGTGTCCTGATATGCTTTTTTAAAGAATCTATTCGTACACATTTATAATCGCACATATAACATCCATATGGTTTCTCTCCAGTGTGTGTTTTGATATGATTTTTTAAAGCACTTGTCTGTCCACTTTTATAATCACATATTTTGCATTCATATGGTTTCTCTCCAGTATGTGTCCTTATGTGTATTTTTAAATAACTAGCACATGCGGGCTTATAGTCACAATAAGCACATGTGTACATGTTTTTCCTCTCTCTAGTTTTCCTTTGTTGTTGTTTTAGACTACAAGCACTCACAGGTTTGTCATCACACAAGTTGCTGTTTAGACTACAAGCACTCACAGGTTTGTCATCACACAAGTTGCTGTTTAGACTCAAGCACTCACAGGTTTGTCATCACACAAGTTGCTGTTTAGACTACAAGCACTCACAGGTTTGTCATCACACAAGTTGCTGTTTAGACTACAAGCACTCACAGGTTTGTCATCACACAAGTTGCTGTTTAGACTACAAGCACTCACAGGTTTGTCATCACACAAGTTGCTGTTTAGACTACAAGCACTCACAGGTTTGTCATCACACAAGTTGCTGTTTAGATGGGTTTGCTTCGGTGAGTGTTCTTCACTGTAGCTCTAGTTGTAGAACTGGTTGTTTCAAATACTCCCACACATTACACGCTTGTGTACATGTTGGCTGGTTATGTCAACTCTCCATTGTATTCTGCAAAAAACATTGCAAGAGTGAGACAATCTTCCAGTTACAAGCAGAGTGAACCTTACAGAGTACAGTGTACTTTTAGGGTTCGAGGGGACTTCACTTTCCCCCTCCCCTACCTCGCCCACTCTACGCCGGTGCTGTATTTCTATAGTTTTAACTTGCACATGCCTAGAAAGCGATTTTGTTCAGGGACCACTGTACAAGCTTTACCATCGTTAGGGGAGAGGGAGAAGAGGTAGGGGGAAGATTAGTAGAACCCCCACTGAAAAGGAGGGAGCTAGAGTGCCCTATGTGTGTCAAAACAGATAGATTTTTAAAACTAAACAAAAACATGTTGACAACTGCCTTCAAACCTGTCATGGCCAAGTCGTACTGCCACTAAAGGGTGCTAACACAAAATATTTCCAAGACTTGAATAAATAAAACTGGGTAAACTATAGCCATCCGGTACCGGCGTTGACCAAACAGCCGTAACAGTTGTTAAAGTAAGTTAACTTTAACATAGTCTTTCTATGTTAGCCTGTTGTAGTCTGCTTATGTGTAGTCTTGTTCAAACCTAACCTACCCTAGTCTTTTTTTAGATTTTTATAGATATTTTAAAAACATAATATCTCCTCCCCCCCCCCCTCTACAATCGACGGTGCAGTACCGTCTACAGTTGAGCCAGACTGTATATTGCATTCTCTAACATGTGATGATAGACGTAGGTCTTACTCACATAATATAGGTATACATAATATGATGTACTTCTCTTGTTCGAAAATCCGTGTCGCTGATCGTTTGGTAAATTTGTAGTAGGTATTAAATGTTTGTAACGGGAGGATTCTTTCAGCATCTGCATGCAGTCACGCCTTGGTCTTCAGTCATCAGGAAGGTGTGCTTCCAGCTCAGGAGTTCACGACAAATACCTACCTATTAGCTTAGCTTGGTTTTGGACATATCACCGTCAATCTTGAATAAGTTCAATGATTTATGGAAAAATTACATGCAGTTCTACATAGTACAGAAGTACCTACCTACAAAGAGTATATAAATACTACGCCTACCTATTTAATCCTTTTGTTACAATACAAGATAGTAAGAAGATGCTTTACGCGGCCAGTATTACGCGACCAAATAATGTACAGCCAATAATACGCGACCAATATTACGTGGATTGGCGTCGTAATATCAGGGTGTACATTATTTGGTTGCGTAATATTGGCCATGTAATATCACCCCGTGCTGATTTTGTACAGGCGATAATACGCAGCCAGGATTACGAAGCCAAAATATGTACATGTATTAACAGGGTGTGCATTATTGGCTGTGTAATACGGGCCGTACACTTTTTGTACGGGCGATAATGTACAGCCAATATTACGTGTACATCACAGATTAAAATATAGAAATGACATGGTCAAAGCCTCGTTTGCACGTTCCAGTTTCCTTTTACCACAGATTATGAATCGCAATTGCTCCGGCGCTGCGGGAAGTGCTGCACTCCCTCCGCGCTTCCGGCTTTTTAAAAACACTCTAGACACAGACAAGACCACGTGGAGTCGGGGTTGGCCGATTCGGTTCTGTGACAGTTTTTTTCATCTTTACACTCGCCTACACAAACGAGGCATCATGGAGTGATTTTAGCTTTGTCTATAGTTGGCTTCGTATTATTGGCCGTGTAATATTGGTCGTACAAAATCGGCACGGGCTGATATTACGTATCCAGTTGTACACGTAATATTGGTCGCGTAATACTGGCCGTGCATTATCAACCCGGACCGATTTTGAACGGGCAATAATACACGGCCAGTATTAGCCGTCCAAATATTACGAACGCATGTACAAGTAATATCTGGCCGTGTAATATTGGCTGTACAATACTGGTCGTACATTATTTTGGTCGTGTATTATCGTCTCCCCGCCTACTCCCCGCCCGGACGACGCCGTGAACGATTTCGAGATACGTAGTATCTCTACCTAGTCTGTGGAGTGTACGCGCGGGTGATCCGTGCGTCCTCGAACGTTTATGTGAACGGGCCCATTGTATTATAATACAACAACGGTCAACGATTTTTATACCCGTGCACTGCGTATCTCCTACAACCTATTTTGTGGCTATAATTGGCGGACTTAGTAAAGTAAGACTTAATAACGTATCCTCTTTGCAACGCCATTGCTTATCGGCTAAAATAAACTATATCTACATACAAGAAAACGGTTCACTAATTAAACTAATTCGTGATTCCCGGTGATTTGTCCAAATTCCAACCTATGTAGGTACTTGTCCTGAACTCCTAGCTGGAAGCATGTTTCTGATTTTGTTGACGAATCGTGAGGCGCTCCGCTAGGAATACCTATAGTGTTGTCTGGACCACGGTGTGACTTCATGCAGATGCTGAAAAAATCCTCAAGTTTCCATTAGATAACTGAACCAAATGAGCAGCGACACGGATTTTTGAACACAGCACCTAAGTAAGACCTATGTCAATAATCTATTCTAGGTGGTTGTTGATAAATAATATATGTCGTTTCATAGATCTGATATAGAAGAGTCTGGGAGCCCAAGTATGGGCTTGTCCTATATCAAATATATAATTTAAACTCTAGCAGGTAGCGCCCTGCTCCGCTGACTTGTCATTGCTAATTGACAACTTGACATTGTGCGAGTCCAGCCCAACAGCGAGCAATGTAAATTTGTGCATTAAAAGTGAATAAAACTCGTTTTGTTGGAGGCTTGTGACTTCTATGCATGCAATGATACATACTAAAATTTTGTAGTAAGGTTTCTGAACCTACAGCGGCACAACTGTACAAGCTTTACCCATCATGTGTACTCTATCTAGTCTGTGGCTTGTACTTGTATATGTGAAAGAATCCATGTGATAGCACTTAAGAGGAATGTTGAATACAAGTCACTAGCCAGCCAGTTCCAAGCCACAATTTCCAAATATGTATGTCTATTGTACACACAAAGAAAGGACACTTCCAACTTCTTTATTATAAAAATACAAAAACCTGACTGCAAACAAAATTATTGAATACGAGCTGTCCACAAAAATTATCACACTAATATTATGCAGGAGAAAGTTTGTGTGTGAGTGTGTGTGTATATATGTTTGTGACTTCTTCACGCATAGATGCTGAACGGATTTGGATGAAATTTGGTATGGCGCTGGATTAACACATAGGCTACTTTTTATCCCAGATAATGTATGATTCCTGAGAGAAACAGGTGAAACCACAGGGCACAGCTAGTATTTATATTTCTTTTTACTTACATATTTTACTTTAATAGTTGCAATTGCAACATTAGACTATAGTAATTACATAAGTACATGATTATCGGGTGGCGCTATTTCTAACATTGCGCATACATGCGCGTGCGCGCGTGGCTAGCAACTGGTTAAAGAGTACCTATCAATTTCGCGGTCTAAAAACAATTTATTAAAAATAACAATAAGTTTTAAACATTTTAAAATTAGGTATTTATCTTCCAAACTTAATTTTTATATTTTATTTTTGATTACTTATGTAATTGTAATAAAATCTTTAAATAATGCCTTACAAACCGATGCGCTCGCTCAAGGCATTCAGTCGCGCCCAAGGGCTCCTCGACGACGGACCTGTGTCACCCGTGACGTTCGCCGCTCCTACGAAACTCGTGAATCGAGCGTGATTTTGTACTAGGCCTAACCAGTTTTGAGACTGAGTATATTTATTTTTAACCCCCGACCAAAGAGAAGCTGTTTTTTATGCTTGAAAGCTGATGTGAACGAGATGGTTCTTAGCTATAATGGGGGGATGGGGGTGAGGATCGTAGCTCCCAAATGAATGGACCGATTTTGCGTTTTTTTTTGTGTTTGAAAACTGATGTGATCGAGATGCTTCTTAGCTATATTGGGGGGAGGGGAGGGGGGGGGGGTTTAATTTGTGCTTGTTTTATAGGTTGTACGACTGCTCAGTACCACAGGTGGTACTAATGCATTCTCAGTAGTATAGTCCCCTATAAGCAATTTATTTAAATATTGGCATGGTAGTGGGAAACGGTTTGTCCCCAGTACCACTGCGAGTACCTACCACCGATGGTACTAATGGGAAATTGCATTCTCACTAGAAATTGCATACCCCTATGACCAAGTAATTTCATTGGTGGACCTAGTGGGAATATTTTTTAGTACCACCGGTGGTACTACTGAGTACTGAGTATTCTCATTAGTATGATAATCTTGGTCCGTAACCACTATTATCAACGGTTTAGGCGCAGAATGCCCAATTCTCAAAATGGCAAGTTCTACAAACGGCAAATTCTACAAAAGCCAATTTCTCACAATGACAAATTCTACAAATGCCTAATTCTTAAAATGGCAAAATAACACAAACTCAAGAAGTTTAAGGTTTTATATGGAAGTGATCATATATTTTATATAATGATATTTTTTGTAATTTACTGTTGATTCAAAATGAAATGTATGTAGGTACAATATAATGTTTTTTTTTTAATTTCTTAGGTTTGTTTTATTTTTCTATTTTAGAATTATTCATTCATCATATGTTTTGTTTCTTTTCATTAATAGAAGTGGGTGTGGACCTGCTTGTGGACCTAGACCGGGTGGACGACGCAGTAGGACCCAAAATCCCTCCGCCCCTACTGTGGCACCACAAGACATGGATGTCCCGGGGCCTAGTGCAAGGTATTGTTTTATATATATTTACTTATTTATTACTAGCTTTGCCTGCGGTTTTGTCTGCCTGGTCAATTTTCAAATTGTATAGGTATGGTTGTGAGACAGTTGTGTGTAGGGTTGTCACTGAATGGATAGAGCTGTGAATTGTCTAAAAACATCAGTCATTCATCATTCTACCATTCAGTGGCAAACCTTATATATATAATATACATAATACCTAACTGTACTATAATGTGTTCAATTTTTTATTTTATTTTACTGCATAAATTTGTTTTGTTATATTTATGTATTTTGTTAGTTCAATTTCGATATATATATATATATATATATATATAGATAAGATAAGAAAAACAGTTATTTAATAGAAAATATTACACAGAAAAAAAACAATTACATTAACAGATTGTGAAAAACAAAAAACAATATTAAATCAAATTCGAAATTAAACTAACAAAATACATAAATATAACAAAACAATATATATATATATACATCTCGCACATCATCTGAAAAACTGTCTTAACACAAAATATCTAGTGTTAAGAAACACACATTTTAATAAAAAAAAAAAAAAAACTTTCACTACTGTGATGTCGAGATTACGAGTTATTATGTTATTATATTTTTTATTTGTCCGAAATTTGTTAAGTTATAAGAGGATAATAGAAAATATTTTTATCATGGCAATAATAATTATTATTTTTACTAAAAACTGAAAAAAGTCCAATTACAAGACCTTTTTTGACATATAGTGTGAGTATAATTTTAGTGTGAGGTAATATAGGAGTGTTTGTTTTTGGTCTTGCCAGTTATTTCCAAACTTTTTAGCATTAATAATGCTTGTTATTGATAGGGTTGTGGTAGAACTGTCGAATCTTTAGAGCTGGAAGAACTTGATGAGCAGCTGCTGGAAGTACTAGATGAGCATCTAGAAGATCTGCTGGATGAACTTGACTTATAGTCAGGATCCTTCACAGAAACATCGTCATCTTCTAAAAAAAGTTTGAATATTACTATAGCTATGGGTCTGCTTGTCCATTGAGTTTGGGAGGGAGCGTTACTGCAATGAGCTAAAGGTTCAGAGTTTTTCCAGGCTTCTGAAATCACAATAATATCTGGATTTTCAGTAATAAAACAACATAGTATTAATTCGAAACAAAAAACAAAAAATAATGTAATAAAATAAAAGTCAAAGTAACATACTTACCCAAACTGGTTTTAGAATCATTTTCTCTTTCGGTTTCAGTGCTTTTTGATGCTTCCTTAAGTCCACTAATATCCGTGTTATCTGTAAAACAATGCATTAAGTAAGAAAATGATTAAATCCCTTTTATAAATTAAAGAGGGTAGTAAACATTTTTTTTACAATCCTTTGCCCTCATGTTCTTGAACATATTGATTTTGTACCCAGTTGTACCAACTTTTAAGCGCGACTTTCTTTAAATCTGTCTGCCATTTTTCGGGTCCAAAAAAATAATTAAACATACAGATGAGTTATAATATATTATAATGATAAAATAAATTAAACTGCATCAAACGAAATAACCTGCCAAAGATTGACATAAATACGGTCATAAGTCAATACGTGGTAGAGCATCATTTGAATAAACTAGATAAAAAGAATTCGTATGCCATTAAAACTCCTTCTTTACTTTCTGCATTGAACACAAAGCAAGAAAAAAATATCAAAAAAACTAGCTTATGATAGCTTACAACTATTTACTTCATTGTAAAATAATAAAAATAATTACGGATTTGGGTAACAAGTGTCAGAATCTGTGATCTGACTTTTTTGTAGATAAAAAAATTAAATAACTACATGTAGTGGTCCTATAAAACGGGAGTATAATGACTTACAACAGTTTTTTACTTCTGTCACAATTTATGCAAAATTACTTTAAAACAGTATACGATGTTTTTCACGAGCGCCAACACATGATCACATGACACAATCACTGATGCGACAATGTTGTGGGGCGGAGTCCGAGTATTCTCCTTCCGTAAAAAACTGACATATGTGCCACATAGTGAGTTTTTACACATTACAGTTATGGCGGTTTCCTTGAGTAATGGTAAATTAAAATCTGAATTTTATGGCATACTAAACTCAAAACTCAGTTTTTTTGACATCTTCTAAAAACTGTCATACTAAAGCAATAGGAACGAAATAGTCTGTACAAAGAAGATGATAAAAAAATATGTCAAGGATACTTAAAATAAGCTACTGAACAAGAATATAACATTTTTAAAAGTCGTGTCGGTTTTATGTTCGCGCATCACGTAAAATCTACTGGACCGATTTGAATGCGGTCTTCACTGTTGGATAGCTTAGGGTTTGACTTAAAAACTGAGGTACTTGGTTAAGTCGACCCATAAGCTATCCATCAGTGAAAACCGCATCACAATCGTTGCCGTAGATTTTACGTGATGCGCGATTAAACAAACAGACGCAGATAAACAGAGAGACACGATTTAAAAATAATGTTATTTGTGTAATACACTGTAAGTAAATCAAATTAATAAATGTATTATTATTTTATGAATATTACAATAGATAACTGTGCAATATTAATAACAATTTTCATTTCTTAAAAAACCGGAGTCCTTAATTTTTCGTTTTATCCAGATTACAGGGGAACGTTTGGTCCTACAAAGTTTCGCTTGTGCTTATATTAAAGTTAAATAATAGTCACTGTTTTACAACTTTTTTGCCATGACTTTCCTCGTAGAATGAGTATTATAGCTGATATTCTGCTTGGAAGGCGGCTAAAACTATAACATTGCGAAATTTTTAGGGAAAATGGCCAATGTTTGAAGTACTACATCTGAGGTTTTACAAAGAATATCTGAGCTGCAGCTGGGCTGGTTTATAGAAAATGTCATATTTTCATACGTGATTGATAACTTTTACAAGTCATAAGCCAAAATCTGAAAAAAAATAAAAAAAAACGATGTTTTTCGAGCACCACGAAGTTATCTCAAGTCTTTCGAAGCTGAAAATTTAGTTTTACACTACTGGTATCTATCCTAACTACATCACAATAAAACAGGACTGAACTGGAATTACAGGAACATAACTATTAACAGGAATATAACTGTATATATTTTTGCGATCTAACGCGATTTTGATGTCTACTACGGTGACCGGCCTATATCTATTAACCCTAGATAAAGTGCGAAGACCAGCTAAAGATGAGTTTTACGTTCAAAAGTTCCTGTACATTTCGGGTTTCAAGTTATTTAGACATTATACTGAGGAACCCCCCCTTACCTTACCCCTTTCCTTAGGGAACCATGCTAAATATCGGGCTAATAAGTATCCAATATTCTACCTCACAGAATTAACTAAAATCATACTAAGTTTCATTTCAATTCATTCAGTAGTTTCGAAATGATGCGCGGTCAAGATACGGGCAGAAAGACAAAAATGAAAAAAAAAAACAGTGTTGGCTTCAGTATCAAATATAGAGTACACATACACTCGAGAGCAATGAATCCGGGTCACTTAAAGAAACCTATAACTCTCGGAAACTAAGAATGCTAGCTTAATGAAATAAATTGTGTTTAATAGACAATATTTAATTGTCTAAAATTAAGGTATTAAAACTTCTTAGTTATTGTAAAGTTATGTCATAAAAATCAAATTTTAAAAAGGGAGACTTTCGAAGATGGAACTACGAAATTACTGCATTTGATTTTGCTTTTGTTTGTAATCAGTCATTTAAGTGGGTATATAAACCATATTGATAGTGTTTGATATTTATTATGCAAGCTGTAATCATGTTGCTTACACCTGAAAAATGCACCAGAATTCTCACAATGCACGAAACCGGCCGGAGTCAGCGCGATACAGCCAGGACCGTCGGTGTGGCGCTGTCAACAGTACAAAGAGTTCTCCGACGTTACGAGACAACTGGCTCTAACTTACGCAGACCAGGAACAGGCAGAACCAGGAGTACCACAGCACGAGAAGATCGATACTTGGTAATCGCTTTCTCACAGGAACTGAACTTACAAATCAGTTTAGACGCCTCGGAGGAAGTAACCCAAGCACATGGACAGTAAGACGACGACTTGCTAAAGCTAACTTGAAACCACTTAGACCTGCAAATGGCCCTAAACTGGAGCGTGGGCATCGTTTTTCAAGACTAAGATATGCCCAGAACCACTTAAATTTGACTATTGAAGATTGGTGAAAAGTTATGTTTTCCGACGAATCAAAGTTTATGCTCTACAAGCACTATGAAAGACACAGTGTATAGAAGACTAGGAGAAAGATTCAAGCAAGCATGCATCGAAGAGAAAGTAGCCTACGGTGGTGGGTTTGTACTTGTGTGGGCCGGAATTTCATCTGAGTGTCGCACAGAACTGGTGTTTATAGAAAACGGCTCTTTAACTAGCGTAAGATATGTGGAAAAAGTCCTTTAATGAACACGTTGGGCCATTTATGGTCAATTTGGGTAAGGATGCTATTTTATGCATCACAATGCCCGACCTCATACTGGTTGGATTGTGAATGACTACCTTCAAGCGATGAACACTACTCGTATGGAGTGGCCAGCACGCAGCCCGGATATCAACCCGATCGATCATGCTTGGGACGAGCTAAGTAGATGCGTACAAAGAGAGGAAAGCATCCCCCAATCACGCTTCGTGAGCTCAAAATTGCTCTCACAGAGGAATGGGAGAATATTGTCCAAAATCGTATAAGGAACTTGGTGTACAGCATGCCAAACCGCGTAAACGCAGTAATGGAAGCACGAGGATGCAATACAAAGAATTAAAATTCAAGAAAATCGTATTTTTTTTTTCTTTATGTAATTTATAGTAAATAAAACTCCGTGACTCATAAATTTTATTACTTTCATTTAAGGGGTATTATATTGTCTATTAAACACAATTTATTTCATTAAGGTAGCATTCTTAGTTTCCGAGATTTATAGGTTTCTTTAAATGACCCGGATTCATTGCTCTCGAGTGTATATACACTATATATATATATATATATATATATATATATTAGTGTATATACACTCGAGAGCAACGTAAATAAATATATATATATAAAATATATATATTTATTTACATTGGAAAATACGATTCTCACCCCCCCCCCCCCTTTCTCGACTCCCCCCCTCCTATATAGCTAAGAACCATCTCGATCACATCAGTTTTCAAACATATAATCCGCATCAAAATTGGTCCATTCATTTGGGTGCTACGATCCTCACCAGCCACCCCCTCACCCCTTCACCCCTTCCCCCATTATAGCTAGGAACCATCTCGTTTACCTCAGCTTTCAAATATAAAAAACCGCAGCTAAATCGGTCCATTCATTTAAAAGATACGATTCTCACCCCTCTTTTTTCAACTCCCCTCCCCCCTCTATATAGCTAAGAACCATCTCAATCAAATCAGTTTTCAAACATAAAAAAACCTCATCAAAATCGGTATATTTCTTTGGGAGCTACGATCATCAGCTCCATCTCCACAAGTAGGTACGTTAAGTAGGTCAAATGTGGTAAGGATAAGTAGAGAAGAGGGTTAAACTTATTATTAACAAATACTTACATAAATATATATGTATATGATCGAAATGGTCTTCACAGCAGTGCGCTTTAGTTTTAGGGCCTATTGAATCAACTCTTTTTACGGCTGTCATCCACTTTTTCCTCATTTTTGGGTCTTCAGGCACATAAAAAAAGAGTTAACCAGGTGTTAAACTCGTCGTCGTGTTCGTACTGTTGAATTGAAGCACCGAGGCATAATACAGTATTTATGTTCCATTTTTGCCACAGATAACTTTATAATGTTGATATTTATTGCGCAGCGGTGTACGAACGAGAGCGCGACTGTTGAATGACCGGGGGTGTGACGTCATCGGCTAGTGAGCGCCCGCCCGCGTTTTTAAAAACCTTCGGCCGGAAATACGCACTTTGATCGTAAATAACTCAGTCATTTTTTTAAATATGAAAATAGTAAAAACGCAGTTTTCTCGTAATTTTTTGTAGATTTATTTGGCATGTAAAGTAAAAAACGTTTGTCAGACCCATTGGAGCCAAATTTGCTATGCATTAAAGTACGGCAAGAAGCCCCCCACACTCTTTCGTTGTACAATTTACACTCTAGCTCAAGTTGATCCGATTTTAAATGAACCAATCAGAGATCGTCTTGCGCGTGGTTGGTTAGAACTTGTGTGCTTATATATTGTGTGTGCGTGCAATTCTTAACGTTGGTTATTCAGGGTATATGAAAGGATTCCTGTTTTTGGGTCAGTAGTGGTAGCAAGCGAGGCTATTATTTTCCAGGAGTCGTGGTATGTAAAAGTGTTGTACAAGACATTGGAATAGATGGGTATGGTTAGTATAGGAAAAGTACGATATCACGTGAAAATGGAATGGAGTACCTATACACTCGGATCACGAAAATGACAACTTGTAAGGAGGTAGCGCTGGCACGAAAAAAGTTCAAACCTTCACTTATTTTTAGAACCAGTAAAATTAATTGGCTGCCATACTAACAAAACTGTTTAGTATTATTTTAAACTAGCTTACCCGCCCGCGACGACTACAGATTATCGCGAAAAAAGGTATCCTATGTTCTTCTAGGATATTAAAAATCAAAATCGATCCGCCCGGCTTCGCACAGGTGTAATTTAGAAAAATGTAGTAATGGCACACTCGACTTTCGCTTCGGGGGACGGCGGCAGCTAGCTTCGCTCGCCGCCCTCCCTCGCTATGTTCAGGTCTCGTATTATCCTGATCCATATTAATAAACATCTCCAAACCGGCTGAACCGATTTTTACGGGACACTGGCAGGTAGCTGATGTCATAAGGAATATAGACTACTTTTATATTTGTAACGAATTAGGGATCCACGCAAAAAAAATAAACTACATGAATTTTGACTTCGCGGGCAAAGCCGCTATATATATACTCGTAGATATATATATATAAAACTTTTGTGAAAAATAATCTAACTGATGGTTAAAGCCGCGTAAAAATACATTGCGTTGTTTAAAAGATTAAGCGTTACAGACAGACGGCGGAAAGCGACTTTGTTTTATACTATGCACTAGCGACCCGCCCCGGCTACGCACGGGTGAAATTAGGAAAAAAAGAGGTTTAGTATTTTGGCTTCGGGGGACGGCGGTGGCTCGCTGCGCTTGCCGTCTCTCCACTCGCTACGTTCAGCTCTCGTATACTCGTACTCTTACTCCGAAAAGGTTGAACCGATTTTGACGGGGCTTTCACTGGCAGAAGATAAATGATGTTTTAAGGAGTAACTTTGGTCACGTTTATTTTTTTAAATAATGAGGGTTCCGCAAATAATATTTAAAAAAAACCATTAATTTTGACTACGCGGGCAAAGCCGCGGGCACAGCTATATATATATAGGTGGTGTATAATGATGTTTATTGGTTTAAATTACAAATTAGTGATTCTAAAAACGATTTGCCAATCGGGAAAAAAAAAACTAATCGTAGATCGTGCCCCGACCACAGAACTTGGTTTCAATCAGATTGTCATTATCTTCATAAAAATTTCGACTATCGCAACGCATTAATGAATTTGACGGATTGAAACCGATATGATCAATATTGCGTAATAGCACTGCAGAGATATACTTCTCTATCTAGGTCTATGGGTAATATAATCACGGAAATTGTTTCAATCAGATTTTCATTATCACGTACACATAATGCGGTGCTTTAGAGTCGATATTGATATGAAAATCTGATTGCAACAAATCGTATTGGCTTACGGAATCGCACTTAAACCAAGGAAATAAGCATTGACTTCAGAAATGTCTGTTACTCTATGGTTGTATAGTATAATTCCAGTCATAGAAAAACAAAGCGCAAGTAATAAATAATATTTTTTGGAGTGCACTATATATATATATATATATATATATATATATATATAGTGCACTATATCGTGTGTGTGGAGTGCACTATATATATATATATATATAGTGCACTCCAAAAAATATTATTTATTACTTCAAACTTAATATAAAGAATCAAGTCCAGGTTTGAACTGTCCAATATTTTAACAGCAGATGTCGTGTATATCGATGATATGTATTGCATATTTTTTTATTTTTTTTACTATTTACATAACACATACTCAAATCAGAATTGGTAATCTGGAGTTTTTTTTTTAAATAATATTTTCTGGTGTTGTATCATAGCCAGCACGCGTAATTCAATATCTTTGGGTTGTCTAGGTAGGTAGTAATCTATAATAAAGAGGTAAATATACTACAGAAGGTAGTATTTCAGTGGTCTATGGTCGATGATCTTTTGGTTTGTGCCAAGCAAAGATTTTGAATTACGCTTTGTTTTTCTATGACTGGAATTATACTATACAACCATAGAGTAACAGACATTTCTGAAGTCAATGCTTATTTCCTTGGTTTAAGTGCGATTCCGTAAGCCAATACGATTTGTTGCAATCAGATTTTCATATCAATATCGACTCTAAAGCACCGCATTATGTGTACGTGATAATGAAAATCTGATTGAAACAATTTCCGTGATTATATTACCCATAGACCTAGATAGAGAAGTATATCTCTGCAGTGCTATTACGCAATATTGATCATATCGGTTTCAATCCGTCAAATTCATTAATGCGTTGCGATAGTCGAAATTTTTATGAAGATAATGACAATCTGATTGAAACCAAGTTCTGTGGTCGGGGCACGATCTACGATTAGTTTTTTTTTTCCCGATTGGCAAATCGTTTTTAGAATCACTAATTTGTAATTTAAACCAATAAACATCATTATACACCACCTATATATATATAGCTGTGCCCGCGGCTTTGCCCGCGTAGTCAAAATTAATGGTTTTTTTTAAATATTATTTGCGGAACCCTCATTATTTAAAAAAATAAACGTGACCAAAGTTACTCCTTAAAACATCATTTATCTTCTGCCAGTGAAAGCCCCGTCAAAATCGGTTCAACCTTTTCGGAGTAAGAGTACGAGTATACGAGAGCTGAACGTAGCGAGTGGAGAGACGGCAAGCGCAGCGAGCCACCGCCGTCCCCCGAAGCCAAAATACTAAACCTCTTTTTTTCCTAATTTCACCCGTGCGTAGCCGGGGCGGGTCGCTAGTGCATAGTATAAAACAAAGTCGCTTTCCGCCGTCTGTCTGTAACGCTTAATCTTTTAAACAACGCAATGTATTTTTACGCGGCTTTAACCATCAGTTAGATTATTTTTCACAAAAGTTTTATATATATATATCTACGAGTATATATATAGCGGCTTTGCCCGCGAAGTCAAAATTCATGTAGTTTATTTTTTTTGCGTGGATCCCTAATTCGTTACAAATATAAAAGTAGTCTATATTCCTTATGACATCAGCTACCTGCCAGTGTCCCGTAAAAATCGGTTCAGCCGGTTTGGAGATGTTTATTAATATGGATCAGGATAATACGAGACCTGAACATAGCGAGGGAGGGCGGCGAGCGAAGCTAGCTGCCGCCGTCCCCCGAAGCGAAAGTCGAGTGGCCATTACTACATTTTTCTAAATTACACCTGTGCGAAGCCGGGCGGATCGATTTTGATTTTTTAATATCCTAGAAGAACATAGGATACCTTTTTCGCGATAATCTGTAGTCGTCGCGGGCGGGTAAGCTAGTTTAAAATAATACTAAACAGTTTTGTTAGTATGGCAGCCAATTAATTTTACTGGTTCTAAAAATAAGTGAAGGTTTGAACTTTTTTCGTGCCAGCGCTACCTCCTTACAAGTTGTCATTTTCGTGATCCGAGTGTATAGGTACTCCATTCCATTTTCACGTGATATCGTACTTTTCCTATACTAACCATACCCATCTATTCCAATGTCTTGTACAACACTTTTACATACCACGACTCCTGGAAAATAATAGCCTCGCTTGCTACCACTACTGACCCAAAAACAGGAATCCTTTCATATACCCTGAATAACCAACGTTAAGAATTGCACGCACACACAATATATAAGCACACAAGTTCTAACCAACCACGTGCAAGACGATCTCTGATTGGTTCATTTAAAATCGGATCAACTTGAGCTAGAGTGTAAATTGTACAACGAAAGAGTGTGGGGGGCTTCTTGCCGTACTTTAATGCATAGCAAATTTGGCTCCAATGGGTCTGACAAACGTTTTTTACTTTACATGCCAAATAAATCTACAAAAAATTACGAGAAAACTGCGTTTTTACTATTTTCATATTTAAAAAAATGACTGAGTTATTTACGATCAAAGTGCGTATTTCCGGCCGAAGGTTTTTAAAAACGCGGGCGGGCGCTCACTAGCCGATGACGTCACACCCCCGGTCATTCAACAGTCGCGCTCTCGTTCGTACACCGCTGCGCAATAAATATCAACATTATAAAGTTATCTGTGGCAAAAATGGAACATAAATACTGTATTATGCCTCGGTGCTTCAATTCAACAGTACGAACACGACGACGAGTTTAACACCTGGTTAACTCTTTTTTTATGTGCCTGAAGACCCAAAAATGAGGAAAAAGTGGATGACAGCCGTAAAAAGAGTTGATTCAATAGGCCCTAAAACTAAAGCGCACTGCTGTGAAGACCATTTCGATCATATACATATATATTTATGTAAGTATTTGTTAATAATAAGTTTAACCCTCTTCTCTACTTATCCTTACCACATTTGACCTACTTAACGTACCTACTTGTGGAGATGGAGCTGATGATCGTAGCTCCCAAAGAAATATACCGATTTTGATGAGGTTTTTTTATGTTTGAAAACTGATTTGATTGAGATGGTTCTTAGCTATATAGAGGGGGAGGGGAGTTGAAAAAAGAGGGGTGAGAATCGTATCTTTTAAATGAATGGACCGATTTAGCTGCGGTTTTTTATATTTGAAAGCTGAGGTAAACGAGATGGTTCCTAGCTATAATGGGGGAAGGGGTGAAGGGGTGAGGGGGTGGCTGGTGAGGATCGTAGCACCCAAATGAATGGACCAATTTTGATGCGGATTATATGTTTGAAAACTGATGTGATCGAGATGGTTCTTAGCTATATAGGAGGGGGGGAGTCGAGAAAGGGGGGGGGGGGTGAGAATCGTATTTTCCAAACGAATGCACCACTTTAGTTGCGGTTTTTCATGTTTCAAAGCCGAGGTTCTTAGCTATAATGATTATTATATTATGTGTTTTATTAGATAAACTTAAATAAAATGACACTATTTACCCATATACAGATGTACGTAAGTCCTAGTAGGTATTTACGCAGTTATCAGTTTTCTAATTAGGCAAATACCTACCTAATATTATATTTTAAACGCACACACTTTCAGTCAGGTTTAAGTTTGAACAAATACCTACCCGAGAGTAGGTAATGATTACTTAGAACATTCATACCTTTTCATCTTTATTTCACGAATTACGGCAGCCGTAAAATCTTGATTCTTCATGAAATATTGTGCCACCATCAAACTATCCACTCTTGGCAGATTGTCCGACTGACCTTTTAGAACATTTTCTTCCATTCTACACACTACACGTTTCACTTTAGTTTCACGTGTAACTTTAGTATAATCGGATATAAAGGATAATTTATATTATTTCTTTGAAATACAGGTACTCTATAGGTAAGTAATAGGAAAACGAAGACGATCGAAACAAAATAAAACGAGACGCGCGTAATTTAGTAGGATCAACGCACAGAACGGAGCGCCGTGTCGTGGTCGCGGGCTGAACGGGTGTGTGACGTCATAGTATGAGCGCGCGTAACCTCGGAAATTCAAAAAAGGTCTTAAACTTCTCGTCGTTTATCTTCGGAAATACTGCATGTATTGAAGTGAAATAAAAACTAATGTAATGTACATGATCTACGCTCTGATTTTAGGTGTATTTGATAGTAATATTTTGACCCAATTGTGTTCTCCATTAAAGCCACATAATCCGTAAATCATAACAAAAGATCAACAAAGGCTGCCCAATATCAAATTTGCCAACGGATCAACATTTAGCTGATGCTACGTCGCGAAAGATCAACATTAGGCGGAAGGGATAACTGTTTATATGTGTGTGTGATTTATATATTTTAGACCGGAACCAATGCACAATGTGGAGGAGCATGCCAGAACTAAAAAAAACACACCCAAAACCAAGAAATCCCTTCGCACTTTATCAGACGAAGTAAAGAAGGAGAACATCAGAAGAAAAATAACAAAGGAGCTGCAACGCTCTTTATTGCCTGACGCGCCCCCACGTAAGCGGTCACGGTATGTAACCTTTCATAAATATTGTTAAAATATTATTTAACTATTTTGTCTTAAAAGTTACATTTTAATAAATTATTACAGAAATGAATCTCCTCCACGGACACCCGTGAGACTATCGGCAGGAACGCCAACAACACCACCGCCGCCTGTATTGCCCTGGCAAATCCGGTAATAAATTTGGATATTTTCCGTGTTATTTTCTTAATACAGCTAATGATGAATGTGGATTCATTTTAATTATTGATTACTATCTTTACAGAAATCTGCAAGATGAAACTAGGAACTCGTCGCATCCAGAAGAGTCGCTTCCTCCACCCGAAATCACGATTGAAAGGTGAGTAAGAAACATAAATAAAAAAAAGGGTGAATTCCACACCAATTATCTAGCCCCAAACTAGAATACTCTGTACTATGGGCACTAGATAACGGATAAACATACATAAATGCGAATATCAACATCCATGACTCGGTAACAAATATATCTGCTCATCACACAAATGATTACCCCTTGCAGGATTCGAACCCTTGACCGTTTGATTTTGTGCCTAGGGTTACTAGCCACTAGACCAACCAGCCGTCAAACATAGTTGAACTTGTTTATTCTCTGAAATACACACGATCAATAATTATATATGTTTATTTTTTTATTGCAGCCCCATTGAACGTGATATCGAATTGAAGTTTGTTGGCTTCTCATCTATATGCGACGAGGCTGGTTCCAGCACAGACATGGGTAAGAATAACTTTTATGTTTTCACTCTCGCCTTTTAGACATGTTCATTGAATGTATAGTATATATATACTATATATGCCCGCGTGGTCATTTCATTTAAGCTAACCCACACATGTTATTCCAGGACCAAAAGTACCTACAAAGTACAATATTATACTACATTTCCTCAAAATTCGTTCAGCCGGCGAATAGATTTTTATAGATTGCTCGGCATCTAATCATCGGAATAGGATACCAAGTACCCCAGTTTTTAAATCAAACCTTAATTATCTTTGTACAGACTTTTTCGTTTTTATTGCTTTATTATAAGTACACATATAACGCTCTATAGTGTAGAGGTCTGGTATACAGTAAAACTACGCCCGTGTTAAGGAAGTAGGATACTCCATTGTGCTATACTCTAAAATATACGTGTTTTAGGCCCTTTATGCATGATGCCTTTTGAATCTATGTGTGTTAACCTTCAGTGGCGACCCGACATGGTCGTGATAGGTTAGAAAACGAAGGCGGGAGCGAAGTGTAGCGAAGCGTAGTGAGCGTACGCACGGCTGTTATTTCTTTCTTAGGCCAAATTAGGGGGGGTATTGTTTTATAAACGCATGTATTATTTTTATTACTTTCAAATGAACATAACTTTGAACACCTATCCTGCCGGATCCCTTTATTATTCGGGATAAAAAGTATCCTTAATATTATCGAAAAAAAAAACTT
Organism: Alsophila aescularia; assembly: GCA_946251855.1. Classification (NCBI taxonomy): domain Eukaryota; kingdom Metazoa; phylum Arthropoda; class Insecta; order Lepidoptera; family Geometridae; genus Alsophila; species Alsophila aescularia. The sequence goes on from OX276374.1 coordinate 79,452,423, forward strand.
TGACTATGCCAAGTTACATCAAAATCCGTCCAGTAGTTTCAGCGCGATATGTGTTCTTTTAAATAACTTTCAACCCCTATCTTGCGGGAATCCTTGTTTCTTTTCGGGATAAAAAGTATCCTAAATGTTAATCCATAACAATAGCTATGATTGTGCCTAGTTGCATCTAAATCCGTCTGGTAGTTACAGCGTGATGCGTGTTCAAAAAGACAGAAAGATAAAAATTAAAAAAAAAAACTGCACTCTATATCTATTTTGAAGTTTATCTCAATTATCATTTAAAAAATATATTTTATGTACAGATTTAGCTCAGTTACAGTTTTATTATAGTATAGATTATTTTTATTTCAGATACAACTTTGCAAGATCTCGTGGCGATGGACCGCGCTCGTGCCTCCTCATCATCATCACGCCGCCCTGCAGCCAAGCAGAGAGCCTTTCACGTTTCTCGTATGTAATCCAAACATTGTATATTGTTTTCACTCATCATCTTGTGTTTAAATCTTTCTTTTTTATAGTTTTTTGTCTAAACAAGCAGTTGTCACGCCTTCCCAACAACAAGTGTTTATTGTTTTGCAATTTCAGTAACAATAACCTCTTGTTTTAGATCTGGCCATAGACAGAGGTGCGCAAGAGGCTTCATCACGGGTGCATCACATCTTGCAGGAAGATGATGAAGAGGAAGTTCAAATGCTTGACGCGGTATTAGGTCCCGAGATGGAAGATGGTGTGGCGGAGGAGGAGGTGGTGCCTGAGCCCACCGACTTTACGTTGGTCTCCGACTACATGGAGTCTGATAGTGAGGTATGGTTGGCTCAGCAGGACTTGGCTTCAGACAGAGCACTAACTATCCTGCTGGCATCCAGTGGCGAACGACTACTAGAAGACAACTTGACTTTTGACTGGTCCTGCGACCATCATACATTTAAAGGACAGCGTGAAGTGTTCACGGGGACGCCAGGTCCTACGTTCCCGTTGGATGAGATGACGAGTCCATTGGATGTCTATTTACGATTCTTTGACGATGAATTGATTGATCTAATCGTCACCCAAACAAATAAGAACGCACTGACATTAATTAATGACAGCTTACGACGACAATCGCGACTGAAGAAATGGACCGACTCGACTAGGGCTGAGATACACATTTTTCTCGCCATACTAATCCTTCAAGGCTTGATACCTTTGCCGGTCGAGAGGGATTATTGGTATGGAAAAGGTTATCTCAGCTTTGACAAATTCAAGGATATAATGACCTATAACAGGTTTCTTCTATTAAAGCGACTCCTTCACTTCAGTGACAACGACGCCGTACCGGCATTGAATGAAGATGAACGTAAACTGCGGAAGATATGGCCCGTGCTCGATATCTTGAACAAGAGGTTCAGCACGCTATATCTTCCCGGACGCGACATAGTGATTGACGAATCGCTTCTAAAGTGGCACGGTCGGCTGTCATTTGCACAGAAAATAGCTAGTAAGGCCGCTAAAGTCGGTATTTGGAGCTACGAGCTGTGCGAGTCGTTAACCGGATACCTTTGGAAGTTCTTCGTCTATACGGGGAAGACTAATACGGACGGACATAAAGAAGAACAGACAGACAGCCAAATAGACGGAAATGCGTACGGACAGACAGACGTACAAGAAGCTACTTCTGCTTCTTCTTTTTCTCCTCCTAACGCCATATCAAAGATCGTATACGATCTCGCCCATCCGCTACTCGGTCTTGGCCATACTCTAGTCATGGACAATTTTTACAACTCTCCCTTATTGGCTCGGTACTTGAAGTCCCAAGGCATGGATTGCTTCGGTACTTTAAGAGTCAATAGGGAGTTTGTGCCTGAGTCCGTGAAGAGTGTGACCAAAACCGAGTTGCGAGTGGGCGAGCTTGCTCAGAGCTTCTGCCGGGACCTTTCTGTGATTATGTGGCAGGATACTAATTTAGTATCCATGATCTCGACCTTCCACACAGGTGAAGTGGGTGAAAAACAAAAACAAGGGCGTTATCGATACAAACCGCAAGTAGTACTAGACTACAATCTTTCTATGGGGGGTGTTGATAAAAAGGACAAGCTTTTATCAGCACACCCCATAGAAAGAGTGCGCAACCAGGTATGGTATAAAAAGGCGTTTAGGAGGCTCCTTAACGTGACCATCCTAAACGCATTTGTCATCTTCAAGACGTTGCGCTGCAACAAAAGAATGCAGCATCGCACTTTCAGGCTACACCTAGCTGAAAAAGTGATAGAAACATACAGGCCACGAGCGGTAGATCGTCCATTCACGGTCACGCATAAAGCGATTGTACAAAAGCCTGGCAAATACCAACGACCGCTTTTAGTTGGGGCCCATTACATCGGCAAAGCTCTGACAAAAAATGGGCGTTGCGCATTGTGTGGACTGCGCCGCTCAAATTATCGCTGCGAAGAATGCAACAGGGTTCTTTGCGTAGTGCCCTGTTTCAAGGATTTCCATACGACTCCCGGCTCGTAACTGGTTGCCAGAGCGGTTCTACGAGGGAGGCCTATACTCAGCAGTGTAGCAGTGCATATAACTGCCCTATTTTTACTTTTCGCCCTGCACCTATCCTTCTCCCTGTATTTTTTTTGTTGTATATATATATATATAGTGTAAATGATACTTGATCTTTGATACAATGATAATTATTGTACGCAATAACTCTCCATGTTTTTTTGTATATAAATTGTGTAAATGTTTGTGACAATGATAATTGTGCTCAATAACCTAACAGGGGTTTGTTGTAAATTTACATTGATAAAATATTTCATTTGGAAAATGTTTAATATGTAAGGATCTATCTATACTTATTATAAAGGAGCAAAAAACAAAAAGTCTGAAAACGTATACAATATAAAACGGCTTAGTGGTTTAAAATTAAGCTACCGAACAAGAATGTACTAAGAATGAATGAACAGCGTTTTTGTGAAAACGCTGCGTCGAGCACGTTGGGTTGATTAGACGACTTAAGTCGTCTTTGCGGTGACACCTAGAGCGCGTATATATTGTCAATCTGCCTCCAAATATCATTGCTGTACGTTTTCTCCTACTTCCTTTATCCGATCCTACTACGTTACTATCTCGCTGCATCACACTTTGTAGATATTATTGTGTTAATTGTTTTTATTTTGTGTTTTGTATAAATTGTACATTATTTTTGTATATATTCATCATAGCCTGTGTTCGTCCACTGCTGGACATTGGCCTCTCCCAAGGCACGCCATTTGTATATATTGTGTAAATGGAATAATATTTGTGTACAATGATAATTGTGCCCAAGAACCTGTATTTTGTTGTAATGATACAGCGAATGAAAGAAACAATTCAACATAATTTTAGCTATTTTCTAGTATGCAATAATAATTACAAAGATCAAAAATGGGTTATTTTGATGCATCGATTGAATGAAAAATTTATTTATTGTGAAATATACAAAAAATAATTTGCATTTATAAAAATGTTAGATTTAAAGCCTTTAACTTAGAGTGATACTCGCGACATTAGCACTCGTGAGTGTCGCCTTTTTCCGCTTAAAGCGGTTTTTGTACCGAGTTCTGGCTACCGCAGCAGCCGCGGGGCATTGAGCCTTATATATAATGAGACAGCTTATAATATAAATTATTTACATAATGTCCAGAGATACCGATCATGTTTAACATAAATAAATAATAGTTTAAAAAAAATAAAAAAACACGCTTTATATAGAAAACCAAACTAAAAAATAGAACATAAATTTTAATAGTGTAAATAAGAAAAAATGAGAAGCACCCCACGCTTTTTTTTTTAAATAAATCATTTTTTTCTTATTTGCACTATTAAAATTTATTTTCTATTTTTTTAGTTTGGTTTTCTATATAAAGCGTGTTGTTTTAGTTTTTTTTAACTATTATTTATTTTCCATTTTTTTTTTCTTCGAATTATTGCATTGTCATCGGTCTTTGACAGGTGTGCAAAATTTGAATGAAATCTGACCGTTTAAAGTGGGTCAAAATAGCGCCCAAAGGGGTCTGTTACAAACATACAAGTGAAGCTAATATAAAGCGTATAAAAAGAGCGACTGTTTCTGGTAAAATATTGTGTATATTGTAAGGTAATATATGTCTTTTAAATAATAAATGATTTGATATAAATATATTTTATGTGTGTGTACTGTAACTAGTATGTTAATAAAAAGGGACGGAGCAATTTTCTGCCATAAGTTATTGTCAAAAAACCATAATGATAGGATAGAAAAGTAAAATCTTATGGATAATTGTGCAATGTTTTTTTTTTTTATTTATACTATATCGAATGAGTATTAACATTCATATTGCACAGCATTTGACGACCGTATATAGGTAGTTTTAAAGCTAAATAAGATACTCCTTTCTTATAAATTATATGTTATACAGAATGGAACTTTTTTTAACCACACCCGGAGGGAAAGTACTCTATATACTGCAGATAGCAAATTTTACTCAAAGGAAACTTTCCTTTATTTTTATAAATAAACAAATCTGTATTCAAAGATTTTCGAAAACTTGCTTGCCACACTCGGGAATCGAACCGGCTAAAACCGAAACAATAACATTCTGTACTCATATGGCATCAATCGATAGGGTCAATCATAAGAATTAAATCTCTCGTGTGGCAAGCGAGTTTTCATAAATCTATAAACGCAGGTTGGTTTCTTTTTAAAAATGAAGGAGTTTCCTTTGAGTAAAATTTGCTATCTCCAGTATTTAGAGTACTTTCCTTCCGGGTGTGGTTAAAAAATTTCAACCTGTATAGTACAATGATAGCTTGCTTGTCGTATGAGGTAGTGCTGGGTGCTGGCCTCTGGTGTCAGAGTTTGTCAGGCCGCCCGAAGGTCTCTGACATGGCTTAACGACTGCTATTAATCAATAACAGCTGGGACCGACAGCTTAACGTGCCCTCCGAAGCACGGAGCGATGGAAAACCGCACATAACTCAGAAAAGTTATTGCTGCAGAGTCTAGAATCGAACTCGGTATCGTTGGATTCTAAGTCGCACTAGTAAACTGCTAGACTGCCATCGTAATGAGTAGTACAATGACTAGGTACAAAATAAGTGTTAATACTACTAAAACGCAGGCGTGTTTGTTTTCTACTAAAAAGAGACCACTAAACCGATCCATCCGAACTCCATCTTTCCAAAGTGTAACAATACCAATAGGCGACCATCTGGAGCTTTTGGGTGTCGAACTCACATCAAACCTGAGTTTTGGGTCTTATATTGAGAGACGTGCTATCAGGCTCATTGGAGATGACACTCTGGTAAAGAGTAAGCTTCAAAGTCTGGCGCATCGACGTGAGGACAACAGATTGCACTATGGAGAGTGTGCACAAGAACTGAACAACCTGATTCCCCCATTACCTTTCCATCACCGTACGAATAGACGATCATCAAAGCGCTACCCTTTTATGGTTGAAATACCTCGCACAAGAACGAAGCGTTACGCTTCTTCATTTATTATAAGAACTGCAAAGGAGTGGAATGCCCTGCCCTCGTCAGTGTTTCCGGTAAATTATAACCCAGTTGTGTTTAAGTCAAGAATGCTACACCTTCGACCACATCATCGCTTTCCATCAGATGAGATCGTGTTCAAACGATTGCCTAGTAGGTAATATAAAAAAAAAGTGTAACTGGATCTCCGTGCTTGATACTATCCTAAATATGACTACCTTGTTAGAAACTACATATAAGGACGTCGAATGAGCATAAACCATCCATATTGTACAGGATTGGACATCCGTATATAGTACTATTTTTGCCGACATAAGGACGTTCAATATCGAACAATATTGAAGTTCATGCCAATTTGGCGTCTGTATATTATTATATTTAATAATATTGGGCTGCGGAGTTCTTGTCAGCCCAATGAAACGCCACTAACGTAAATACTATCGTTAATCAAACAATCTTAATCTCAAACAAATTGCAACGTCAAAATAAACCAACCATAAACTAGGCCATTGGTAGTTTTAACGATGTTACCATAGAAAAACCAAAAACCTAACATAAACCTCTAACGCTAATACCATTTCTTCTTGATTCGGGTCTAAACCTGGGTCCAACTGAAAAACCTACGTTAAGCCATCTACCATAATAAGGCTGTCAGTGCCTAACGCGATATTCACCTACACGTTGCCGCTCTCTTCTAACGCGTAACTCTGTCACTGTCTGGCGCGGAGTGACGCGCTAGCTGTGGCGCTAGGGTTATCCGCTTGCCGCTGCTACTATAATATTCATCGTCTATCTACCTACTTGACCACGTAATCTATCTTATGTTTGATGCTTGATGACACGGTCAATTAGGTAGATAGAAAATGAATATTAAAGTCCGTCTTTTGTAATTAATAAATGAAAACAAACATTCAATGCTACCTAGATACTTCTTTGTTTAACATTCATCATTAACTTACAATTATAATATTTTCACATTTTGCACTAATTAAAAAGTTCGTAGAACAAAAACATAAAAAAACTGATTGTTTACATTTTCACTGTACTAATTCATAATTATCTCCTAAACACGTGCATCGATTTAATTGATTCAAACTGATAAAATAGTTTTAGACCTAGACCTTTCATTTGACACCAAAATCATTAAGATATCTCAACAAACAAAAAAAATACACATTTTCAAGTTGCTCTCGTAATTATACAACATATTGTATGAAACGCGTAACAATTCTATTAAAAACTATCTTATCAAACGTTAAATTTATTTTAAACTGGGTCTAATTCAATAAAAAAGGAATCAAATTTTATTGGTGAATAACGCGATAATCTAAAATACTTAAGTACTTAGGTAGATAGGTAGTTCTAAAATACAACGCAAAAATGTGTGTGACATGACTCATTGAAATAAAAATAGGTTTTGATGTACTGTTTTTTATTTAATTCTCTGCGAAGAAAAGTCTAAAGTCTTTCGGGTAGTGCAGTTAACAAAAAAATATGTATGTAAGTAATTTTTTGTTAGCACGCACATAGACTGTTGAAAATATAAATCGTTTATATGGAACAAGTTCCACCACTTCCTAGTACATTCTAGTCAAACGCCATACAAAATAAAATACAAACTAACGGACTCCGCTTGCAAAGTCGCGGGCAAAACACCGCCATTACTAGCGAAAGTTCAAACAAGTGACACGGTAAGCGTCTGAATGCAAGGGCGCGGCGGCCGGCCTGGCCTGATTTGTAGCGCCGGGGCTCAGCAATCTGTAGGTTATTAGCTGGCATAAGTAGGTAGGTGAGATATGCCTGACAGAACATTTGAAAAAAAAAACACATTTTGGGTGCATTCCGATTCACGTAATATCGCTGTGAGCGATAACAGTGCTAATTTGCGTTCCGATTCAGATATCGCGCTCACGGCAGTTGATCGCTGCAGTTGATTCGGAACGCTCGTGAGCGTGATTACAAGATCACAACAACATAACCTCAAAATTTGCTCAAAATACAAAGTATTACTCGTGGGCAAAGTAGTCTGTCTAAAAATTGGTCAATTGTCTGTAGTAATATTTGGAAAACTGTACGAAAATCACACACAATTGAATTCAAACAACAGTTTTCTTTGGAAACAACCGTCAGTCTGTCACTTTGACAGTAGCGCTCACGGTGATATCGGTTTGGGGCATGGTCGGTGTAATCACAAAATGGCGGATGTAATGACGTAATCCGTGACGTCACAAGGGATATCGTTGTTGCGCTCACGATGACTCGGTACGCGTTTTAGCGCGATAATATCGATTTTTGCGCGTCTCGGAATGCACCCTTTCTTTCAGCTTCCAAACCAGATTCAAGTGCTCCAATTGACTGCAAAACTTCGAGTGCTTCTACATGATGTCTGCTTAAGTTGGATGTGCTATTGATGACATTTACAGACGCTGAATTTAAAATACCTACAGAAATTGTCTAATTGGATACAATAGCCACTAAACGATGATCGTAGTTCAAAGTGATTCAACTTTTTTTTTACATGCGGCTCTAAACTGTAGAACATTAGGATTGTTGTTGTAGCCGCCATGTTTTCTAATCAATTAGTTGCATCGGGTATTAATAAATAAACAAAAAAATCATTCATGAAAAAATGGACTGTATTCAATTTAGTTCAGGTTTCAAGTTGCAGGTTGCCAGCTGGGGTAGGAGCTGGTTAAAATTTAGTTCAGGTTACAAGTTGCAGGTTGCCAGCTGGGGTCCGAGCTGGGTACAATTTAGTTCAGGTTACAAGTTGCAGGTTGCCAGCTGGGGTTGGAGCTGGTTACAATTTAGTTCAGGTTACAAGTTGCAGGTTGCCAGCTGGGGTCGGAGCTGGTTTGAACTAAAGTTCAGGTTACAAGTTGCAGATTGCTAGCTGGGGTCGGAGCTGGTTACAATTTAGTTCCCTTTAGTCCAATTGACAAGTTTTCATACCTAATTCATATGGCAATGAAATTCGAAAACCATTTCGAGATATTGTGACTCTAATCATTATTCTTATTGTTCTAAGAATTTTAGTGCAGTAACTACAAATATATTATGTGATAACTCTCAACCAAGCAGAGTTCGGTGGAATAATAAAATTCAGTTACACTTAAAGAAAAAAAAAACACGCTAGAGCCTGACTTTAACAGATATTTAATTATTTTTTCGAATGCGACTCCGGTAATCTTGCCACCGAACTCTGGCAGTTACAGGTCGCGTCATGTAAAAAGAATGCTTGCGTTAGGCTGCGCATTTGGCGATTTATCGATCTATTTGGTGGTATAATATATAAAAGCTAATTTAATCAAGGCTAATATATTATAATAAAAGCTAATTAATAATTATTTATAACAATAGGCCTAGTACTTTTGTGCGCGAGTGTACTCAAGCGCAAACACCCCCTCCACTTTCTTCCAACGTTCTTTTTACGCGATACGACCTATAGACCTATACCGCCTATACGTCTTTTTAGAATAAGCTTTTTTTAATACCTAATTAATTTATCGTAAAATATAGCATAGATTGGAAAATAAAAAATACGTATATCTTATATTACAATATTCGTTCAGAGAATGTGATAAAAAATACGTATATCTTATTTTACAATATTCTCTGAACGAATATTGTAATATAAGATATACGTATTTTTTATTTTCCAATCTATCAATATCAGAGTGTGACAAACAGCGAACGTGACATCTTGAGAATGTGACTTTCGACGACATTATGACATTTTGAGAACGTGACATTGTACAACGACGACGAGACGATCTTGATCAACATTTAATTATGAGAGTTTTGACTTTTTGTCATAGTTTTTTTTAACATAGTCTATAGGGTTGTAGTTAGTATCTTTAGTATATTTAACATAGTCTATAGGGTTGTAGTTAGTATCTTTAGTATATTTAACATAGTCTATAGGGTTGTAGTTAGTATCTTTAGTATATTTAACATAGTCTATAGAGTTGTAGTTAGTATCTTTAGTATATTTAACATAGTCTCTATTGTTGTAGTTAGTATCTTTAGTATATTTAAAGCATTTACGTTTCATCTCAATCTTAGGAATTGGCAACAATGATTTTAAGTTTCTGGAAAATAGCAATTGAGCAGGAGATGGCATGTACGGTTTTGGAGTATTTCAATTCATCGACTAACAAACAATTATCAAACTTTCGAGCTAACAACCAACTAAGGGGGCGAGGACGCACGGATCACCCGCGCGATCACTCGAAATCGTTCACGGCGTCGTCGGGCGTTCGCCTGGGTCATCCGAAAAATAGTACGGGAGGGGAGGAATAGTATGAAACTGACACTTGTCAGTTGTATGTGGACGTCCAAAGTCGTTCACTAACTACGGATGATCGAGCGATAATCGCACGGATGATTCAAGCGTAGTAAGTGAATGCAGCCGAGTACGGAGTTGGTTGCATTCTCGAAGTAGGTACATAACAGACGCAAGTTTGGATCTGATCCAAAACAATTACGATATACAATTGCTCAATTGATCATACAAAGCAATTAAAACCTTTTTTATGAAGTCAATTGAGTTCCGCGGTCTGTCAGTGCACTTGCTGCTATGCCATGCCTTGCAAAGACGGATTTACAATTTAATATTACACAATCATTTGAATTGGCAAGTTCTCAAGTTAACAAACTTCCATATAGGTACTTTGAATAATAGACCATGAGAATCAAATGTATATCAATGCCAACATTGTGCCGAGGAATTTTCTCAATGTCATGACATAATGATCAGTGGTTCTTTCTGTATGTTTGGGTTGTAATTGGCACAAAGTTCACATTCACACTATCTAACAAATAATTATAGGTCTTCAATCAGGCTCAGGCTTCGTCAGGAGGCGAGAAAATACACAACCTCGCTCTGATTGTACAAGTATTCAGGCCTACATGTACTTGATGAATATTTTTTAACGTTTCAGTTTTCAGAGATTCTGATATTACTATTAAGTTGCTTTTCAATACAATGCTTTTGTTTGTACTGAAGTCCTCTATCGATTTATTAAGGTTTGATCAGAGGCCGCGTTTTCGCGATTTTTTCTTTATGGCGGACATTTACTGTCAGGCATTTCGTAATGAAATTTAGGGAGCTCTTTATGATGAAATGTTACTTATTTGAGATGCAACTGATCTTGAGACCAAATGAGAACGGCGAGTTAGATTAGTTCATGGGAAATTCTGATCTCGAGATCCGTTGGGAGGCAAAACATTATAGCAGGTAAAAAACTGGCAGTTGTATTGATTAAATTATTAAGGAAGTTGGGCCAAGAGGTAAACAGATGGCGCTAAACTATTTGCGTCTAATAATTCTCTAAAGGAAAACTATGGACCACAGCACAGAATAAATAATAGTACTACGATCATGGACAGGATTCAAATCAGCATCATTAATAAACAGAGTGTATGTCCGGGGTACCCTCCGCCATAGATAAAGAATTCTATGCCTCCGCATAATCCTGTATGATAGTAGTGTGGAATGCTCGACTATGTTGATCCCAGAGATTGAGTGCTTTGAGTCTGTAAGCAGACGCAGCAGCATCCTGCTGAATGTGCCGCTGCAACGGTGGCAAACCCAGCAGTGCTCCAGGCGCAACAGTAGGTGCTGTTCTCAAGCAGCCGGTCGCTGCTACACAGGCCAATCTCTGGAGTGCGTTCACAAACTACGCTCGAATCACCCGTGCGATATCACTCGATCTTCTGGAGTTAGTGAACGGTTGTGGACGTCTACATAGAACTGACAACTGTCAAGTGTCAGTTTCATACTATTCCTGACCCCGCCCTACTATTTTTCCTGGTGACCAGTGGCTATATTACAGAAATTGGTTTTTTTCATAGCAATTTAGACTATCGCGCTGCAATATGTGCACTTGATAGTGACAATCTCATTGAAAGAAAGCAACCATCTCCTTCTGGCAATGTCGGAAAATGGTAGTTAAAACATGCCCAATGGTTGCTTTCTTAATTTTATTTTCTGGGTGTCTAGCGCAGTTTAATTTGCTAAGATGATACCCAGGTGCAGTTAGTGTCAGTTATTGTAATCTGTATGTCGAAAAGGTGCGGTACTGTGCATCACCCTAAAAGTTTTTTGTGAACTCTCTGGGTATCTCTGCATTCCGTAAAGTAAAAAATACAGTGTAGACTGGAAAAGGATTGGCCGCTTACATCGTTTCACCTGTGTGTGTTCAAATAACACGCCGTTTCAAAGTATCTGCACTCATTTATTTATAATCACACAATGCTTGCATACGGTTTCTCTCCTACATGTGCTTTCATATGCCTTTTGAAACTAGTTGGATGTGCACATTTATAATCACACATAGTGCATGCATATGGTTTCTCTCCTGTGTGTCTTCTCATATGTCTTTTCAAAGTATCTGAGGACCCAAATTTATAATCACACATAGTGCATGCATACGGTTTCTCTCCAGTGTGTGTTTGTATATGCTTTTTCAAATGATGTGCATGTGCACATTTATAATCACACATAACGCATGCATACGGTTTCTCTCCTGTGTGTGTTTTCGTATGGTTTTTCAAAGAACTTGCTAGTACACATTTATAATCACACATAGTGCATACATATGGTTTCTCTCCTGTGTGTGTGCTAATAATATGCCGTTTCAAATTACCTGCTTGTACACATTTATAATCACACATACTACATGCATATGGTTTCTCTCCTGTGTGTGTTTTCATATGATTTTGTAAAGAATTGTCTCGCATACATTTATAATCACACATACTGCATTCATATGGTTTCTCTCCTGTGTGTGTTTTTATATGTACTTTCAAAGAACTGTCACGCACACTTTTATAATCACACAAAGTGCATACATACAGTTTCTCTCCTGTATGTTTTTTCATATGCTGCTTCAATCTATAGGCTTGTGCACAGACATATTTGCACATAGTGCATGCATATGGCTTCTCTCCTGTGTGTGTTATCATATGTTTTCTCAAACAACTGGCTCCTGCACATTTATAATCACACAAACTGCATTCATATGGTTTCTCTCCTGTGTGTGTTCTAATATGCTCTTTTAAAGTAAGTGCTTGTGCACATTTATAATCACACAAATTGCATTTATACGGTTTCTCTCCTTTGTGTGTTTTCATATGCTGTTTCAATGCATCTGCTAGTGCACATATATATTCACACATAGTGCATGCATATGGTTTCTCTCCTGTGTGTGTTTTCATATGTCTTTTCAAACTAAAGGCTTGTGCACATTTATAATCACACAAAGTACATGCATGTGGTTTCTCTCCTATATGTGATCTTAAATGCATTTTTAAATTATATGATCGTGCACTTATATAATCACACATAGTGCATGCATGCATATTATGCACCTTCCGGATCTTTTCCTTCATGTTTTTGTATGATCTTCTTGTATATATTTATAATCACATATAAAGCATGCATACAATTTGTGTCAAATATGCGTTTCTTGTTGTTTTACATGAAGTACAGTAGCTATACATTATAATAGCAATTAGTCACAAATATGACCCATATTGCGGACAGACGTGAGCTGCTATTTCTGCCTGTTGTGTTCTGCAAATAAAAAACTGCAGGTTATGAGAAGCTTCCAGTTTGAAACAAAGCAAACTTTACAGAAAATGTACCATAGAATTTCACATACGAGGGCTGTTTGATAAGTCCTTTTAAAAACTATTTATAAAACCTTTTTTCTGGTAAATGGCATTAACACTGGCAGGCACAATCTTTCAAATGAAGACTGTCTAAAATTCAGCAAAAAAAAAACAAGTTTTTGTCAGTTTAACCATTGTTTAACATCTGATGCTCCACGCTCTGGTCGCCCAAGCTAAGTCGCTACTGAGAATGTTGTTGAAGAAGTCCATAATATTGTACTCCACAACCGCCGAGTGAAGGTGCGTGAAATAGCTGAGAACACAGGCATCTCCACACGAGCGAGTACATAAAATCCTGCATGAAGATTTGGGTATGACAAAGCTGTCTGCACGATGGGTGCCACGTTTGTTGACAATCGAACAAAAAAAAGGAACGAAAGCGAATTTCAAAACTCGATTTGTCACTGTGGACGAAACTTGGGTCCATCATTATACACCTGAATCAAAACAATGGATGGCGACTGGTGAACGTGCCCCAAAGAAGGCCAAGACTGTTTTGTCGGCTGGGAAGGTGATGGCGACAGTCTTCTGGGATGGCAAAGGAATCATTATGATTGATTACTTGGAAAAGGAAAAGACTATCACTGGCCGTTATTACGCAGAGTTATTGGACTGTTTTAATGCCGAATTGTTGCAAAAACTAGCAAAATTGTCCCCCAAGAAAGTCCTCTTTCATCAAGACAATGCCCCAGTGCACTCGTCAGCTATGTCAATGGCCAAAATCCACGAGGTGGGCTTCAAGCTGGTTCCGCATGCTCCGTATTCGCCGGACCTAGCTTCGTGCGATTATTACCTATTCCCAAATCTGAAAAGATGGTTTGGAGGGCAAAAATTTTTGACAAATGAGGACTGCATCGCAGATGTAAATGGCTATTTTGAAGACCTCGACAAAACATATTTTTTTGGAGGGGATAAAAAATTGGAAACTCGCTGGCACAAGTGTTTGGCCCTCAAAGGAGACTCAGGAGAATTCTCAATGATGAGAAATAAATAAAATTGTTTAAAAAAAATTGTTTTTTTTTTTACTTTTTAAAACGACTTATCAAACAGCCCTCGTAAGTGTTAACGCTTTCACAGTCCCTGTACAAAGATACCACATAATATGTATAGCACTATGGACCTGTATTGTGAATGGATTAATATCCGTACTACTCAGGTCAAAGGAAAAGGGAATACGGTATTGAACGATACAACCACACCCCTTGAATTCTCCATGGATTGACAATAACATTTTGAATACAAAAAATAACTTGTTATAGCCTTAAGATTAAGGATCCGGACACATTCCATGCAATAAATTCTCCTATTTGATGTGCAAAATGACATTGTGAAACTTGTGGACTTGTTGATGGAATGTGCCCGGAATTCGAGTATTAGGAATCATTGTAATATAACAGGTATAGGTAGATGTAACAGTATATTAGCAGATTCACTTTCAGATGATGCCAGGAAGCTATACTCGCTTGTGGATAGGCACAATAAGTTATTCAACTAATCGCGCTTGTCTACAGGTGAGTAAGGTATGCGTAACAACTAGGGTGGCATGTTCGCAATAAGCAACATAACCCTTTTGTAATATTACTTGATTAAAAAATACTTAACTACTCAATCAAGAGTTGAAAAGGAAGTGAGCCATGAACTGTTGAGAACAAATTAGATACAATCAACTAGCTGCACCCCGCGATGGTATTGTTGATGAGCCTGTCTCGTCACTCTCCAGACTTAGAAGTATACCTACTCAGGCAAATACACAGTTACAATAAAATTTAAAATCATAGAAAACTTCAATATTCTGTGCTACAACTACAATGTTGAAAATATTGAAATCAGTTCTATTTATTTAGGAGGTACTATATGTACATCACTACGAAGGTAAGCACAAGTATTAAAATGGGTTGACTGCACAAATGAGTCTGTCGCGCGGCTAACGCTAATACTTACCATTTATATCGGCAGAACCAGCTTTACCAATGGATGTTTATTTATTCCCGTTTACTACGTCCATGGCTTTACCAAGAAGACATATTATTTATTCGTTTTGTAGGTATAATGGGTAAGTACTCTTTGCCTGTGGCTTTAACAAATTACTGGGTAAAACAAAGTAAATCGTTTATTTGTGGGGATGTTACGAAGATATACACGTAATATTATTATAAATTCAAATCCCATTCACAATTTTTTATCAAGTATTATTTTAATTGAAGTCATAATTGTTTTGAAAATCTGATTGCCAATAAATTTGAAGAAATAGAAAATAAAAAGTGAAAAATTAGCAATGTACGAAGTTACGAAGAAGCGTTTCCACAGACTAGGTAGAGATACTATATAGCGTTTCTACCAGCGTGACCATATTTTTATCGGCCAATCTACTGTGGCATCCTACGAAATACTACCAAATTCTACTGAACAAAAAACGTAATCTACTATAAATATACTCTTCGGTTTTTGTGTTATTTTATGAATAAAACACGAATCACGTCTTAATGAAATGTAATTTTATTTAAAATATCGCAAATCTACACATTGTTTATTTATTTATTAATCAGTTTTCTTTTAAATACAATCGTCATTTACGTTTTATATGTATTTACGGTGTTTTCGCATCCAATAACATATTACGATCAGGGATAAAATGTACACAACCTCCTTCAATAAGTGTTGTTTCAGGCCCTTGTCTTTCATTTCGTTTATATTTTACGATAGTTCAATTTGGGTAGGGTTTGGTTAGCATGGGGTTTTAATTTTTTGTCATAGTTATTTTAATTTTACCATTTATCATTTGTCTGACTTACAATTTTGGCGGAAGCACAGAATAAATAATAGTTGGCGAAAGTAAGATACATAGGTATTTTTATTTTGTTCATTCTAAATATGGATTTCCGCAAAGTAACGGCTGAGTCTATCAACTATCGAAATTATAAATAAACTTTAGTTTTTACAAAATATTTAGACACTTTCGCGATGAAAAAATAGCAGTGAATGAAATTGAGAATGAATGAAATTTTTGGGTTAGTCTGTCTCTTCTTAAAATGACTATGGGCGGGGAACTCCTGATCCATAGATAAATAAGAATTTTGAAGTTAAAGGGTGGCCATCACCAAACATTTACAAAACTACTAAAAGTACTGACATAATTCTAAAATCTACCAAAATAATACTCAATATTTTTGTCTACCGTTAATGTCACTTGAAAGGCCTAAATCTACTGAAAAAGTTGAAATCTACTGCATCTGGTCACACTGGTTTCTACCGGTTTCCATTTTTTTTTTATATACATACATTTTACTTGTAGTCTTTGGATACATACCCTGCGTTCGAGATGATGATTTGGCGTTGTGGACAGTTTCGAAGTGTACATTTTTAATAAGCCGTTTTCTTTGAACATTTACAACACTTTTGTCATTTTTGCAACTTGTGACACTACCGATCCTTTCCAAACTGAATGAAAAACGACCCTATCTCTGACAAAATAAAGTCGATTTTCCTATGTCACCATGTCATCGAAACTTGCACAACGAACGGTGATCGAAAACATTCAGAACGCTAATTTCACCCACAAATAGCCAAAGGGAACGCCAATTGTGATCATATTTGGAGTTTTTAACAGTTATTTTCGCCAATTGTTACAAAACGAACGGCTCCATAGTACTCTGAGGGAGCGTTGCCACAGCCAACTATTTTTTAGGGGGTCGTACTGTCACGTGGCGGTCCTAGGCTTGGGTTAGTTCCACTAGCCCAGGGACCACACCTCAGACACAACATTACAGGAACAATAGGAGTACATGTAGATGTTGATAGACAGAGATCTTGCACTCGACTATTCTATTCAGTCTTCTCTCAATTTAACTTCAACGATACGGATGAAAACAACCGCTTACGAAGGTATTCTCATATATATTTAAAAGACTCATATATATTTGTAATAAACTTATGTAGGTATTTTATAACATATTATTTAGTAAAATTGCAGTTTTTTCTAATCCAAAAGACAATATGGGAATGATAGGTTATTTGAATTTAGAATTAATAATGACAAACTATCAAATGGAATGAAATGGATTATAAAAAAATTAAGATATCAAATGAGTATTATTACGAAAGAGGTTTTGACATCGTCACAGTACATTATACTAAGAAAAAATGTATTTTGCTCATAGACCTATATATTTCTGATTTTGCTAAAAACTCACGAAAAAAATTTAGTACGCTTTGAAATTTCACACTAATAAATAATTTAAATATTGATATTATTGTAACTTCAAATCCCATACACAATTTTTTAGCAAATATTAT
Organism: Alsophila aescularia; assembly: GCA_946251855.1. NCBI lineage: Eukaryota > Metazoa > Arthropoda > Insecta > Lepidoptera > Geometridae > Alsophila > Alsophila aescularia. The sequence continues at coordinate 79,469,877 of OX276374.1, forward strand.
TTTAATTGAAGTCACTAAATTGCCTTGAAAATCTGATTGCAATTTTCGCATCGGCTTAGGGATACGGCTGCAGGATAGTAGGTAGACATGCTGCGTATTTCAAATGTGCGAGTTGGACAGAGGGTTTAAAAATGTATTGAATGCGTAGAGGATATTTGCTCATAGGGCTCAACCCAAAATTTAATTTCTCTGCGTTGATTATATTTTAGTCGTTTAAGAGAAATGGGCTAAAACCTTGTTCCTATTTTGACAAGCGAGTTATCAATTGATTTGTCTTCATCGCAAGACTGACATAGGCTATTTTACCCGACCGTAGTCCGGTTTTAGTTTTTGATTTTATATCTTGTTATAGGAAAGTTCTGCCAAACTCCTGCTCCACGCCTCTAGGGTTCTCCCACTGTTAAGAATGGTGCTAAATAACCCCCGATAAGATTCTCCCGAAGTACGGGTTTCTCCCCTTGCTTTCAATAGCTCCAAAGTTATACCATCTTCATCGGGGGCCTTACCATTCTTAAGTTCTTTGAGCGCCATCTCAATCTCGTCTAGGCTGACGTCGGGCAGTTCATCAGTTTAGTGTCAGGTCAGTATTGTGCGGGCATCCTCTGTGCTGGGTTCGGAGCATGGGAGTCGTATAATTGGCCATAGAAGTCTTCGATCTCAGAAAGGATCTCTGGCTTAGAGACGATGATTGTGGCATTAATGGACACTTCTTCTTCGTCATATAGGACCTACTCAATTGCTGGGCTAAGACTTTTGACCCCTAATTTTGCTCAAATGCCTTTTATACCCGGCGTGTATTAGAGCACCGGAGGTCACGTCGCACGAGCTTACTGATCCTCTAATTGAGCTCTCTTTTTTCTGACGGGGTGGGTTGCTGTTGCTCCCGACGTATGTCCAGAAGACGAAGAGCCTCATCCGAGAGTTTAGACTTTGTGTCCGTATGCTGGCAGCTGACAAAATTTTGTGCCTTCTTCCTTTAGGATTCCCACAACTTTTTGGAATTCCTCCTCCACGTCATTTGTGGTTTCCAAAGTAGCGAATCTATTTTCCAACTTGAGTTGGAACTGTTATGATCCAACAGCGGCTTAGAGCAGGTTGGGTCGGAAAGTAGACTTCACCAGACGGCTTGTGGTTGATATTCAAGGAGCCTCGGACAAGTCTGTGATCACTACCAGTATTGAACATTGCGATCACTGAGACATCCCTGAATATGTGCTTATTTGTCGGTCATGATGAAGTCAATCTCATTTTGTATCAGGGCTTTGCCAAGTCCACTTCCTGTGAGGCTGCTTGTTGAAGAATGAATTAATCAAAAAGAAGCCCTCTTTTTCCAAAAATAGCATTTGCCCCCTGTGATTCCTGTTTCCATACTGTGTATTTTCGATTCACTGTAAGTCTTTACTCCCACTTTGGCGTTAAAGTCTCCCATGATAACGTTGTAGTGGGCCCTTTTGGTGTTATGTATGGCAGAAGAAATGTCTTTCAAACATACCTCCTACCTCATCATCCGAGTGTGCCGAAGTTGGTGCGTAATCCTGTACGACCTTAACGCTTTACCTTTCAGTCACCTTAAGTATAAGGTACGCTACCCTGGTCGACACCCGGGATATTTCTACAACATTATCAATGAGGATTTTATTGACGAGGAACCCCACCCACGCCACCCTGACGCCAGACTGCTGATCGCCTTCTCGGAAGTAGAATAGGTGGCCCGATTCCTGGGTAATTGTGTTCTCCCCCTCTCTTTGGACTTCCTTCACTTAACCCTAGAAATTGCTACCTGATCTTCGTAAGTTCCGTCTCGTGTTTCGCCATGTGCTCGTCAAACCTAATCGTTCGACCGTTGTACATAGCCAGGTTCATTTGTTTGGGGTGGCCCACGGTAGCCTGGGGATTTTTTACACCCCCTGCTCTGCCATTTCCTTGACTGCCACCTTGGTCAGGACAAGCAAGGCGACCGGGAAGTGGGAGGCATTTTTTGTTTGTGCCGTTCATGAAGGAGGGTTTACCCATAATCGCCACGCTGGGCATGCGGGTTGGCGATCGCATCTTGATATATGTTCTGTGACGTAGCTTTTCGCACCGGTTACGCTGCTTCCCGTCACCGACCTGTGTCATTTGGCTACGCTTGTTTTTAGGACGCCAGAGCCTCGTTCATTATCCAGCAGGAAGACTGCGTGGAAATACCTACTGTATATTTAACTGGCTGAAATCGCATCAGTTAGTTTAATTTTAGGCTTAAGCCCAGAAACAAAAGGCTCTGTTAAGCTCTGTTTGGAATCTTTAGGCACGGAACCCATAAAATTACCTAGATATATCTTTGTTTAAGATATTTATTTTTAAGATTTGATCCGTGTCGCCAACACAATCAATTGGTGTAATAGATAGATAGATAACTCTTTATTGTACACCACATAGAACAAAAAATACAATAATAACTAAAACATTTATACAAAATAAATGGTAATAGTACTGTCACTTAACTTTTGACCCCTATCCCGCAGGAACCCTTTATTTTTTGGAATAAAAAGCATGTTACTTTTATATTTGTTTTGCCATATGACATTTCTTTTCCAGATTTCATCCGTTTCACCAACATTGGTGAAATAATATTTATACATTACATTCAACCTCTATCCCGCAGGAACCCTTTAGTTTTTTGGGATAAAAATTATACAAATATTAACCCATAATATAAACTATGACTGTGCGAAATTGCATCAAAATCTGTCAAGTAGTAAAAGCGTGATCCGTATTTATTTGTCATATTTTTCAACCCCATCTTGCGGGAACACTTTAGTTTTTTTAGATAAAATATATTCTAAACGTAATCTATGATATGATCTCTAATTGTGCCAAATTTCATCAGAATCCATCCGGTCGTTTCAGCGTGTTGCGTGTTAAAGAAACAGACAGACAGACATAAAAAACTGTTTTGGCCTCTAATATCAATAATGAAGCTATTCTCATTATAATTTTCAAAAAATATTTAATATACACATTTGCCCAGCCCAGTTACAGTTTTAGTATCTATAGTATAGAATTTTATTCTTATTCTAGACTAGCTGGGCTACGCAAGTGGTTATTTCTCTAGGTTTAAAGTACTCTATGTGCTATACGTGCAACCACTAAGTGGGTGAAGCCGGTGGGTTCGCGGGTCGTGAGCGTGACCCCATAGTACTCCAGTTTTTAAGTTAAACCCAACAGTGAAAACCGCATCGCAATCGGTCCAGTATTTTTTACGTGATGCGCGAACAAACAAATAGACAAACAAACAAGATTAAAAAAAAAAGAAAAACAGTAGCTTATTATATAAGTAATCTAGACATATTTTTTTTAAATTATTTTCTTTGTGCAGTAGTCGCAGCGGAAGTATTTGTTTCGGAAGTTGTCTGCTAGACGCTGCGCAAATTGCTATTTTTCAGGCGCAATCAGAATGTTGAAGATGAAGACATAACTGCCTCGCTCACTCGCTTATTTTTTCCCCATATTCTATCTCGCTCTTACTTTATGCTGTTTTATCCCCACAGTTTTCAGTCATATTTGACATTGCCTGTAATTTTTGTCATCAGCAGTCATTTTTACATTAACTGTATTTTTGACACTCACCTACTGTCATTTTTGACATTGCTGGATTATAACTCGGAAACTATTGATCCTAGGGCCCGTTCACTGACTACGTTCGAGGACGCACGGATCATCCGCGTGATCACTAGAAATCGTTCACGGCGTCGTCGGGCGTTCGCCTGGGTCATCCGAAAAATAATCCGAAAATTCTATGTGGACGTCCAAAGTCGTTCACTAACCCCGGATGATCGAGCGATAATCGCACGGATGATTCGAGCGTGTAAGTGAACGCCCTAGACTAGTATTTTCCTTAAAGAAGTGATAGATCTCATCTATATCTTCGTTTTGGATGACAGATGTCAAACTTAAAAGGGCTATAACTTGGAAACTATTGATCCTAGACTATGTAAAGAAACTACAAACCTCAAAACATCCAGTATTGACAGCTGATGTCAGAAAAGACAAGCAATGTCAAAAATGAAAGTAAGTGTCAAAAACACAGTCAATGTTAAAAATGACTGCTGATGACAAAAATTACTTACCTATAGGGCAATTTATTGCCTTTAGCAATTACGAATAAATCCGTGTACTATGTATTTTTTGACATTTGCTGTCAACACGGCATGTTTTGAGGTTTAACAGATGACACCTATCAATTTTGTCAGCTGTTATCCAAAACGAAGATATCAATGAGATCTATCACTTCTGTAAATAAACTATTAGTCTAGGACCAATAGTTACAGAGTTACAGCCCTATTAAGTTTGACAGCTGTCATCGGCAATGAAGATATCGATGAGATCTATCACTTTTCTAAATAAACTACTAGTCTGGGATCAATAGATTCCGAGTTAAAGTCCTTCTAAGTTTGACAGCTGTCATCCAAAACGAAGATATCCATGAGATCTATCACTTCTGTAAATAAACTTTTAGTCTAAGATCCATAGTTTTCGAGTTATAGTCCTTTTAAGATTGACAGCTGTCATCAAATATGAAGATATCGAAGAGATCTATTACATCTGTAATTAAACTACTAGTCAACGATCAATAGTTTCAGAGTTATAGCCCCTTTAAGTTTGACAGCTGTCACCCAAAATGCAGAAATCGATGAGATCTATCACATCTGGGGCCCGTTCACTTATACGTTCGAGGACGCACGGATCACCCGCGCGTACACTCGAAATCGTTCACGGCGTCGTCGGGCGTTCGCCTGGGTCATCCGAAAAATAGTAGGGGAGGGGAGGAATAGTATGAACTCCCTACGGCCCTAGTACGGCCCCTTTATGAACTACTAGCACAGAATACATAAGCACGAACCTCTACTCTAACGAAGTATTACAGATTCATGTACCTATGCTATTAGATTAAAAATAATAAAAAAGGGATAATAAAAAAATCTAATTCATTCATCGTTCAAACGTTTCTGTTATTTCGTTAAAAAACTGTCTTTTTCCCATATAGCCCCCAAAGGTAGCTGTGATGGGGAAAAGGGTAATAGTACATTACTGCTGCGGTCTGTAATGACTGCGTTGCTGGCAGCGATGATGATGGTCGAGAGCTAATTTCTCTGAGGTCGAGAGCGTAGCTAAGTTAAATTCGAGGCCATCACAGCGCGGTCAGCAAGGGCTGCAATGATGGTCAAGCTTGAAGGCCGAGAACTTAACTAAGCAAAGCTCGAGGCTATCATAGCGTGGCCAGCAGGGCAGTCATTGCGGACCAGGGCTTGTATAGTGCTTTACTCAAACAATGCGAGGAATTTAAATAAAACCAGCTTAGTAAAATAAGAATTTACTCAAACAATGCAACAACAACGACAAAGACAACAACAACGACCACAACAACAGAAAGAGAAACAGAAACAACAACAATCACGATCATATCAGCTTACAAACAGAAAAGAAAACATCAAAATCGGTCCATTCGTCTGGGAGCTACAACGCCTCTCTTTTCGCGTTCGGGGTTAACGAACCCACGGAATAAATAATAGTGCTACGACAAAACACGACAATAATGGATTTTCAAAGGAAATTGCTGGCCGCAAAACACGACAGTAACGAAATTCCATACAACTTTGCTGGCGCTTATTCAAGCAGCGCGGCAAGGTCGACTTTGCCCAAAGAAGGTTGTCAAAATAATGACCACATAACTAGTATTGTTTGAGTAAAAATATTTTTATTGCTTTTTCCCGAAATCCTCACTGGTGGGGACAGTCTGGTTGGGATTTCAAAGAATAATTCCCACAGTACCTAGACAAATTTCCAGGAATTTGCAATTCCTCCTTCCATTTATTTTTCTTATCGTTAACAGGCAATCTGTAAAACAATTGAACAAGGTGGAAATTAGTTCAAATCAAACACATGAAGTCACTTATTGACAATCCTGAAATATAAACTAAATGGGCACACCACTTATAATTATATGCTAGCAACTATGTGAAGGGACACAGCGACTGAAAAGCAAGTCTCACTCGAGATCGTTTTTCCTTATAACTACGTTGAATTTAAAAAAAACTTATTTAGTTCTACTAAGGTTCAAATTCATTTTTACGTGTAATTCTTCCGGTTACGTTAGTATATAAATTCCTTGGGTTATTCTGATTACGTCGATGAAATTGCAACTTCAGTAAATTAAATCTTTTTGGTCGCCTTAGAGGCTTAGTTCAATATGGTGTTGACTGTACCTAGAAAATAGTAAAACAAATTATAATTCATTTCAGTTTTTTATTTGGTTGTACATTCACGTGTAGTGATTATAATTATCTACTGTGGCATCCTACGAAATACTACCAAATTCTACTGAACAAAAAACGTAATCGACTATAAATATACTCTTCGGTTTTTGTGTTATTTTATGAATAAAACACGACTCACATAGTAATGAAATGTAATTTTATTTAAAATATCGCAAATCTACACATTATTTATTAATCAGTTTTTTTTAAATACAATCGGAATTTACGTTTTATATGTATTTACAGTGTTTTCGCATCCAATAACATATAACGATCAGGGATAAAATGTACACAACCTCCTTCAATAAGTGTTGTTTCAGGCCCTTGTCTTTCATTTCGTTTATATTTTATGATAGTTTAATTTGGGTAGGGTTTGGTTAGCATGGGGTTTTAATTTTTTGTCATAGTTATTTTAATTTTACCATTTATCATTTGTCTGACTTACAATTTTGGCGGAAGTAAGATACATAGGTATTTTTATTTTGTTCATTCTAAACATGGATTTCCGCAAAGTAACGCCTGAGTCTATCAACTATCGAAATTATAAATAAACCTTAGTTTTTACAAACTATTTAGACACTTTTGCGATGAATAGCAGTGAATGAAATTGAGAATGAATTAATTTTTTGGGTTAGTCTGTCTCTTCTTAAAATGGCTATGGGCGGGGAACTCCTGATCCATAGATAACTAAGAATTTTGAAGATAAAGGGTGGCCATCACCAAATATTTTCAAAACTACTAAAAGTACTGACTTAATTCTAAAATCTACCAAAATAATACTCAATATTTTTATCTACCGTTAATGTCACTTGAAAGGCCTAAATCTACTGAAAAAATATAAATCTACTGCATCTGGTCACACTGGTTTCTACCGGTTTCTACATACATTTGTAGTCTTTGGATGAATAGATCTTTTCTTACTATATACAGGTACCGATAGGAAGATTAAATTTGTAAAATCCATGTGTCATATCGTAGAATTGATCATTTCATGATATGGTTGGCAACATCATGAAATGGTTCTATTTCATGAAATGGTGTGGCCAAATTAATGACTACTCAGCGTTTGACGATATGCACAGCTACACGCACGGCTACTTCAAGATATGGTCAAACATTAGTGATCGTATCATAAAATAGAAGGCGAGGGCGAAGCCCGACTTGGCCGTGATAGGTTAGAAGTAGAAGCTTTCCCATCTTCGTCTTCGTGTTTTTTTAGCCCTGAAATCCTATCTGTTTGAACACCTTCGATACAATTAAAACCCTACATTTATCATCATCATCATGTCAGCCTTTAGAAGTCCACTGCTGAACATAGGCCTCCCCCAAAGAGCGCCATGACGAGCGATCCTGTGCCACCTCCATCCACCGACTTCCTGCGATGGCTACAATGTCGTCGATCCATCGTGTGGGAGGCTACATTAATGATATTTAATTATATGTCCAAATGTGGATTGAAATATCATTTAGCGTTGATGTTTCAACAATATGGTCAGTTTTTAGGATTTCATGAAATAGAACCATTTCATGAAATTATCGCCACGACACATATATTATTTACCTGACCTTTTCACTTCCAATTTGTTACGTATGACTACCATTCTACATTCAAATGTTTCGAATAGTTTTCACGTTTTTCAAAGGTACATTTACTAACTGGAAATCTGTCTAGGGTGTTCGCTGTTTTTTTTTTTGTGGTAGTTAAATAGTTGGTCCTTCTAACCAACTATTTAACTACCACAGAATAATAAAATTACACTAAAATAATAAACTGTAATATAACTTGTTTTTATTTCTGTTGCCAGTGACTACGTACGTACATTACACAATCTGTATAGATTTTTAATAACTATTTTTTAGTAATTAGATGGACCAACTATTTAACTACCACAGAATAATAATAAACTGTAATATACCTTGTATTATTTCTGTTGCCAGTGACGGTAAAAGAACATTATTATGATTTTCTTAACCAGAATTTGATATTTATTTTGTAACCTACACTATGACCCTAATGTTTGTTTGTTTGTAATGGAAAAACTCAAAAAGTACTGAACCAATATAAAAAAATATTTCACCTATAGATAGCTACATTATCAGCAAATAACATGGGCTGTATTTTATTTATAAAAAATTAGAGATCCCTACGAAAATTGCAATATTGTAACCCAAGGCATCAAAAATTTGACATTTAAAGTCATTACTTGACGTGCGCTGCGAAAACGCCACGGCTTATTCGACATTTGATGATACATAAAATGTACTATATGTTTATAGTATTCATCATTATTGACAATAAAATCCGCGAGGCTGTATGTCTAACTATTATAGTTACGTCACAATAACAGTTCTTTGTTCAAATCAGTCGGTCAAGACACGGGTAGAATCGAAAGGTGATGACGTTCGTATGATGACGTTAAAACATAATCATAATCAAGGTTGATTATGTACATGTAAATTCCTCTTTAAATTATTTAAAAGTAATGTTGAGCATAAAAATGCTAAAAGTAATAAAACTGGCGCGGTGTGAGCGCTACCCGTGCGAAGCCGGGGCGAGTCACTAGTCTATATTATTTATGCTTAAACACTAGCAAGGTGTCCAGACCTACGTGCGACGCTTCAGGCCCATCCACCTTAAGATCTTCATTTACAAAATTAAATTAATCGAAAACAGACGTCGCTCTAATGGTATAAACACACACACTCACGCTTGTATACCGTTAACTAACACAATAACAGCATATAATCTGTACAAATATATCCCATAAACAACATCGATACAAAATTGGAAACTTATAGTTCCAATCTTGACTGTACAGTAAAAACTTCCGCTTCCTGCAGTAACATCTATGCATTTCACAAATGTTAATTTCTTAATTAATTACTTATTACAAAATATAAATATTATTATTACTTAAATTAGGCTCTTAGGCACAATTGCTGCAGTACTCAGAGACGTCCAGTTTATTTATTATTTATCTATTAATGTATGAACTTATGCGGCTGGAAGTAAATGGATGAGGAGGGTTGAAGACCGAGCTCAATGGACAAGTGAATCATATAAAAGACATGTTCCCCTTGGTAACGCAAGGGACATTGCTGATTTTGCTTTCATATAAAAGCAAAACCAGTTATATCCCTTGGTAACGTAAGGGACATTGCTGATTTTGCTTTCATAGAAAAGCAAAACCAGTTATATCCCTTATATCCCTTGGTAACGTAAGGGATATTGCTGATTTTGCTTTCATAGAAAAGCAAAACCAGTTATATCCCTTATATCCCTTGGTAACGTAAGGGACATTGCTGATTTTGCTTTCATAGAAAAGCAAAACCAGTTATATCCCTTATATCCCTTGGTAACGTAAGGGACATTGCTGATTTTGCTTTCATAGAAAAGCAAAACCAGTTATATCCCTTATATCCCTTGGTAACGTAAGGGACATTGCTGATTTTGCTTTCATAGAAAAGCAAATCCAGTTATATCCCTTATATCCCTTGGTAAAGTAAGAAGGGACATTGCTTTCATAGTAAAGCAAAACCAGCAATATACCTTATATCCCTTGGTAACGCAAGGGATATTGGTATAAAAACTAACGGGAGCGTGATTCATAATATATAGATATGTTACGACTGTCACTCACGAGTTATTTCGTCGCACAATTCGACCGATCTTCGGACGTTAACGACGTCCATCCTCAGGAGTTTGCGCAGCGATGGCACGACAAAATAACTCGTGAGTACAGTCGTAGCACATCTATATATAACGCAAGGGATATTTCAAAATTTTGCTTTCACTATCCCTTACAACCCTTGGTAACGCAAGGGACATTGCCGATTTTTCTTTCAAATAAAAGCAAAACCAGACATATCCCTTATATCCCTTGGTAACTCAAGGGATATTTCATGTTTTGCTTTTATATAAAAGCAAAACCAGACATGTCCCTTGTAACCTTTGGTAACGCAAAGGACATTGCCGATTTTTCTTTCATATAAAAGCAAAACCAGACATATCCCTTATACCAGACATGTCCCTTGTAACCTTTGGTAACGCAAGAGACATTGCTGATTTTGCTTTCATATAAAAGCAAAACCAGTTATATCCCTTGGTAACGCAAGGGACATTGATGGTTTTGCTTATATGATTCAAGTATAGGCAGATGAAGATGATGATGATGTATGAACTTATAAAGTTTAATACAAATTCGCAGCCAAATGTCGTCTTAAGAAAGTAAACATTGTGAGTGACGCTAAGTGAGTAATACTTATTTGAAACTCAGAGTAACTGTTCCCTGTTCGTTTCATAACACAATATAACATTTCGGTGGGTATTACAATAATAATATAATTGAAATAAACGCCTTAAGAGGATAGTCGCTTGACGAAATCTTCACAAAGTAGATATGTAAATGTATTGCTATCTCTTTCTCTCCCACCGATCCCCTGTACGAGCGATAGAGCGAGTTGTTATTCAACCGATTGAAACTAATAACAAAAGATTTCACCACAATTTAGGGGGTGAAAGTCATTTCCCGAAAAACACCAATTCTATCAAATTGTAAAACTCACGACCAGCAACTCTATCGCACGTAAAGGGGATCGAGGGAGGGAAGGAGATAGCAATACGCAATAATTACCTACTTTGCGAAGATCGCGTCAAGGGACTAACTTACATTGTATCTATTTGTTGGCCCGTCCCCGTGGGACCAGGTCGGTCACTGAAGCGTCTCTCAAGCGGGTCCTAATATTCTCCAAGATTTGGTTGATCCGTTCATTAGTGACGAGCACGATACAATACACGTTGGGTAACTGAACCCTCCGTGCCACGGCGTGCTCGTACAGATGCACCCCGTGCTCCGCGCACACGCCCGTCTGTCCTTCTGTCACTCCGATGACCTGCAACACGAGAATGACACCTGCTGGAGATACGGCACATTTTCTAAAAGCTTCACTTGTATGTATATCTGTATGTCCTGGAATCTTACAATTCAAATTTCGAACACTTCCCTATTAGCTATCCGGCCACACACCGAAGACAAGGTAATTAAAAAAGGAAAAAACACAGTTATACAGGTTGTAGTTTTCCATCCCCGCCATATTCGCAGAGTCGATTGTAATAGGTATACCTTAATTAACTAACAATACTATTTAATTCCTACATTTAACTGGAGGTGGAATTTTTAATTAAATATTTTATTGATAAATCGTACCAACCCAACTTTGTTTTGGAGTAGAACCCCACGACACACACACACATGTATGGTAGGTATGTGTGCGCGCTCCTATAGACGCGCCGCGCGCCGCCGCCGCCCGCGCCACAGAATAAATAGCGAACCTTTAATTATTAGTTGGTATAAATAAACTTAATGCAAGTGAGAATGTATCATCAACGTAGACATTAGTTAGGAATATCCGGCGTGGTAAAAAAATTGGAATCAGCTTATTTACAGTTCGATTGGAATGTAAAAAATTATGAACAAGTTTACAATTTACGTTACCTTGATACTCTTCAGTATCCTCCTTCATTTTCAATGCACAATTGAGCACGATGTCTTAATGTTTTGTGTAATTTTTTTAACACGTTCACATTGAATTAACACCTGCAATTGCTCTGTGTGGCACCCAGCAACACGTCGCGTGGGCGTGGGCAAAAAAAAAACAAATGAACCATCTCCCTAAGTTCGACATTAGAAAATTGCTCCATTTTAGCATCGAGCGTATTGCGGCGAGCGTGAGTGATCGAACAGCTGAGTGCTCGGGCATTACTTCTTTATTCTGTGGCTCGGGCAACGACCGGGGCAATGACCCGCGCCAGCCTTGGGGCGCCGCCGCACCGTACACCGCGGCCGGCGCGTAGTGTGCGTGAAACAGGCAATACACGGGACAAGGCTTCATTAGTGTGTGTGGCCGCAAGCTCTCGCCACACTGGGTGATTTCAAATTAGGATCGCGTACACATATCGCTTTTTATAAACTTTTTTTACTTATTTTTAATTAATTTTTTTTGTACTTCTTTTATTAATGATTCGTGTTCTGTAAGTGGAGTATACCTACCTCTGGAAATATGGCGGGGATGCAAAACTACAACCTGTAGACGTAAAAAGTGAACATGCAATAAAAAAAAGAAAAAAAAAGGGTGACAATAATTAAAAAAAAAAAAGGTCGTAAAAGCTTTTTTTTTAATACTTATTATAGCTGGAAAACACATGTCATGCTCTGTAGTACAAAAGAAGCATAATAATTCCAAACAGTTGCTACTTATATGATTTCAGAAGTGAACGCTTCTTAGCGTATATATCTGATAATGTTCTAAAGGAACGATTTGGATCACGGCCGGGATTCGAACCCGCATACATCCATGCCTCTAACCAATTCAGCTACCGTGACCACTGATTTATAATTCAAATTTGGCCCTTAGTTTTCTCAACCTGTCTCACGGAGACGGTAACGCCATCCATTGGTAGTATTCTGAACTAAGGGACAAATATGGATAATATTTTTTTTTTCTTTTTCTATGTCGGTAACCTAATTGTTTAGAGGCATGTGCCGCGCAGATGCACGGATTTATGCAGAGTCGAATCCCATCCGTGATACAAATTTTTCCTTTAGAAAATTATTAGATATATACGCTAGCAGGCGTTAACTGTTGAAATCATAAAAATACGGTCCACTGATTTTGCCTGACCAACCATGTTCATTTTAAATCAAGTTTTTTTTAAAATAATATTACGTAATGTAATCTAAATAATTAATCATTTCATAACCTTAATGTTTTTTTTTTATATTTTGCAATCATTTTTTATATATATATAAATAATAATGAAATATATTATCCTGCATTTTACAATCACTGGGAAAGTGTAGAGCAAACAGTGTACAATTTTATTTTTTACACGACTATCCAAAAAAAGGAATGAAATGTTTTTAGCATTCATGTATGTATGTATGTTTGTATGTATGTGAGTTTCTTTATTCCACCATAACTTTTAAAAGCCTGAACTCGATTTCACTGACTTTCTCTGACCACCTAGAGCTTCCCCGACTTTCCCTGACTTTCCTTGGTTTTAGGACCATTAAATTTGGCAATGTTAAAGCACAAGTAAAGGGAAAAATCGGAAAACCGTAAAGAGTATAAAACATTTTTTTATTTGCAATTAGTAAACTGAACGCGACCTGCGAAGTTTTCCAACGCCAAAGTTAAATTGTACGGAACCTTCGGCGCGCGAGTTCGACTCATTATTTTAATACCGGTTTTTTTAAAACATGCGGTGTACTCACCCTGGACAGCACGATGTGGCACCGGCAGTACGCGCATTCGCCCGCTTCTTGTATCTGCCACGCCGCCCAGGACGTCCGTCTGTTCTGCGCCTGGAAGTCCTGTGTGCGAAACATCTATACACATTTGATCATAAATGTCACGTTCGCATATCCTTTAGGCACTACTAGGTATTGTAAACTAGCTTTTGCCCGCGACTTCATCCGCGCGGACTACAGCGTACACCTGTCACTTTGACATCTGTCCCTTTGACATCTGATTTGATTTTGTGATTTTGACGACCGATTGGTCTCGTGGCTAGAGATCCTAAGTACGAAATCGAACGGTCGCGGGTTCGAATCCTGCAAGGTGCAATCATTTGTGTGATAAGCAGAAATGTTTGTTTCCGAGTCATGGATGTAATATTCTTATCTATGTATGTTTATCCGTTATCTAGTGCCCATAGCACAGGGTATCCTAGTTTGAGTCTAGATAATTGGTGTGGAAATGTCCCGAATATATTTATTTATATTTATTTTATCTGTCACTTTGACATCTGTCATTTAGACATCTGTCACTTTGACATATGTCACTTTTAAATCTGTCACTTTGACACCTGCCACCTACATAATGATATAATTAATATCATTCTAGTATTCTCTCTTATTTTTCGGAATACGACTTACGTGACATTGGCGGAATTGTGGAATGGCAACTCCACTAATGCCATAAAACAAGAAGTGAAGTGACACCTGCCACCGTTTTTTTTTTAAATTGGGCTTGTCTTTTTCACAATATGGCGTCTGGTTGTCGCCATATTGAATTTTGATTACTGTCACGTCTTTAGAGATTTAGAAACGATTGACGTAAAATCATCGGCACACGCGTTTGATCTCTAGAGCGCCACAATGGAACATACATATATACATGCATAGACTGATAAACACATTATCTTCTACGCAGTCGGGTAAAAATGACACTGTAGCTTATAGATACCTGTGGGGTGATCAGCTCGATATTCCGGTCGGCGAGATCTCGTCGGTACGAGAGTTCGGCGCTCAGTTGCGCGTCGAGCATGGCGTGGACTCGCTGCAGCATGCTGAGATGTGTGCTCTTGTTCTCCGCGATCGCGATCAGGAGCTTGTCCAGAGAGAACAGGCTCGGCTCGCAGTTGTTGCGGAGATTCTGAACACACAATAACATGACACAGGGGTCCAAAAGAGAAAAGCAGATATCGTATGGTTTGTCAGACGTGTCTGAGTTGGTCAGAAAGAAGATTTTTGACAGAAGTGTTGTAGTAGTCAAAACCGACGGCACGTGCCCTCCGAAGCACGGAGATATCGGAATTTATAATTACACCCAACATAAATTCTAAGCGGATGTTTTTTTTTGTAATTATTTGTAGAAGCGTCTCACCAGATAAATAGACTCGGCCGTGTTAATCCAGACGTGCGGCGCGAAGTAGGCGCCCTCCGAGACGGTGTACCCCGTGGACACGCACGCGCAGTACGTGTTGGGGTACACCACCACGAACGTGCCAGCGCGCTGCACGTGCCGCGTCACCCGCACGCCGTGCCGCAGAAGCACGGCGGGCGGGATCAGCGTCATGTCGCACGGCAGCCAGATATCCTTGTTCAGGACTGCAAACGGGCACAGATCCGCGGCGGCCTGGCGGAACGACTCGTTCTGCTCTGCTGAGATCGAGTACCTACGGAGATAACGTAATTAAGAAACGACAGTTAAGAAATATATATATATATATATATATACAACCTGTAACATATTAAACTATTAAAACAACCTATTAAATACCGCGGTAGGGTATGTGGTGCGGAATGGCGAATAACGTTAGTTTTACGACTTTTCAGATTTTGAAGTTTTTCATTCATGAATATACTTTCAAAGATTCTTTTTCAAACCCTATAGTAGCAAAAAAATAAATAACAGTACTGCCTAGTAATCAGCTGGGAAAAAATAATAATCTTGACCTTGAAAGTGTTTGTCAACATACCCCGCGCATCGAAAGCGAACTGCGCAGTGGTCAGTCGCATTTCAGTAGAATGCTATAGTGAAATATGTCGGAATCGAATTTTCTATAATATATTGTGTAAAAAGTGAAAATTAACATTTTCATGAGTAGTAATTGAAAATTTGAGTGTATGTATTGTCGTTCAATATATAAGATTAAGGTTTCCTTCAGCTATACTAACATTGTGCATGTAACAATAAGAAGCCCCTAAACCTGAAACATCTCCGGTCATATTTTATAATTGTAATATTTAACGCTTCTTATCCTTTTACAAACATTCTGTAGTGCCCACCACTGTTCCATGTTTTACTGTTATATTTAAGACCAAGATTTACATGTGGAAACAGATAAATAAATACATAAAGGATATTCAGTTACTCCCTGCAATGAATGCTTACTACCTGAATGCTTACTATCGAGCAATGAAATCGACTCAGCCCTTACGCACGCAATCAAATGTGTTATATCAAAAACTAGTTTTCCCGTCCGCGACTTCGCCCGCGCGGACGGACTACTGTTCATCGCGAAGAAAAGCATCCTATTTTCTTCTGGGATATTCAAAACTAATGCAAAAGTAGGTAGGTATAGCATCACTCTCGATGTTTTTTGACAGATTTGTTATTTCGTTTCCATGGCAACCACATACCATTCTGTGATGGCAACCGTTCCTTACAGTAAGTAATACACATTTTCCAGTTTTCCCGTGGAAACTTACAATTTTCCGGGATAAAAAGTATCCTATGTTTTATTCCAGGGTTTAAGCTATCTCCATTCTAAATATCATCAAAATCCGTCCCGCCGTTATCGCGTGAAAGCTCCCCAAACAAACAGACAACGTATCACTTTTATATATTGGTATTGATGAATATTATATAAAATATAAAAATGAATTGTTAAATCAAATATGTTATACCTCGCACAAGAACGAAGCGTTACGCTTCTTCATTTATTATAAGAACTGCAAAGGAGTGGAATGCCCTGCCCTCGTCAGTGTTTCCGGTAAAGTACAACCCAGATGTGTTCAAGTCAAGAGTGAATAGGTATCTACTAGGCAAGCGTGCTGCACCTTCGACCGCATCATCGCTTTCCATCAGGCATCGTGGACAAACGGCAAAATATAATAATAAGTTGTTGTTTCTTTTCACTATTTTATATTTTTTTATCTACACACATGCAGGTACCTATCTACTTTTAATAAAATAACAATTGTAGTAATATTTTCTTAGTTTTGCTGGTAAAAGATCGTTCGTCATGCTCGTCGCTGTTTCCTTGATGTCAGGTGTTGTCAAATTCTCCTCAATATCACTGCAGTTAGTTTTTTTCTCAGAATTAGACTTTTGACCAACACAGTATCTACTCCAGGGTAAATAGGTAATACGGGCTACACTGAATTAAATAGGTAATACGGGCTACACTGAATTAAATAAGTAATACGGGCTACACTGAATTAAATAGGTAATACGGGCTACACTGAATTAAATAAGTAATACGGGCTACACTGAATTAAATAGGTAATACGGGCTACACTGAATTAAATAGGTAATACGGGCTACACTAAATTAAATAGGTAATACGGGCTACACTGAATTAAATAGGAAATAAGGGCTACACTGAATTAAATAGGTAATACGGGCTACACTGTATTAAAAGCTCCTTGATTGGGTCTATATCTATACTATTAAGTTTTTTGCCTCGTTGTCGGGGGCGTGGCTGTGCTAAAATGAAAAAATATAAAATAGCATTGTTTGTTTAAAAAACAGTGCTTTAATATACAGGCTGGTTTTTTTAACCACACCCGGGGGGAAAGTACTCTAAATACTGGAGGTAGTAAATTTTACTCAAAGGAATCATTCCTTTCTTTTTAAAAGAAACAAATCAGCGTCCGAAGATTTTAGAAAACTCGTTTGCCACACTCGGGAATCGAACCGAAAAAATAACAAACATTATATGGCATCAATTGATAGGGTCAATCATAAGAATCCAAATCTCTCTAACAAACATTATAAATAAAATAAAAAGAAATCCATAAAATCTTAACTTATTTTAATTGAACGAAAAAATGGGTAAACTAATTAGTTGCTCGAAATGAGCTCCATTTTGTTGGATACACAAGTTTGTTCTTTTAATAAAGAGAAGAGAAATTATCTAATAGAGTTTATTTACAAACACGTGCAAATTGAAATTTAAACAGGTCTTCGTCATTTTAATAAATAAATGACGTCAAAGATAATTGTTAATAAGGTACTAACATAAGTAATCTGATCGACCTTTGAGTAATAGTGCTTTATCTTGTCCCATTGAATTTATTATAGTTTTTATAAATGTTTGAATGCAGATTGCTTTCTTTTTAAAAATAAAAGAATGTTTCCTTTGAGTAAAATGAATTTATTATAGTTTTCATAAATGTTTGAATGCAGATTGCTTTCTTTTTAAAAATAAAAGAATGTTTCCTTTGAGTAAAATGAATTTATTATGGTTTGCATAAATGTTTGAATGCAGATTGCTTTCTTTTTAAAAATATAGAATGTTTCCTTTGAGTAAAATGAATTTATTATAGTTTTCATAAATGTTTGAATGCAGGTTGCTTTCTTTTTAAAAATAAAAGAATGTTTCCTTTGAGTAAAATGAATTTATTATGGTTTGCATAAATGTTTGAATGCAGATTGCTTTCTTTTTAAAAATATAGAATGTTTCCTTTGAGTAAAATGAATTTATTATAGTTTTCATAAATGTTTGAATGCAGATTGCTTTCTTTTTAAAAATAAAAGAATGTTTCCTTTGAGTAAAATGAATTTATTATGGTTTGCATAAATGTTTGAATGCAGATTGCTTTCTTTTTAAAAATATAGAATGTTTCCTTTGAGTAAAATGAATTTATTATAGTTTTCATAAATGTTTGAATGCAGATTGCTTTCTTTTTAAAAATAAAATAATGTTTCCTTTGAGTAAAATGAATTTATTATAGTTTTCATAAATGTTTGAATGCAGATTGCTTTCTTTTTAAAAATAAAAGAATGTTTCCTTTGAGTAAAATGAATTTATTACAGTTTTTATAAATGTTTGAATGCAGATAAGATGTTATCTGAGTCTGGCAACTGTAGTTGCCAGACGCTGCATAATTTTCAGATCGAGCTTGCATAATTTTGGCAACAATCGGGGCTTCATTTATACGAATGTTTTAATCCATAGAAGTTGAAACAACGATTAATTTAATATATAACACATTTAATCACATAAACTTACGGCATATATGCAGAATTAGCAAAACATTTCAAAGTAAACTTGTTTTCCTCTCGAGAATGAGCGACAAAGCATTAAAAAAATATGTATGGAATTACCCTGTTTGTTGGACTTTGGCGTTTAATTGGATTGCCACACGATGAAACTAGCACCATACATAAAAAAAGAGCCTTTATGCCACACAAATTTGAAATAAAGAAAAAAGTTTTGCAAATTTGGGCGGGTGGCTTCCACAGAAGCCAACCGCATTCGAGTTTTTTCTATGGTTAACCAGGGAAGCCGGTCACACTTTGGCGCTTAGGATCTTCTTTCGGTGTCTAGTGTTAAAACAGTAACATGTATTTTTAAACGAAATTTATTTTATCTTATCTTAACCCTTACCAGATCTTGGGCGGCCCCTTGTGCAGGTACTCGATGTAGGGTACCTTGGTGGGGTCCATGTGCCAGCAGCTGGCAGAGAAAGTCATGCCGAACTGGAGCGAGGTCGACGAGACCCCCGGCGTCGGCCCCAAGTAACTGAGGAGGTTCAGTGAGCTCAACCCCAAACGCTGTCAACGAGAAAAACGAATCTATGTATAACAAAAACCGAGCGAACCCTAAAATAGTCGCATAAGATGTGTAACATCAAGCTTAGTTATATCATCGCTCGGTTCAAGCTCAGTTTTATCATAGCTCAATTCAAGCTCAGTTTTATCATAGCTCAGTTCAAGCTCTGTTTTATCATACATTAAGCTAATAGGAAACCCGAAGCTCTATTTTATCATCGATCCGTTCCAGCTCTGTTTTATCATATATAAAACTAATAGGAAACCCAAAGCTCAGTTTTATCATCGTACAGATCAAGCTCAGTTTTATCATACATTAAACTAATAGGAAACCCGAACTTTGTTTTATCATCTCTCAGTTCAAGCTCTGTTTTATCATATAAATAAATAAATATATTCGGGACAATTCACACCTATTACCTAGCCCCAAACTAGGATACCCTGTACTATGGGCACTAGATAACGGATAAACATACATAGATACGAACACTAATAGGAAACAAGAAGATCTGTTTTATCGTCACTAACTTCAAGCTCTGTTTTATCATCGCTCAATTCAACCTCTGTTTTATCATCACTCAGTTCAATCTCTGTTTTATCATCGCTCATATCAAGCTCTGTTTTATCATATATAACACTAATAGGAAACCCGAATCTCTGTATTATCATAGCTCGGTTCAAGCTCTGTTTTATCATCACTCGGTTCAAGCTCTGTTTTATCATCGCTCAGTTCAAGCTCTGTTTTATCATGTACACTGTAACGGAACATTCCGTCACAAACACATGTACGCGCCGGAAGCAAGCACGCGGCAGGCGCATGACAACGAGATCACAGAATAAAGCAGAGTTATTACGACACGCGGCCGCATCCCCACGCGCGCCGTCTCTCACCCGGCAACGACCGGTATATAAGACCCAACGCGGCTACAATCAAGGGTCCACCCCAGCGGTTCAACTCTGGAACCGCTCCAGATTATACGGAATAAATTTCTTCGAAATGCAGTAGGTGCCCCCCTGGTATCAGAGGAACGCCGACCTGCACCGCGATATCAAACTTCCCTCGATCCATCAATTCATGAAAGATGCCTCTCGCCGCTACTTTGATGCGGCTTCCCATCACCCCAACCCCCTTGTAGTTGAAGCCGCGAACTTCACGACAGACACGACGCCCTCGCGATGTCTTACATGATCCGGACGACGCCATCGCAGCTAAAGTACTGGCGGCGATGGCCTCGCCCAATCCTTCCTATTCTGGCAACCCACCAGGTGGGATCAACACACTTAGACACAGACACTGACCTCGCCGGCGACGTCAAAGGTCCCGTTACTCATAGTCCGTTATTATTCGCCTTCGAGTTTCTTTCCGGTTCTTCTCGAAGGTGTATGACGAATCGGTGGTAGTCAGTTATTTATATCAATTAAAGGGCTCCTAGCCATTTTCTCACGGCCCTCTCGATCACTACTAACACTAGCGATCCAGGGGTGTTTAGTTCGATTCCCGCAATCAAGACGACCGTCCAAGCCGAGGTTCGTACCCCCTGGGTGCCCTTGTGCCTGTTAAAAATAATTGTAACTTTGGCGTGCGCCTTCTGCGTCACGCATTGCGGCGGAGCGCTTTAGCAAGGTAGAGGCCAATAAAGGCCAACAGCACAAAAAAAAAGAGCGCTTTTTTGGGTGGGCCAAAAAAGGGTAGTCGTGCTGATCCGGCCAATTATCGTGCAATCTCGATTACCTCCTTACTCTGTAAGTGTATGGAGCGTGTCATAAACATTAGGCTCTTGGCATACCTTGAAGACAATTATCTTCCCAGTGACCGGCAATACGGATTTCGCCGAAACCGGTCTACTGGGGATCTTCTTGCGTATGCCACTCACGTACTGAGCGAAGCCATAGAGATGCATGGTGAGGCGCTTGTCGTCTCCCTTGACATATCGAAGGCATTTGATCGGGTCTGGCACGATGGCCTTTTAAACAAGCTTCCTGGTATATGGTTTATCTGTTGGCTTATGCAATTGGATAGTTGATTTCTTGAGGGAACGATCTATTCGAGTAGTCTTAGAGGGCTTCTCGTCTGATCAAATGGCTATCAATGCCGGTGTACCTCAGGGATCGGTTCTCTCGGCTACACTGTTATTTACTGCACATTAATGACCTTCTGAAGCCCGGTACCTTTGGGTATGCTGATGACAGTACTGTAGTTGAGAGATACACTTCCAAAGCTCAAGCCAGCTGTGACGCTGTCCAGTTTCAGAGAGAGGCTATGGTAGACCGTTTAAATTTAGCCTTAGAAGCCGTGTCCGATTGGGGCGATGCTAACCTGGTTAAGTTTAATGCTACTAAAACGCAGGCGTGTTTGTTTTCTGCTAATAAGAGTCCTCTAAACCGATCTCCGTCTTTCCAAAGTGTAACAATACCAATAGGCGACCATTTGGAGCTCACATCAAACCTGAATTTTGGGTCTTATATTGAATCCAAAGCCAAGGTAGCTGCAAAAAAACTTGGTATTTTGTCTAAGGTTAGGCGGTACTTCACACCGGGACAGCTTTTGAATCTTTATCAAGCACAGGTCTGATCTTGTATGGAGTACTGCTGCCACCTCTGGGACGGTTCTGCCAAGTATCAGCTCGAGTCTTTGGATTCAATTGAGAGACGTGCTATCAGGCTCATTGGGGATGACACTCTGGTAAAGAGTAAGCTTCGAAGTCTGGCGCATCGACGTGAGGTAGCAAGCCTGGCGGTATTCTACAGATTGCACTATGGAGAGTGTGCACAAGAACTGCACAAGCTGATTCCCCCATAACCTTTCCATCACCGTACGACTAGACGATCAGCAAAGCGCCACCCTTTCATGGTTGAAATACCACGCACAAGAACGAAGCGTTACGCTTCTTCATTTATTATATGAACTGCAAAGGCGTGGAATGTCCTGCCCTCGTCAGTGTTTCCGGTAAATTATAACCCCGGTGTGTTCAAGTCAAGAGTGAATATGTATCTACTAGGCAAGCGTGCTACACCTTCGACCACATCATCGCTTTCCATCAGGTGAGATCGAGGTCAAACGATTGCCTAGTCAGTAATAAAAAAAAAAAAAAACCTAAAAAAAAACAATCAGGGGCACTTGTCGGGTGCCATAGCGAGGAATAGACTTGCGGCTTGGGGTACCGGGCAGCATTCTGTTCTACCGAATCGCTCTGACTCCTGACCAGTCAGCCCACTCTGAAGGACTCGCCTCAGTGCTGCTTGGGGTTCCAGCAGCACAGGCGAAGACTACAGAGCTGATAGGGAAAACTCTTCAAGAGAAGACAGTCCTGTGCGGCTTGGGGTTCCGGCAGCACGGACACTCTCTTTCAGACAGTCACGAAAGACCACTAGCCAAGGCAGGAAATTCTCGGAGAGTTTAGGTTCCAGGCGGAACACCTTGTGCGGCTTGGGGTACCGGGCGGCACATAGGTGAACCTATCAAAACTATCCTTAGCTCTATAGCAATTTCTCCCAAACCAGTAAAATAACAGACTCAGCTAGGCGATAGGCTCGTCCCTACCCCACCGAAGTATAGACCATAAACTATGTACTTAGATTATAGGCTTTAGATAAATAAACGATTGTACTAAAATATAAAATACTTTATTGTTTCACTTAATACCCGAAAGTCCTTAGCTACAGACCTAAGACAGCTAGATAAGATTCTTGCCCACATACGCATACATTCTTGTTTGTACATACGCGTACTCAAGACGCAGGGGGCGTAGATTAATGTACCACGAACGCTCGAGGTTCGAACCCTCCAGAACCGCACATTACAACACTAATATGAAACCCGAAGCTCTGTTTTATCATCGCTGGGCTCTGTTTTATCTTAACTCTAGCACCGTGCGCGCTCATTGGTCAACTGTTACACTGCTAAACATCTTAACATGTTACACTTTTCACGAAATCACTCCCATAGATTGCAGGAAAGCGAGCGGAAACATATTACACATCAAAAATCAATCTCGCAAAAACTCTAGAATTACTCGACCGATTCGAATTATAAAAAAAAGTTGTTAACGTACGGAAAAAAACACAGCTTGAACTTAGATTGAACTGTACCAGGAGTTAGCGTGCGTGTGTGTGTGTGTGTGTGTGTGTGTGTGTGTGTGTGTGTGTGTGTTGCGTGTGTGCGTGTGTGTGTTGCGCGTGTGTGTGTGTGTTGCGCGCGCGCGCGCGCGTGTGTGTGTGTGTGTTGCGCGCGCGTGTGTGTGTTGCGCGCGCGCGCGTGTGTGTGTGTGTAGTGTGTGTGTGTGTGTGTGTGTGTGTGTGTGTGTGTGTGTGTGAGGGTATGTATCAGTGTATATTTGTTACTTCTTTAAGCTGAAACGGCTCAACGGATTTTGATGAAATTTGGTATGAAGATAGCTTATGCACGTAGGATATTTTTGATAATCAGTGGGTGCATTCCGATACGCGCTAAAATCAATAAAATCGATATTATCGCGTTAAAACGCGTACCGAGTCACCGTGAGTACGACAACGATATCCCTTGTGACGTCACGGATTACGTCATTACATCCGCCATTTTGCGATTACACCGACCATGCCCCAAACCGATATCACCGTGAGCGCTACAGTCAAAGTGACAGACTAACGGTTGTTTGCAAAGAAAACTGTTGTTTGAATTCAGTTGTGCGTGATTTTTGTACATTTTTCCATATATTACTACAGACAATTGACCTATTTTTAGACAGACTACTTTCCACACGAGTAATACGTTGTATTTGAGAAAATTTTGAGGTTATGTTGTTGTGATCTTGTAATCACGTTCACGAGCGTTCCGATTCAACTGCAGCAATCAACTGTCATGAGCGCGATATCTGAATTGGAACGCAAATTAGCACTGTGATCGCTCACATCGACACTATCGTGAATCGGAATGCACCCATTATCACCCACACGAGTGAAACCGCGGGGCGCAGTTAGTAAAGCAATAATTACATCATATACACTAAGAATTCTATGACGTGTCATCATGACTTTATGGTATTAATTATATGAACGACAGGACCATTGAAATCCACCGCTTAAACGTCTGTAGCCGAAAAATCAGCCAATGGAAAATATCTATGGTATAACAGACAGTGTACCCAGATCCTGGATGTTTTTTTGGTCATGACGGGTAACTTTCTAAGCCAGTGAGCATCATCAGCCTGTACTTGTCCACTGCTGGACGTAGGCCTCCCTAATGCACGCCACTGAGCTCGCTCTTCAGCTCTCCGCATCCAGTCCCTGCTGCCGCTCGCACGTGACTCCACCTGGCCACAGTGCGTCCAACACTACCTTTGCCTAAATGTGGTCTCTACTCGAAAACTCTACCCCAACGGTTGACGGTTCTCCGGGAAATGTGACCAGCCCACTGCCACTTTAGCTTGCTATGTCGGTTACCTTGGTTCTCCGTCGGATATCTTCATTACGAATCTTGTCCTTCAGAGAAACTCCAAGCATAGCTCTCTCTATAGCTCGCTGAGAGACCTTTTTGTCGACTAGTCCGACCGTGAATGTCCACGTTTCGGTTCCAATGTTGTTTACATTTTTGTTCTTTAATTATGACTTTTACTACAGACTAACCTTGAGGTTCCACGGGTGGTCCCCGCAGGGCGCGCTGCGGTCCGCCGGGAACCCGTACCCGTGCTCCGAGGTATCCACAGACGCGGAGTGCACGCACACATGCGCGTCCGCCAACTTCACTATATCCCAAAACTTCACCTCCACTTCTTCGGGGCTGGGATTCGGGTTTTTGGGGAAGTAGGTATTCTGCACTTGTTGTGCGAGCTGAAACGGAGTGATAAAGATGGCACATGATAAATAAAAAAATGAAGAAAGGTAAATTTATCCGAAGTATTTTACTTTCTATATTACTATCTGAAAACAATATAGATATATTTAAACAAACTTTTGTTTAGCCTCTCTGTGGATAAGAACTAGACAGGCCAATAGTTCGCGACAATGTCTACCGTGAACAAACTGCAGAGACATTTCATTGATACGTTAACAAAACTCTTACTACAAGAGTTGTTATAGAGCGCCATCCACGACAGCGCCATGTTCGTGCGTGTGCGAGCGTAGGTGGTGTAGTTAGGCACATACTCCGTGGTGTAGTTAGGCACATACTCCGTGGTGTTGTATTTAGGCACATACTCCGTACAGCCGTAGGTGGTGTTATAATTAGGCACATACTCCGTGGTGCAGTTAAGCACATACTCCGTGGTTTAGTTGGGCACATACTCTGTGGTGTAGTTAGGCACATACTCCGTGGTGTTGTATTTATACACATACTCCGTGTAGCAGTAGGTGGTGTTGTATTTAGGCACATACTCCGTGTAGCAGTAGGTGGTGTTGTTGTTGAGCACATACTCCATGGTGTTGTATTTATACACATACTCCGTGGTGTTGTATTTAGGCACATACTCCGTGTAGCAGTAGGTGGTGTTGTTGTTGAGCACATACTCCGTGGAGTATTAGGTGTTGCGGTAGTTAGGCACTAATTTAACATTTCGAGACAAGGACATCCCGCTGAGACGCCGTGGGATAACGGGGAAGCTACACAGGGCAGAGCAACTAGTACGTAACATGACATACCTTAGTAAATGTTTTGAGATCGCAGGAGCGGCCGTTGGTGACGCAGTCCTCCGCCTCGGCGCAGGCCAGCTCCATGCGCGTGGGGTGCTCCTCGTGGCAGGGCAGGCCGCGCCGCATGCGCGCCTGCCGGTACAGCGGGTGCAGCGAGCGCGCCACCGCCTGCTGCTGCCGCGCCTTCCAGCACGACTCCATGTCGCCGTTCTTCGTGTCGCGCTCCACTGCAGAAACATTGCACTTACAAATCTTATCTCTCCTGTACGAGGATAGTCGCAAAGTAGGTATTCAGTAAATGTATTTTTATCTCCTTCCCTCCCGATCTCCTATACGACCGAGAGTTGCCGGTCGTCAGTTTTTGATAGAATTGGTATTTAAGGTGCAACGTTTCGCTTGTGGCGCGGAATTCAAAATATTTGGTGATTTTTTTGGCGTCACAGCTCTTCAACGCTTCTTTAGATAGCACAAGCTGATTTTGCGCAAGCTAGGAGACCTAACACACATGTTTTAATGGATAGTATTACATAAATATCATTAGAGTAGATTCACGGATATTCTTAGCTAAACTAATGATATTTATGTGACACTATCCATTAAAACATGTGTGTTAGGTCTCCTAGCTTGCGCAAAATTAATTGCGCAAGCTAGGAGACTGCTATCTGAAGAAGTGTTGCAGAGCTGTGACGACAAAAAAATATAAAAAAATGAATTTCGCGCCACAAACCATTTTTCCGCTGAAACTACGACAAATTGAAAATGCTTTTAAAAAAAACTACTTTCTTTAAAAAAAAATGAAACGTATAAACGTAGATTATATTATATTCAAACGTAGATTATATTATATTCAAACGTAGATTATATTATATTCAAACGATGGACACTAATAATAAAAGATTTCACCACAATTTATGTGGTGAAAAGTGATTTTCTCCAAAACACCAATTTTATCAAAAACTGCTACCTTCCTACGAGCAGCAACTATCTCTATCGCTCGTATAGGGGAAAGTGTGGAGAGAAGGAGATAGCAATACATTAATTACACGACTGCCCAAAAAATGGAGTGTTATGTTTTTAACATTGTATGTTTGTAAGTATGTAATTTTATTTATTCCTCCATAACTTTTAAATGCCTGAACAGATTTTGACGTATGGAGTATCGTTAGAATCCTTACATCCCCCGAGTAACACATTTTTTTTATAAAAGCAATATGGCGGCTGTATGGCTCCATTTTCAAATGCAAAAAAAACTTTGAATTTTACAATATGGGTATCAAATCGAAGACCTTGAGAAGCACACTCCCAGTACATAATTTATCGGCATAAGTTCATTTTTGGCGGCAGGCGTGTTTCTTTTAGCTTTTTATTAAATACCAACTTTGCGAAGATCTCGTCATGCGATGCTGAATTAACACAAGTTTAAAACTCACGGCTCGTCAGCGAGTTGTACCCCAGAAGGTACTTAAAGTAGATGTTCTGTAACTTGGTCTTTATTTTGCTGCGGAAGTACAGCCCCATCCTCTGCTTGACCACTTCCCAGTTCTCCACGTCAGAGTTAACCGCCTCGATGCCCTTCTCGTCCTGCACCGTGTGGAACAGTTTCACTAGGTCCACTTCTAGCCCCGCGAACTGTAACCAAATGTAAAAACTGTATTAAAAAAATAACTTTTACGAATGGACCTATTATTAGCTCTACCCTGAAAGTTTCAGCCGGATAGCTAATCGGGAACTGCTCCAAATTTAATTGCAACATTCCGGGACAGTCAGAAATACATACATATATACATACAAGTGGAGTTAAATAACAGCTTTTAATAAGGGTAAAATAAATCAAAGAAAAATATATATATAAAATAAATGATAGGTACTTAAAATAAGCTACTGAACAAGAATGTAACATTTTTTTAAATCTTGTCTGTCTGTTTGTACGTATGTTCGCGCATCACGAACTTTTATGGTCGAATAAAAAAAAAGTTTTTTTTTTTTTTTTTTTAATATAATTATTTATTTAAATACCTCGCACAAGAACGAAGCGTTACGCTTCTTCATTTATTATAAGAACTGCAAAGGAGTGGAATGCTCTGCCCTCGTCAGTGTTTCCGGTAAATTATAACCCAGGTGCGTTCAAGTCAAGAGTGAATAGGTATCTACTAGGCAAGCGTGCTGCACCTTCGACCGCATCATCGTTTTCCATCAGGTGAGATCGCGGTCAAACGATTGCCTAGTCCGTAATAAAAAATACGCAATAACCGTATAATCTACTGGGCCGATTGCGATTCGGTTTTCACTGTTAGATAACTTAGGGTTTGACTTGCACGAAGTTCAGAGTGGCCACGACTTATCGACCGTATGTACCTTATATCTTAAAATCCGATAAGTAGAAGTCGAGCAATTGATGAATAATTTGACGTCTGAACGAAATTTGATGATATTGACACTTTTGGTCCTGGAGGTTACACATACTTACTTTTAAGAGAAATGACCACGCGGGCAAAGCCGCGGGCACAGCTACTAAAATATGTAAAAGGTTAGATTCTCCATTTTATGTTTTTGATTTTGACAATTGCTAAATGTATTAAACACTAGCTGTGCCCGCGGCTTTGCCCGTGTGGTCATTTCATTTAAAAGTAGCCCACACGTGTTATGCCAGGACCAAAAGTATCTTTATATTACAATATACATTTCTTCAAAATTCTTTCATGCGTCAAATAGTTTTTTATCCATTGCTCGGCATCTAATCATCGGATTAAGATACCAGTTACCCCAGTTTTTAAGTCAAACCCTAAGTTGTCCAACAGTAAAAATCGTATCGCAATCGGTCCAGTAGTCTTTAAGTGACGCGCGAACAAACAGACACGATTTAAAAAATGTTATATTCTTGTTCGATAGCTTAATATTAAGTACCCTAGACCATCGTTTTTATTCTCTTCCTTGTACAGACATTTTGGTCCTTACTGTTTTATTATAAGTATACATAGATAGAGACAGAAGGCCTCTATAGTCTGTCTGTGTCTTATAGAAAACTAGTGACTCGGCTTCGCGCGGGTAGCGCTCACACCGCGCCATTTTTCTTACTGTTAGCATTTTTACACCAGTCGTAACTTCTAGAAAAACGCCAGTAAGCGTAATTCAAAATCTTTGGCATCTACGATCGTGGTGTATTTTGACCATAGACAGCATTATTACTCACGTACTTGACAGACTTGTTATTATTTCGTTTCCATGGCAACATGTAATTCAGTTCAGTATTTTTGTTACATTATAGAAATATTCGTAGTGATCTCTAATTATTTGAAAAATAATATACAGCCCACGTTACTGGCTGATAATATAGTTTTAATAAGTATTTTTATTAAATAGTTTCAAGTACATATTAAGTTTTCAGCGCGATTAAGTCCCGTTTAAATATTTAACTATTTATCCATTACATTACAAACATACATAAAATCAAATCATTCCTCATCATAATATTAGTGTAGAAGATTAGACTTACCAGAGGAGACTGTTGAGTTTTTGGATCCTGCAGCGATCTAATAGTGGACAGCTCTCTAGTGAGCGGGCTCCAGCGTTGCAGCATCCGGTGTATATACAGGTTGGACACTTTGAAGCTGCTCTGCGCGTCGTTGATGTCGCAGGTGGGCGTGAACGAGGCGGGCGGCGTTATACCGCACAGCCCCAGGCCTGGGTACTTCTGCAGCAGTCTCGACGTGAACTTCACCGGGCTCTGCAGACGGAAAACTTACGTTTTATAACTAAATTAAAAATTGAATTTCGTTCTTTAACGGAAGACGAGCCGTTATTACTGAGTAGAACAAGCATCTCCATCACATCACCTTTCAAAAGTAAAAAACCGCATCAAAATCGGTCCATTCGTTTGGGAGCTACGATCCCAAGAAAAGAACCATCATAGATAGATAGATAGAAAATTCTTTATTGCACACATAAGATAGGTACATAGGCGAACTTAATGCTAGCAAGCATTATCTTCCAGTTAACCTCGGTGTACTGTGATGTTTTTAATGCGGAATAGTGCCCATTTTAAATTGGAAAACTAATAGATTCCTAATAATAATATCAATACTATTTCTATACTTACATAATATACCTAGTCTATAATATAATACTACATAATAATATAATTTCATTTATACATATAGATACAGTAATAAATAAGATATTCAATCATTTGCTCAGTTCATTGTTTTATTTTGTAGTGCGAGATAGTGGTTGTAGACTTTGGATTTGAAAACGCCAATCGATGATGCCTGATGAATGTGGGAAGGTAGACCGTTCCAGAGACGGGTTGCAGTGACAGTGAAAGAATCAGAATATGAAACTGAATTATGTTGAGGAAACATTATCTGTAGATGTTGTGAGTGCGCTGTGGTCGACCATGAGAAGTGCGCTGTGGTCGACCATGAGAAGTGCGCTGTGGTCGACCATGAGAAGTGCGCTGTGGTCGACCATGAGAAGTGCGCTGTGGTCGACCATGAGAAGAAAGATAAGTAAAACGATCTTTTAAATAACTAGGAGCATTTGGATTTTGGAGGATGTTATAAACAAGATACATCATGACCTTCAACTAGAAAAAATAACGCATGAAAATAGGTCCATTCGTTTGGGAGCTATATATAATCCTTAAACTTAACGGCTAAGTTTGCGCGCGAGGCACTTGGCAGGGCGAGGCACTTGGCAGGGCGAGGCACTTGGCAGGGCGAGGCACTTGGCAGGTCTTCTGCAGACCATTCCTTACCTGTGCAAAGTCATGATCGGATGCAGTAAAACTGCGCGATTCTCGCAGAGCATAGTCGAGATTCGTCGCCGCCTCACTACACGCACGAGCACGCTTCCTGGGTATTACTTCCAGCCCTTCTCTAGAAGTGGAGGGGCTGGGATCCATTACCGATGGTGTTGCCAACAGTCGCCCTGAGTCCAGTAGAACTGGAGCCGCGCCAGTCGCAGGCCGCCGCCTGCTGTTCTCTACACCCGAATTACTCTCAATCAGCATCCCTATGACTTTAGCTGTAACCGTTTCATCTTTCAGAGAAAGCGCTACACCTTTATTCAATCTGTCCCTTGTTAAGATAACAACACGGTGTATCAGCCTGCCGTGCTCCGTCATACATTCCTTTATCTTTTTATAATAATCTTTGTGCTCTGATATGTTAACAAAGATCGGTTTTGTTTCGTTCAGCGTGTCTTCGGTTCTAGCGCCTCTGTAGGGCGCAACGGGGCCGACGTTAGCGTCGTTAAACTCGTATATATCGGCCGGGGAACCAAACGCAAGGGGGTCCATAGGTTTGAATAGCACCCTGCAGCGAGTGCATTCCCCACAAAACTGTTTGATAAGTCCCGGGTGGAATTGGATGTTGCTGAAATTGTCGAAGCTCCACGCCGTGCACAGTTTTCTGAGCGCTAGCTCTCTAGGCGTGAGTGGAGCCCGGGCGGCGCTCTTGGAGCCTGCGGTGGGAGGGTGGCGCCGCCATAGCGGCGTCTCTGGCACTTTGAATTGGTTGTCGTGTTGGGCTCGCCGGACGTTCTTGTGAGTAGGAGGGGGGGAAGGGGGGGTTGTCTTCGCCAACCACTCTCGCACGCGCGACAATCCAGTTTCACCCGCGTCAGTTTCTGAAAACAATATTGTTTTATATCAGTTTCATAGAGAATTTAAAATATATATTTTTGAAATGTATAAAGACCTTAATTTTTGTATCAGTTGGATAATAACCTAACCATAAAATAATTTAAATAATTATATATCCTAAATGATCATTCGAAATGAAAAATTATAAAAGAAAACTAGACATTACTTTCAAATACCTATTTAATGATTCCCCACTAAACATAGTTGCTTACTGTATTTTTTTATATTATTATTGTAAAATTACTCTGGGTACGCACTTTTTTGTTGCTTAATTTATTATATATATATATTTATATATATATATATATATATATATATATATATATATATATAATAAAGAAGTAACAAATACTTTCAAACTTCTTTGTTATATATATTATATATATATAACCTTATAATATTATATATATATTATAAGGTTAGAAAAATTACTCTAGAAGACTAGTATATTTATAACAGTTTTTTTTAAATGTTATTATATAAATATATATATATATATATATTTATATAATACTACTATAACTGTTATAAATATACTAGTTTTTTTTAAATGTTATTATATAAATATATATATATATATATATATATATATATATATATATATATAATAACATTTAAAAAAAAACTGTTATAAATATATATATACTACTACTATTTGCTGTTGGATAGCGTAGGGTCTGACTTAATAACTGGTGTACTTGGTATCTCAATCCAATGCGTAGAAGCCGAGCAATCGATAAAAACCATTTGGCGGCTGAACTAAATTTGGTATATTGTACTCTATAGATAGTTTTGGTCCTGGAATAACATATAGGTAACTTTTGACTTCTTTTAGAGAAATGACCACGCGTCCAAGCCAAAGCCGCGTGCACAGCTAATATTCATAATATGCGTAATATTCATTATGTTAGTCTACATGGGAAATTCACTGCACTGCGGACACCCGGATACATTTGTTTTAAGTCTCACTGCCCAGCCATTTCGTAGTTACCTTCTATACTTATAGCAAATAAATAACTAAAAGTTTGTACAACGAAGGTAATAAAAATAATTATAATTAAAAAAAAAAAATTAAAACAATAATCTTTTTCGTTTTTTTTTTTTACTGAACGTCACTTTTTTTGTTGCTTTGTAACTTTTAAAGGTTTTAAGTTTTTTTTTTAATTATTATTATTTTGTCATCTGTTTGTGGCTACCCTGAAAGTTTCAGCCGGATAGCTAATCGGGAACTGCTCGAAATTTGAATTGCAAGATTCCAGGACAGACAAAATACATACATACATGTGAAGTTAATAAAAACACTCTTTGCTGGAACGGCTGAATTTGTTGAAATTTGATATAATTTAAGTCCTGGAATATCACATAGGATACTTATCATTATTGGCCACGCGGGTAAACCACGAAGCGCAGCCAGTTTATAATTAAAAAACACTTGCCTGTCTCTAGTTCAAATCCAGCCGATGTGTTGTCATCTGCGGCCATATCGGTCACTGACCGAATAGTGCTCAGAGATTCTAGAATATAATAAAAATAAATTATTATTAAAAAAAAACGACTGCGAACAAAACTGTTCGATCTTTGCAAGCTAGATGGAGGGTAGTTAAATAAATAAATAAATATATTTGGGACATTTCCACACCAATTCTCTAGCCCCAAACTAGGATACCCTATGGGCACTAGATAACGGATAAACATACATAGATAAGAATATCAACATCCATGACTCGGAAACAAACATTTCTGCTCATCACACAAATGATTGCACCTTGCAGGATTCGAACCCGCGACCGTACGATTTCGTACCTAGGATCTCTAGCCACGAGACCAACCAGTCGTCAAAAGTTTGGAATAAACTTCATCAATGCTTTAAAATCTACTACCGTTTACTGGCGGTAGTCAGTCTGTTAATGCGACTCGAGCCAAGAGCACGTTGCTCTTCATCCTGCCGAATCCTTGACGGATATTGTCGTGTGGACCAGTGGAACCACTCTAGGCCGTAGCAAAGGGTGCTGGAAGTGTTTTGAAGTGATAAGGACACCGTGAAACCGGCTGCGCAGTCCGGCCGAGCTTGGCTGCGACGGATGCTGCTGCCCTAGGCGGGCGTTGGTGGATAAAAGGTTGGTGGAGTCACCTTATTACTCTCATAAGGCTTGCAGGGATAGTCACATCAGTTCCTCACCTTGTTCACATTACGCACCTCATACAGTCTACTTTTTAAAAATACCTCCCCCCGAGACTGCGTGAATCGTACAATCTTTTGTGGTCATTCGTAGCCGGATAAGCTAGCTGTACCTACAATCTTTTTTGGTACTAACGGATTAACTACATAAACAATCCTTGATTACTTTGTGAAGTGTTCATCACCTCCCCTTCGAATTCGTAATTCGTAGGACACTATAGTGCAGACGCTCTGTACCTATAATAATTCGTAGGACACTATAGTGCAGACGCTCTGTACCTATAATAATTCGTAGGACACTATAGTGCAGACGCTCTGTACCTATAATAATTCGTAGGACACTATAATGCAGACGCTCTGTACCTATAACAATTCGTAGGACACTTTAGTGCAGACGCTCTGTACCTATAATAATTCGTAGGACACTATAGTGCAGACGCTCTGTACCTATAATAATTCGTAGGACACTATAGTGCAGACGCTCTGTACCTATAATAATTCGTAGGACACTATAGTGCAGACGCTCTGTACCTATAATAATTCGTAGGACACTATAGTGCAGACGCTCTGTACCTATAATAATTCGTAGGACACTATAGTGCACACGCTCTGTACCTATAATAATTCTGACCGTGTCAGATCACCTTTTTCGAACAAACAAGCTTTAGATTCTTGATTTTGAAATAGTTTTGTTCGCAGACGGGTTTTTTTTTAATAATTATTTATTTTTAACTTTTTAATTTATATTTATGAGAATTATATATTTTAGTGCCACAAAGGAACAAACATACATACATAGGCTGATAAACACAATACCCTCCGCTCAGTCGGGTAAACTTTATCAACTAGTATCTCCAGATTCACACATTTTTTACTGGTAAGTGTATTTACACCGAAATACAAGGAAATTGTATAATGTATAGCGCCACAGAGATATCCGAATCGCAAGTTAGCCTCGTGTCCGGCGGGCATTATAACATATGTTTCGGTAAATCCTCAGATCTACAAACTATTAATGGTAAAAGTCCGAACAGTTATCGTTCATTTAGGACTGTTACCACCATGCACTTGATAAATCTTAAGATTTACCTCAGAGACACGGTAAATGTTGAATAAGACTAACCTTATATTTTAATAACCTCTTTCCCGCGGTATCCATGGTGGATTTACCCCACCAAGGCAAAAAAACATCCTGACCTAACGAAAACCAACATTTACCAGCCGTCACTGGTAAAACCTATCATTTACTAAGGTGTAATGGTAAAAGCAATATATGGTAATATCTTTATGGCCAAGCTCTATTAATACATTTCCCCACGCTAGCTCCGCCTCTACACTCTGCCACCCACTACCCGCAACAAGCACTGAGGAGCGCGTAACAAAGTTGAATATCGCGAGCGCTGTTTGAACACACAATGTAGCTCGGAACTTAATGACGTAAGTCTCAAAAGTTATTTATTTTATTGGCAGGCTAATAATTTAATTAGGTAAATTTTGTCTTGACAGTGGATAATAAACCATATTTTCTTGCTGTGAGATTTATTTTAGAGATAAATTTTAAGCCGTTGAGTAGAAAAATGTAAATATTACTGAGAATAACGTAATTTTAGAAAATATATAGAATAAAATTCTGTTAATCATGTTTTTGTCTTAGTCTTAGTGTGATAAAGATCTCAAAAACATATATGTTAAGTTTCACATCAGCTTTGTGGTTGACCCAGCATGTCTATGGAAAACCCCTTCAACATTGGAGCCTGGTCATAAGGCCAAGTTGTACCTCAATTCCCAAACGAATCGCGAAGTGAGAAAAGTGATCTGTGTATTTCACTCACTCTTACTTGTTTTAAGCGTAATACTTCTCATTCTTGCGGATATACTCCATTTAGCTAGACTAAATTTCTTCAAATGTAATTTAAACCCTGTCGACTTTGTAACAAGGTATTTTTGCCCCTGGCATCTATTCTAAACTTAAGTCAATTATTTAAGCTGCACCGCTTAAAATAACGTAATTAAAACAGGGTTTTAACACGCTGTCTAACAGCGTTTGGATAAATTCGGGCACGTTCTGAGACAGCGTTTGGACAAATCGGGACTCTCGCCGCGTGGAAATAAAGTTGATTTTTCGCTGACAGGCTTTAGTGATAGTTTAGTGAATGAGGATTAGATGCTAGGGGAAAAATACCTTGTTACGAAGCCAACAAGGTTTAAATTACATTTGAAGAAATTAAGTTCAGAGGATGCCCGAATCGCTACTAGTATCAATTGACATTTCAAAACAAACACATTAATAATATAATCTCACCTGTGTCAAACTCCGGTCGAGTCTTTTCATTCCAGTTTATAAGATCGATAATAAATTCTGAAAACAAACAAAAACTAATTAAGGAAAAAACTATGTTTAATTTTGATTTAAATTGCGGCGCATTTATTGAATATGTACAATAGTACAGATGTACACGTGTAAGTTTATTTTATATCGGGAGGTTACATTCAAAATTCGACTGTCTAATGTAAACAGTGTCTTCAAAACAGAGGTATTTTCTTAAAAATATGACCTCCTTTTTAAGCCCCGTGAATTGCGTTTTTTTTTTCAAAGTTCATCTTTTTGTGTACGTTGTTACCTCTTCATAAATAAATATGAATTTTATAAGCGGTTAAGAATACATGTTGTTCCTGCATTGGAACATTTTAGTAAAAAACTAGCTGTACCCGAGGCTTTGCTCGCGTGGTTTGATCATTTAAAACTAGCTGTACCCGAGGCTTTGCTCGCGTGGTTTGATCATTTAAAACTAGCTGTACCCGAGGCTTTGCTCGCGTGGTTTGATCATTTAAAACTAGCTGTACCCGAGGCTTTGCTCGCGTGGTTTGATCATTTAAAACTAGCTGTACCCGAGGCTTTGCTCGCGTGGTTTGATCATTTAAAACTAGCTGTACCCGAGGCTTTGCTCGCGTGGTTTGATCATTTAAAACTACCTGTACCCGAGGCTTTGCTCGCGTGGTTTGATCATTTAAAACTAGCTGTACCCGAGGCTTTGCTCGCGTGGTTTGATCATTTAAAACTAGCTGTACCCGAGGCTTTGCTCGCGTGGTTTGATCATTTAAAAGTAACTCATACGTGTTATTCCAGGACCAAAAGTACCTATGAACTAGCCCTTTATGCGTGATGCCTTAAAATTTTGTTTTAAAAAGAAAGTTGATAAAACACACAAAAAAAAAACATCTAAATCGGTCCAGCCGTTATCGAGTTAAAACTCCCCAAACAAACAAACAAATAGTTCACTTATATATATTGGTATGGCATTATTTTTTGCTGCACCACTACCATTTTTCTTGCACGTCCAGGTTTATTGGTAGAAAATGCTACTTAGCATTAAGTCCTCCTTGTACATTGTATTTGTGTGCTAAAGAATATATAAATAAATACATTGAGTGTCGGCACATGTCAATAATACTTACTGGCAAGGCTACCGCTGGGCGTCTCTGCAGGCAGCGCGGGTTCTAGCTCGTCTGCAGAAGAAAACTTATATGTATACCTTGGAAAGGTATAATTCCCACCAGGTTATCCCCACTGG
This sequence comes from Alsophila aescularia, assembly GCA_946251855.1. Lineage (NCBI taxonomy): Eukaryota > Metazoa > Arthropoda > Insecta > Lepidoptera > Geometridae > Alsophila > Alsophila aescularia. The sequence goes on from OX276374.1 coordinate 79,507,233, forward strand.
TGGGAAATATGTCAATTTTCAAATGTTCTTCCAAATTCCCCAATTTTTTTTAAATTGTTTTTTGCTATAAACCTTCAAATTTTATTCAAATTTTCAAACACGAAGCAGTAAACATGATATATATATATATATATATATAATATATATATATATATATATATATATATATATATATACATACCCTGTGACACTATAAATAAAGACAAATCGATTGATACCACGCCTGTCAAAATCGGATCAATAGACATATCTTTATTAATAATATAACCATAAAATAATGTTTCTAGAAATTTAATCTCATTCAACTGTGACAAATTATTTTTTCCAATATACAATTATACCAGGATATACAATATCCAATATTCAATAAGTCGGACTTTTCTTTAGTCACTGTATGGTGTATTGCTAAATGAATTTACTTACTAGTATCTGAAGGTGGGTAACAAAATGAATTTACTTACTAGTCTGAAGGTGGGTAACAAAATTAATTTACTTACTAGTATCTGAGGGTGGGTAACGAAATGAATTTACTTTCTAGTATCTGAAGGCGGGTAACAAAGTGAATTTACTTACTAGTATCTGAAGGCGGGTAACAAAGTGAATTTACTTACTAGTCTGAAGGTGGGTAACAAAATGAATTTACTTACTAGTATCTGAGGGTGGGTAACGAAATGAATTTACTTTCTAGTATCTGAAGGCGGGTAACAAAATGAATTGACTTACTAGTCTGAAGGTGGGTAACAAAATGAATTTATTTACTAGTATCTAAAGGTGGGTAACAAAATGAATTTACTTACTAGTATCCGAAGGAGGGTTACAAATTGCGCTAATATTCCTCTGAGTTCGACTTCGAGTTCCTATTTTCTCAGTGGTTTTCACCGATGAACTTTCCACTGACAACGGATTTTCAAGACTGTTGCTCTGTAAAATAAGTTAAATTAAAAACATTTCAAAATAAAGCTTTTATACAGTAGCCATGTCATGGTGAAACTTAGAACGGGCTATCACAATTAAAAAAATGCGTATACAACATTTCGTTTCTGTGCTGTTAACCGTTGAGGAGTTCCCTAGTCAGGAGCCAAACCTCAGTGCAGCAACCAAGTGATGGTAAAACTTGAAATCGGCAATAATAATGACACGCGCACACAAAATCTGTTGAAGAGTGCCTTTATCTGGAGCTAATCCTGGATCTTGATCAAGGCTTAATAAAAATGCATTGTCATCGGAACTGAACCAACATGTAAAAATTCAACTCCGTAGGAGAAGAGGAAGTGGTTCTAATTCAGCTTGCAAGATTCCACCTACACAAACATACATACATACATTGCAAGTTAAATAAAAGCTTTTGAGAAATACAAGATTGTATCGCATTCCACTAACATGGTAATAAAGTTTATTTGAAACAGGTAACGCAACGCTGTGCAACGTCCCGCAACGTTGCGGGACGTTGTTGTACATGTTGCAAACAAACCATTCGCGAGCAGCGAAGTGAAATGTGCCGCATAATAGTGCCCGAGTCATTTCAGAACATTCCATATAGCGCCCTTGTCCATACAAAAAGAAAATATACTTATCTATATGAGCGATGGTAGTCTAACGGTTCAATAGTGCAGCTTAGAATCCAACGATACCGGGTTCGATCCTAGGCTTTTCTAAGTTATGTGCGGTTTTCCAGCGCTCCGTGCTTCGGAGGGCACGTTAAGCTGTCGGTCCCGGCTGTTATTGATTAATAGCAGTCGTTAAGCCATGTCAGAGGCCCTCGGGCGGCCTGACAAACTCTCACACTAGAGGCCAGCACTACCTCATACGACAAACAAACAAAAACCTTCAAAAACTAAAACCCGACTACGGTCGGGTAAAAACTAGCTTATAACACTCTTGCGATGAAGATAAATCGATTGTTTTTAGTTTTTTACACATAAACCTTCCTTTGCTTCGCCGTAGTTGGATAAAAAAAAGCCTATGACACTCTGTACATTAAGACGAATCAATTAACGCCTCGCTTCTCAAAATCGGACCAATAGGAGCGACGCTGTGGTGCAACATCCACATAACCACATACATAGAATGTTAAACTCATTACTCTTCCCTTGCTTTGCTGTAGTCGGGTAAAAAAACATACTATCAACTGAAACTATGACAAAAAGAAAAAGCTTTCTATGACAAAATGAAACGTGTAAGCGTAGACTATATTCTATTCAAGCGATTGACACAAATAACAAAAGATTTCAACACAATTTAGGGGATGGAAAGTGGCTATCCCCTAAAACACCAATTCTATCAATAACTACAACTAAAACTCACGACCAGCAACTCTCTATCGTGTAGTGTAGGGGGTAGGGGGGAGGGAAGGAGATAGCAATACATTTACTAAATACTAACTTTGCAAAGATCTCATCAAGCGACTGTCCTCTTAACTAGGTCTGTATGAATACATGAAATTTGACTTACTCCATGAGAAACAACTTTTGACGGAGATTGTGTAACTTTTCCAGGACTGTGGTTAGAAGCTCCGAAACCACGAAATTCACTGAAATGAATAATATTAAAAGTTGCCAAATCCTGCTAATAAATGTTTAGATATGAATAATATTAACAGTCACCAAAGCTTGCTAATAAATGTTCAGATAATAATAATATTAACAGTCACCAAAGCTTGCTAATAAATGTTTAGATATGAATAATATTAACAGTCACCAAAGCTTGCTAATAAATGTTCAGATAATAATAATATTAACAGTCACCAAAGCTTGCTAATAAATGTTTAGATATGAATAATATTAACAGTCACCAAAGCTTGCTAATAAATGTTCAGATAATAATAATATTAACAGTCACCAAAGCTTGCTAATAAATGTTTAGATATGAATAATATTAACAGTCACCAAAGCTTGCTAATAAATGTTTAGATAAGAATAATATTAAAAGTTGCCAAATCCTGCTAATAAATGTTTAGATATGAATAATATTAACAGTCACCAAAGCTTGCTAATAAATGTTTAGATATGAATAATATTAACAGTCACCAAAGCTTGCTAATAAATGTTTAGATATGAATAATATTAACAGTCACCAAAGCTTGCTAATAAATGTTTAGATATGAATAATATTAATAGTCACCAAAGCTTGCTAATAAATGTTTAGATAAGAATAATATTAACAGTCACCAAAGCTTGCTAATAAATGTTTAGATAAGAATAATACTAAAAGTTGCCAAATCCTGCTAATAAATGTTTAGATATGAATAATATTAACAGTCACCAAAGCTTGCTAATAAATGTTTAGATAAGAATAATATTAACAGTCACCAAAGCTTGCTAATAAATGTTTAGATATGAATAATATTAACAGTTACCAAAGCTTGCTAATAAATGTTTAGATATGAATAATATTAACAGTCACCAAAGCTTGCTGATAAATGTTTAGATATGAATAATATTAACAGTTACCAAAGCTTGCTAATAAATGTTTAAAATGTACAAATTTGTTACTTTTTGAGCTCTTATTCTACCCATATTTATTCATGTACTAGCTGTGCCCGCAACTTTGCCGGCGTAGACATTTCTGTGGGTTAAAAGTAACCTGTATTATTCCAGGGCGAAAAGTACCAATATCACCATACTTCGTTCAGACGTCAAATGGGGTTTATCGATAGCTCGGCTTGGGCACATCGGACTGAGATACCAAGTACACCAATTTCTAACTCAAACCCTAAGCTATCTAACAGTGACCGATATCTAACCGCATCGTAATCGGTCCAGTAGTTTTTACGTGATGCGCGAACAAACAGACAGACCGATAAGTTATAAAAATATACTATTTTCTTGTTCAGTAGCTTATTTTAATATTTTAAGTACCCTAGACCATTTTTTTTATTAACTTCATTGTACAGACTTTTTGTTACTTACTGCTTTATTATATGTATACATTATTTTATTTACCTTTCTTTGCAAACGGTATCTACAGTTTCACGCCTTTTTTTCCGTGTCAGTTGTTTTTCGGCAAGCTTCAGTTTCCTTTTTTTAACAAGTTTATTTGTTACAGGGTTCTTGAGTTTGGCGTTCTTTACAAAGTAAGTTAGAGGACGGTTGTCCTCTGTGATATCGCTGGTCCTTCGTGGTGGCAACGTTCTGTTGCTGTTCTTTCGTGGTGGCAATGTGCTGTTGCTGGTCTTTCGTGGTGGCAAAGTGCTGTTGCTGGTTCTTCGTGGTGGCAACGTGCTGTTGCTGGTTCTTCGTGGTGGCAACGTGCTGTTGCTGGTTCTTCGTGGTGGCAACGTGCTGTTGCTGGTTCTTCGTGGTGGCAACGTGCTGTTGCTGGTCTTTCGTGGTGGCAACGTGCTGTTGCTGGTCTTTCGTGGTGGCAACGTGCTGTTGCTGGTTCTTCGTTGTGGCAACTTGCTGTTGCTGGTACTTCGTGGTGGCAATGTGTTGTTGCTGGTTCTTCGTGGTGGCAACGTGCCGTTGCTTCTTATTCGTGGTGGCAACGTGCTGTTGCTGGTCTTTCGTGATGGCAACGTGCTGTTGCTGGTCTTTCGTGGTGGCAACGTGCTTTTGCTGGTCCTTCGTGGTGGCAAAATGCTGTTACTATCTTTGATATCACGGCTGGCCTGTCCTTTGTCTTTCACTCTATTAGCAATGACACCAGGACGTAGAATTCTTCGATTCCGCAGCGAAATTATTTTCATGTTTTTTATTTCTACAGAATCTGCAATGGAGGGTCCACTTCTTCGGATTTTAACATTTTTGAGAGGGACATCTGTTTTTTTTTCTGGTGGAATTACCGTCCTTACCAGGACTACCCGCGCTTCACGGGTAGTCCTTGTTTTTTCCTGATGAGGGGGATGGGGGTGAATGCCTGGAAAAAATATATTTTTCGTTTTGTCAAGAAGGTTCTCGAATGGCGACCACAAACAAGCGAAGTGTAGGGAGAGCCCCCACACGATGGACCGAGACGACATTATAACCATCGCAGGAAGTCGATGGATGGAGGTGGCACAAGATCGCTCGTCATGGATCTCTTTGAGGGAGGCTTATGTTCAGCAGTGGACTTCTAAAGGCTGACATCATGATGATGATTATTCAAATTATATAACAATTATTAATGATTTTACATATTTTTCTTAAAATATTCTTTTGTCTTTTTTTTTCTTAAAAGATTTGCCCATAGCTTGCTTTCAAATTTGTACAAAATCTCGTATAATTTTAAGTATCGTATCACAAAAAATACTCAACTGTTTTTCAATATCTATAGTTTTTATTGTTCGTACGTATTTTCAGAATTAGAAAAACACGATTGCGCGCGTGAGATCTTGAGACGATTTCATTCCTAGATCCTAGATTGCTTGGCTTCTACTGATCGGATTGAGATACCTAGTAGTACACCAGTTTTTAATTTAAACCCCGCTATCCAACAGTGAAAACCGCATCGCAATCGGTACAGGAGTTTTTACGTGATGCGCGAACAAGCATAGTCTGTATGTTAGTTCGCGCATCACGTAAAAATTGCTGTGCCGATTGCGATGCGGTATTCACTGTTGGATAGACTGTTAGACAAAAAAACTAACAAACTAACAATGTTCTATTCTTGTTCAGTAGCTTATTATTAATAATTAATTTTGTTTATTAGTTGTAAGATTTTTATTTGTGTGTTTCAATAAAGAGTTATCTATCTATCTATCTATCTATCTATCTTATTTTAAGTACCCTACACCATTTTTTCTTAATAATCTTAATTGTACTGACTTTCTCGTTCTTATTGCTTTATTATAAGTATAGATAGATATATATTACTTCAAAATTAACATAACTTAGGACCCCTATCCCGCAGGAACGCTTTTTTTCGGGATTAAAAGTATCCTCAATTTTAACACATCATATAAAGTATGACTGTGCTAAATAAATTGCATCAAAATCCGTACAGTAGTTTCAGCTTGGTACGTATTCTTTTAAATAACTTTCAACTTTCAGGTAAGATCGTGGTCAAACGATTGCCTAGTCAGTAATAAAAAAAAAAAAAACTCTATCCTGCGGGAACCCTTTAATTTTTCGGGATGAACAGTATCCTACGTCCTACCTCGTAGTATGAATTTAAATCATACCAAGTTTCAGTTGAATTCATTCAGTAGTTTAGGCATGATGCGCGGCCAAGATACAGACAGACAAAAATAAAACAGTATTGAATAAAGAGTACCTACCCTCCAAAAAATCTTCAATGTCCACAATTGGACCTGTTACAGTTTTATTTTATGTATAGATAGATTCAAACAAATATTTAAACCTTTTTTTTTTGGTACATATTTTAACATTTCAACAAGTACCTATATGTTAAAACAAAATAGTATGTATTTATACAATTACTACGAAAAACTACTAATTAAGTGTGTACTTGTGTATGATAAGTGTGTACTTGTGTATGATAAGTGTGTACTTGTGTATGATAAGACTACTAGTTTGAAAAAAATGGTAACAATAATAACATTGAGTGCCATTAATAAGAATTGTTGCTAACCAAATGAAGAAAGCCGGTTATTTAATAAGTTTAGGGCTGTTTACGTAATGTCGGTTGTAGACGCGGACAGCCCGGTCCGTGGGGCGGCCGACAGGGCGCCGCCGGCGGAAGCGAGTGCGGCTTTCATTTCCTTCCCAACTAGCAAACAAGACATAATCGAAGGTGTTCAAAAATATAAACAAAACTAAAGAGACGCAACAATTTAAGTGAGAATGGTTGCTAACCAACTTTAAATCCTGATAGATCCTAAATGATCATTCGAAATGAAACATTATAAGAGAAACCTAAAGATGATTTCCAAATACATATCCAATGATGCCCCACACATAGTTCGTCGAGATTCATTAATTTTTTTTCGCTTTAATGCATCTGATTGTCGCCACATTGAAATTTGATTAATTTCATGCCTTTAGTGACAGTCGCAAGATTTAAGACAAATCGATTGACGTAAGAATCATCAAAATCGGTCCACGCTTTAGGTCTGTATAGTTCTACAGAAGAACAGACATACATAGGCTGATAAATACATTTTCCGTCTTTTGCGTCGTGTAGTTGGGTAAAAAGGGAAAAATTCCGAAACTTCAAACAGCCTGTCTCACTCGATGTACTTGCGCACGCTAATTTCTGTAATGCCCACGTTACTCTATCCGTGGCTTGCCGCGAGATAGACTGAGATATACTTACGCGTTAGAAAGAGAGACGCATATAAAATGATACACATCAAGGTCGTGCGAGCTCAATTGCACTTTATTGAGTGGCGGCGAGAGTCGCTTTTTATTTAATTGTCTAAGCGGAGTGAGCCTTCTGTACTATTATTTCTTCTGTGGTTCAAATTACAACTTACGTTTAAATGCGGCGAAGTCGAGTAGGCTGTGTATGGGCTGTGGCGGCGGGCTGGCCTGCATGGGGCTGGGCGGGGCCTCTTGCTCCGCACGCGCCTCTTGCCTCTTTTCTTCTGAATCTTCTTCATTTTTTTGTCGTTTATGTGCAAACTTTCGCGCGGACCTGTGAATCAGTTTTAAATTAGTATCATTTGAAAATTCCATCCATCATCATAATACACGCGAGTGAAACCGCGGGCCATCCATACCAATATATAAAAGTGAAACGTTGTCTGTTTGTTTGTTTGTTTGGGGAGCTTTCACGCGATAATGGCTGGACGGATTTTAATGAAAATTGGAATGGGGATAGCTTATACCCTGGAATAAAACTTAGGATACTTTTTTCATAGGATACCATATATATAGATATATGTATATACTAGCTGTACCCGCGACTTCGCACGCGTGGTCTTTTCTTTAGGTGCAAAGTACCATAATGTGCTATTCCAGGACCAATTAACCAACATTTGATCAAAATTTCTTAGCCGTGTAAAATACTTTTATCCACTGCTCGGCTTCTAACTCACCAGATTGAGATACCAATTACACCAGTTTTTAAATCAAACCCTAAGCTATCTAACAATGAAAACCGCATTGCTATCGATCCAATAGTTTTTACGTGATGCGTAAACAAACAAACATACAGACAGACAGACCGATCAGACACGATCAAAAAAAAAAAGGTGTTAATACCCTTTTTAAGCACCCAAGAACATTTTTTTATTTATCTTCTTTTTTACAGTCTTTTTCGTACCTATTGCTTTATTATAAGTATAGATATATGATTGTGTCAATTTGCATCAAAAACTCCGTCTAGTAGTTTCAGCGTGATACGTGTTCTTTTTAATAACTTTCAACCCCTATATTGCGGAAACCCTTTAATTTTTCGGGATGAAAATTTCCAATGTCCTACGAGTACCTCGTAGTATGAATTGAAATCATACCAAGTTTAATCTGAATTCATTCAGTAGTTCCTGTGCGATGCGCGGTCAAGATACAGACAAACAGACAGACAGACAGACAAACAAAAATAAAAAGTAAAACAGTTTTGGCATCAGTATTGAATATAGAGAACCATCCAAAAAAAAATATTTATTACTTAAATATTACCATAACTTTGGACCCATATCCCGCAGAAGCCCTTTAATTTTTCGGGATAAAACGTGTCCTCAATTTTAACCCATCATATAAATTAAGACGGTGCCAAGTTACATCAAAACCCGTCTATTAGTTTCAGCGTGGTACATGTTCTTTTAAATAAGTTTCAACCCCTATCCTGCAGGAACTCTTTAATTTTTCGGGCTGAAAAGTGTCCAATGTCCTACCTCGAAGTATGAACTCAAATAATACCAAGTTTAATTTGAATTCAGTGAGTATTTTCGGCGTGTTGCCCTGCCAAGGTACAGACAGACAGACGGACAGATAGACAACAATTACAAAGATACAGTTTTGTCTTTAGTATTGAATATAGAACTGCCTTCAAAATATATTCAATTTACAAAATTTGGGACATTATCCCGCAGGAACTCTTAGAGTATCCTCGAAAAGAAAATTTCAAAATATCTTCAATGTACAGAATTGGACCCGTTACAGTTTTATTATAAGTATAGATATATACAATATACATGTATATATAAAACATACGATACTTTTTATCCCGGTATCATAATATATTATATTATATTACCGGGATAAAAAGTATTGTATGTTTTATTCTAAAATGATAAGTTTCCACGGTAAAATGGTAAAATGTTGATTACTCGCTGAAAGGAACGGTTGCCATGGAAACGAGATCTGACAAGACAAGTCTGTCAAAAAACATCAAGAGCGTTGGTGCTATACGTTTGCATTTAATATCCTAGAAGAACATAGGATGCTTTTTTCTCGATAAACAGTAGTCTGCGCGGACGTAGTCGCGGGCGAAAGCTAGTTGTTTGATAATTGACCGAGCGACTGCAAAGCGCGAGCAAAGCGTCTCTGTTTCAGCTTGGACAAAAATGCTTTCGTATGTCCGGCGGATGTCCGAATTTCCGGCTGTTCTCCTCTACAGGTCGCATTTCTCAATCGATCTAGATGAAACTTGGTATACAGGTTTAACGAGTTTTTAGAATATTTTAGGCATTGTTGGGGTTTTTTGATGAACTTCCTCCAAAAAGGGGCAAAAATGAGGGCTACTGAATATCTCCGCCTTATTAGATCTGATTTCGATGGTTCTTTTTTAATTTGAAAGGTAAGTAACTTATATCCGAACAAATCGTGAACAGGCCGAAATTAAACAAATTGTGTAAAAATACATTTAAATGTATTGTGTAAAAATACATTTAAATGTATTTTTAAATGTATTTTTTTGTTGGCCAATCTGTTCTATCATAGAACAGCATGGACGGCCAATACACAATTTGTTCGGATCCAATATGTCATACTGCTCAGTAGAACAGCATGGACTGCCAATACACAATTTGCTTGGATCCAATATGTCATACTGCTCAGTAGAACAGCATGGACGGTCAATACACAATTTGTTCGGATCCAATATGTCATACTGCTCAGTAGAACAGCATGGACAGCCAATACACAATTTGTTCGGATCCAATATGTCATACTGCTCAGTAGAACAGCATGGACGGCCTATACACAATTTGTTTGGATCCAATATGTCATACTGCTCAGTAGAACAGCATGGACGGCCAATACACAATTTGTTCGGATCCAATATGTCATACTGCTCAGTAGAACAGCATGGACCGCCAATACACAATTTGTTCGGATCCAATATGTCATACTGCTCAGTAGAACAGCCAATACACAATTTGTTTGGATCCAATATGTCATACTGCTCAGTAGAACAGCATGGACGGCCAATACACAATTTGTTTAGCTCCAATATGTCATACTGCTCAGTAGAACAGCATGGAAGGCCAATACACAATTTTTTCGGATCCAATATGTCATACTGCTCAGTAGAACAGCATGGACTGCCAATACACAATTTGCTTGGATCCAATATGTCATAATGCTCAGTAGAACAGCATGGACGGTCAATACACAATTTGTTTGGATCCAATATGTCATACTGCTCAGTAGAACAGCATGGACGGCCAATACACAATTTGTTCAGATCCAATATGTCATACTGCTCAGTAGAACAGCATGGACGGCCAATACACAATTTGTTTGGATCCAATATGTCATACTGCTCATTAGAACAGCATGGAAGGCCAATACACAATTTGTTCGGATCCAATATGTCATACTGATCAGTAGAACAGCATGGACTGCTCAGTAGAACATTTTTTTTTGTCCAGTCATATTTATACTAGAACAAATAGTAGATCCAGTTGGACTAACCCACTTTAAGTTGGTCCCATAAAAATTTGAAGATCTGGTGAGGATCTTCGGCGTGATGAGCAGAATAGCTCCTCAAAATCCAGTAAATTGCTCACTTTTAGGTTTCTACCAGTGCAATCAGCCCTTTATCTACAAGGTAGCATTGATGGAGCCCCTTGGTTATGTGATGATGGCGCTACTGTGCACCGCTAGATTGTTTGCAAAACAGTTTGTACGCGTGAGGTCTACAGCTCACAGAGCCACTAGTTTTTCTTTAGAAGTATATGTAATGTATTTATTATTTCATCTCATAGCTCCAGATCATTTTTTTTTGTGACATACCAGCTATTATTACTGTAGGTATGTTGTAGTGAGGTGGGGTTTATTGTTTAGACAGTAAGGAATCGTAACACAGGAAATCCTAGTATGGCTACTACTTATCTAGTTGGTGATCGGGTGGCGATATATTGCCAACATGCCTCATTGCGCACATACTGCGCTTGAGTTTTTTTCAAATGCACGCGGCAAGGTACACCTATGCTGCTCCTACTGTTTCTTTGGTTAAGGAACAAACTGTTATTTTTGTAAATAAATATATATTATTATTATTATTTAACCAGTCAATCACCGGGATGGCAATTTATCTAATATTGCGCACTACCACGTGCATACTGCGTGTGCGCGCCGCATCAAGCAAATGGTTAAGAATGCCTACTGTAGCAAGACAAGCAATAAATAAGTAAATAATATGTTCGGGACAATTCCACACCAATTACCTAGCCCCAAACTAGGATACCCTGTACTATGGGCACTAGATAACGGATAAACATACAAAAATACGAATATCAACATCCATGACTCGGAAACAAACATTTCTGCTCATCACACAAATGATTGCACCTTGCAGGATTCGAACCCGCAACCGTTCGATTTCGTTCCTAGAGTTACTAGCCACTAGACCAACCAGCCGTCATTATTATTGCCATTTAAAGAAAATTTGAGGGAAGCTTAGCTAATCATGGTCTTTAAGAATTCCAATTAAAATAAATGATATGTTATAAATAAGTAGCCTTAGTCATCAAGAGACATTTCAGTGATAGGCTGTTAGAATGTTCTTGGTTGATGAAGGTACCCAACATAGCTCTAAGGATAAGCAAGCTAAAGTGGCATTGGGCTGGTCACATTTCCCGATTTACCGATAAACAATGGAGTAAATGAGTTGTCTAGTGGAGACGTCGTCTAGGCAAATATAGTATAGGACGCCCTGGGGCCAGGTGGAGTGACGACTAGCGGAAGGCGGCCGGAAAAGAAGACCGAGCTCAGTGGCGTGCTGGAGAGCACAGGTATAGGCTGATGATGTGTGATGTGATACTAATACAACCTAAGAATAAACCAAAAACAATAGTCCAGGAACGATTTTAGCAGACAATAACAAAATGGACACTGATTTTGGCAGACAATAACAAAATGGACACTGATTTCTGCATAGCCTACCCACAAATACTAATTTGTAAATATTAATGCACCAAACTCATCTAAAGTATGTAATATATCAAGAAGATAGAGACCACACCGCCAAACAAACCTGTGAAGCGTAGCAAATTGTGGCTGCGTATGTGTGCATGAGAGGATAATTTGTGGTTGATACACTATTTCATCACATAAGACTGCGTATTGTTTTTGATTTTCTGTGAGAACTTGACAGAATTAACACAACTAACAAGGTCGAGTTCTTGCTGCGCTGTGGCGGCTAATCGGCATAACATGGTTTACGTGTGAGAGTGAGGCTTGTGCGTACGAGCGGATTGGTGTATCTTGGGTGGTTCACTTTCGATTTGACTGTGTGGTCTATGTCTATTTTTAAACTTTCTTGTACATATTCAAGTTCTTGTTGGCTTCTGCGGGGTTTCCACATTTTTGCCAGCGTTGCCCGGATAGAGTAGAAGATTTAAGGAGATTGATCCAAATGAGAAAAGCTTTTCTACAGACAAAGAGCAAACCTTTGTTTTTTTAGTTTGTCAGACTGCCTGCACCCACTATTCAAATTAAGGATGCATGTTTTATGGATGCGGAGTATCGCGGTTTATGTAAAAGTACAACATTGTTGTATAACATTGTTTGTAGTCATAAAACCGGAATAATATGTAACTTACTTTGGTCGCACCATCTAGTTGATTCAGCGAAGCGTCTTTGCCACAGACCGTATAGGAGACACGGGGAGTCTTTACCGTGCACTGAGCTCTATTAAATAAAATACTATTACTATCGTGAGTTTATTGCAATTATAGTAGTTGTTTACGTTGCCGCACAATGCTTGCACTTGCACCGCTTGCACATCGCCGCCATTCGCCGAAACGAGCCGCAAGCCAAATGCCAAAATGCTAAAACGTCAAAATGCGAAATCGGTAGAGCTGCCCTAAATAATCGGAATATATGTACAAAACATCGGTAAAATAAAGCGTTTTGTATATTTTAATAATTTTGAAGAACAAATACAAATCAAATTAACTTGAACTGAGCTTAGATTTGGATTATTTTTAAAACCCGGGTATTCAGAACAGATTTTATTTTTTATTTTTCTTGCCTCTAAGTAGCGTACTAGATGCCATACCATAATATACGACATGAAATTCGGTAACATTTATTGGATCTACATCTTCGATTGGAATCCTTGATAGATAATCTAATATGTTTAAGCAATCAATAAGCGTTCCTAATGTTTTGCTTACTTTTTCACATAAAATATTAATCTTCGGTGTTTTGCCTGCATTTCATTTTTTAATCGTTAAATAATGATGAAACAAAATCTAAAAATTCAATTCTCAGTAATCGGTAAAAAAAATATAGGAGGATAGTCCCCATATCTGTGGCCCAATTACAGAACTTGGCTACAATCGGATTATCACTTTTTTCATAGCAATTTCGACTCTATCGCAAGGCATTAGTGGTTGCGATATTGAGAATTCGATTGAAGCCAAGTTATGTAATCGGGCTGCAGTAGATATACCAAAAAAGTATCCAAAGACAAAGAAGAATAATTCATAGCGTAGAGGGACTATCAATAGAGATGCTCAAAGAATAATAATATTTGTACAAGCGAGATAAACTTATACACCGTTACCTGATAGTAGAAGAGAAGACGATAATATTTTTTGTCCCTTACTGTGTATGCTGCATTGGATGTTTGCCCAAGAGCTCATTCCAGCCAAACGAACCGTTCAAGACATTTTGGTCAACGATATTTTAGTGATTTGTGCTATTTTAGAATAGAATAGAATAATTTATTGGCCATATAACAAAGAAAGTTACACAAGGCAAGTCACATTTTACAATTCATTAATAATAATATAAAAATGTTGGCACAAATTAAAAATAAAACATTATATAAAAAATATTTAAAAAACGAACTAGACACAATATAAAAAAAAATGATATTAATGTTTGGAAAAATTTCATTAATTATTGATACGTTGCTTTATCATTCCAATGAGTCATTATACAAAAGTGAAGATTCTATTAATCGCATGGTCATAAATTCATTTACAGAATAAAAAGGATTGCTTTCAAAAAAAAAAGTTGTTGTTTTTTTAAAAGTTTTTTTAAGTTTAGTTTCGTAAGTCCAAGGGGCAATTTATTATATAATTTAATTTTAAAATAAATGCCCTGCTTCTGCACCTTACTTAACCTTGTTCTAGGTTGGTACAATTTTTCATTATTGCGCAAATTATAAGCGTGCATATCCTTATTTTGCCTCAAGTTTTTCTTTTCTTCGTGTATCTCCAGTAAACTATTGTAGATATACAGTGATATTACTGTCATGATCTTATTTTCTTTAAAGTGCTCTTTAGCAGAGGTACGCTTCTTCAGGCCATTAATTATACGGATAGCCCGTTTCTCACATTTTAATACCTGTACGATTTCTGCAGCATTACCCCAAACCGTATCTTATTAAAGAATGTATATGCGCGTAGTAAACTGAAATAAGAGTGTTTTTATCTAATAATGGTTTCAATCTTAATAAGGCGTAATTACCACTAGACATTTTCTTGCAATTTTTTTCAATATGTGGTAAGTGATTTATAGTGTAATCCACTGTGTAACCTAAAAATAAGTTTTCCTTAACATTTACATTTTTATCAACTCCTAGACTTGATTGATACTGCATGACAATACTTTTGTTAGCATTAAGTACAATGCCGTTTGTGTCGAACCATTCTTTGAGCATGTCCATTATATTATTTATCTTTGTATCTAAATTCTGTTTACATAGGTCTCTTATTCCAACATGTGTATCATCTGCAAATAGGCTTACATGTGTCCAGTCTGGCATTGACATAGCAAGGTCGTTGAAACTGTTTAACTGCATTTGAACGTTTCTGAGTGCTGATTTTTGTGAATCACTTAAATTTAACCTACAATAATGGTGAGTTGTTGCATTGTAGGCTGTAAAAGCCGTACGGAACGAAAATATGAAAATATATCCTTTCACACGTAAGTTTTGATTTTCGAGTACATTATTGAATGGTCTTGCATACATAATTGCTATTAGATTCTCCTTCGCTTTAGGTATATTAAGATTTCATTGATTTTACACGATATTTTTAATATTTTTCTATTTATAAAGGTTATCTTTTCGTAGTATTATCCTCACAAATTGCGTGACTTGTTTTATTTTGACATTTGTGTCCATCTCGCTCTATCTTGATGTGGTTTGAGTGAACGAGTTAGGACATAAACGACAGATCTACTACTTTTCGTAGGGTTAATCTGATTTTAGGGATACCATATATTTTTTAATTTTTTTATCCTCAAATACTGGGTAATATTAAGTATCTAACGTAAAATAATTATTGTTGTTTGTTCTATGTGTGGGTATTTTGATGTATAATAAGTATGTGTTTACAAAATAAAAAGTATTGATCAATGATAGCGGTTATCTAGTTCCCATAATAAAGGCATTGCTTAGTCTGGGGTTAAATGGCGCTGTGTGTTAAAAAACAACCAAAATATAAAATTTTACATTAAATTGTATAAAATTAATTATTTTTATCAATTTTCTAATTCAATCCCTTTAGTTTTTCCAGATTTCCTAAAATTCTAACTATAAGAAAGTTATGGGACAGTGTAACAGGTCGCACTAACAGGCATCCAAAAATTTCCTCATGTTTATGCTCAAAACATTTTTGAATCAAAAAATTTCAGAAAAACAGAAACAGAAAGAAGATGTTATTACGAATCAGTTCTGTACCTATAATTGAGTAAGTTAATTCTATACTGTGTAGTCAGCCCTTCATGATTGCACTAGCAGCACTCCGTGGTTTCCCGATTTCCTACATGAACTGTTTTTTTTTGTTGGGATAATAAGTAGCCTATGTGTTAATCCAGGGTATGACCTAAAACCTTCATACCAAATTTCATCTAAATCCTTACAGCGTGAAGGAGTATCAGGCATACTATAACTCTCTCTGTCTCTCTCTCTCTCTCACAAACACACACACACACACACACCGACAAACTTTCACATTTATAATATTAGTGTGATCTATATTTTTCGTGTACTTTGCACCATTCACTTTTTGGTCTAGTGGCTAGATACTAAATGAAACGGTCGCGGGTTCGAACCCTGCAAGATGCAATCATTTGTGTGATGAGCAGAAATGTTTGTTTCCGAGTTATAGATGTTAATATTCGTATCTACTCGTATGTATATTTATCCGTTATCTAGTGCCCATAGTACAGGGTATCCTAGTTTGGGGTGTAATTTGTACGGAATTGTACCGAATATATTATATATTTTATTTTATTAAAATCCTATTTTTTTAACAGGAAAATTATTTAGTCATATCAATCAAAACCTCAAAAATCGAATATCATTTTACCTACACTAACTTTATAAATTGGGCTGAATGTAAATTTTCAGTTAAATATTCTTGCAAAGCGGGTAACCCTAAAATTGTTTGTACTTTATACCTGTCTTTTTTCAGTATACGCGTGGAGCTCTTCTATATTGATACTCTCTCTACGATTCATAGTTATTGTGACGCTATGGGGCCGTTCGTTTTGATGCTAAATGATCAAAAATAACAGTAAAAAATGGTAAATAATATGTTTCGATCAGCGTTCTCTATGGACAGTTAAATTTGACATCGGAAAAGCGACATTAAATTCTAAGCTCGTTTTTCATTCGGTTTGGAAAGGATCAATATTGCCAAAAATGGCAATCGAAACAGCCCAAAACGCCACTGCATCATCTCGAATGCAGGGTAGGTGAGTCAATGCCAGCGTTGCCAGGAGGTTACTTTTGTAACCTTTTAGGTGAATTTTGGTTACTTCTAGGTTACACGACTCGAAAGGTTACATTTAGGTGATTTTTCGGAATTTGTAGAGTTCATTTCTAATTTCTTACATGAAATGGAACGCAATGTACGCTAAAGCAAATCTTCGATACTCCTAAATACACGTATTTCTCTCTTACACCAATGTATCTAAATCACAAATGACTGAAATTACCAAAGCATCTCGGTAACTCGCTCTTTCAATCGGACGGATTCGTCCCTAATTGACTTCGTTTTACCCAATCAAATTAGTCTGCAAATAGAGGACTAATGGAAAAACGTTTTCAAAATGAAATACTTTGCAGGGAAGCCTTTTACCTTTTGCCGTTTTGCCGCGATGATGTCATGGTCACGTGATCGGAGTGTATTTACATTATATTTTTATTTCGATTTTATTTCGAGTTTAGACCTTATGATGTACATGTCTCTGAACCATTATAGGTAAATTTTGTAGAGACAAGGACTCTAACTTTACGACTTACCTACGTTTACTATTATATTCAGTATCACGGACTGTATTCCTACTTCAGGTCTTTGCAGTAAATTGCTAGTCCTGTATAATTAAGTACGTGCTTTTTAATATATACGAAATGACATATACTTGAATGTTTTTTTTAAGATACGCTCGAACATTCGGGGTTGATTCTCGGGCGATGAGATAAGTTTCATACGAGATGACGTCCCATCTATCGAACAAATTTTCGAAGTAAAGAATGTTACCTCATCTCGTATGAAAGCTAATCTTTTTTTATATGTATAATATCTTTCTAATAATTTGAAATGTTCTGTTTAGAATACCAAGAAATGAATTCAAAAGGAAGAGGAAGACTACTACGAAGGCTACCTGAGTGTCCGTTTCAACGTTGCTATTAGGAATTTCAATTTTAGCGACCTTCAGCTCTCCTCATCCAGTCGCTACCAGCCGCCGCCCGCAGGTCGTCACTCCACCGGCCGGCGGGCGTCCTACACTACGCTTGCCTAAACGCGGTCTCCGCTCT
Organism: Alsophila aescularia; assembly: GCA_946251855.1. NCBI lineage: Eukaryota > Metazoa > Arthropoda > Insecta > Lepidoptera > Geometridae > Alsophila > Alsophila aescularia. The sequence goes on from OX276374.1 coordinate 79,525,284, forward strand.
AGAACTCGTTTTCCCAAACGGTTGTCGTTTCTTCAAGTTATGTTACCGGCCCATTGCCACTTCAGCCATCTAATTCTCTGAGCTACGTCGACTTTTGTGAATACATTAATTATTTATCTTCACTTATGTATGTATGTATCTATGTATGTATTGCTGTCCTGGAATCTTGCAAATCAAATTTCGAGCACTTCCCGATTAGCTGTCCGGCTGAAACTTTCAGGGTAGTTCACAAACAGATGACAAAGAAAAAAAAAAAAAACGTAAATATGTACAAAGTAACAATAAAAGTGATTTTCATTAAAAAAAACTAGTAAATGCTTCTTTTTTTTAATTATACATATTTATCTATGTACTACAAAGGATGGGCGATTGGTTTGGTTATAATAATAAACATAATTTAGGCCTCCATTTATATTTTGAAATCATTATACGTACATACAATATAAAACAAATATATAAAAATCGGGTACATTAATATGCATATAATAGTTCAACATGTTGAATTTCAAAGGCGCAAAGGATTTTGCAGACTATCTTTCCCCCACTCTTCTTATTATGAACAACAACTATAACATTACAAAAGAAAAAAAAACATAATATAACTGTTTTATTGCGTTTATTATTTAAAAACCAGTCATAAATAAATCAGTTTCTCAAGCTGCATCACCTCTCGCGCTGGAAACGCGGGACAACGTTGAGAATAGCGCCAGGTCCACCATGAGTTTAACTAGATGGCGCTTATATCAATATTAGAATAATTTATATTTGGTCCTTTCAAGAAACTGTATGCGCGGTTAAAACACCATACTATGTTGATGTTAAATCTATAGTTTTATCTTACTTATATTAGTAAGATAAAACTACTGTACTGTGTACTGTGTGTTCCGGAACTCTTTAAACGCGCAAGCCAAACAAGTAAACAGCCAGGCAAAGTTATATGAGTGACTAACTGCCGCACGCATAGACATACATTAACGCTAATCAAGCCATAGGTTGTGAAAACCAATACAAACAAGCGATTTAATGCTTGATTAGCGTTCATTGACAATTATGAGTACGGCTGTGAGGTTTGAAAACAAATTATACGGTTAAAACATTACATTTGCAATTAATACTGAAGATGACACAATACATAATCATTATACATTTTATAGCCGCCAATAAAGTTTGAAATCAAACCTCATTGGAGTCAAACAAATTACTTCGTCAAAGCGCCATCTAGTGAAACATGTCTTGGACCATCCAAGTTAGTTTTTTGTAGAGGTATCGTATATGTTTACCTCCGGCGAAAACGAGGACGTTTCATGCGTTTGACGCATTTTTCTTTTGTTATACGAGTTCACTGGTATTTACGCGGCCGCAGCCACAGGACGAAGCTAGTAAAGATTATTTTATAGAACAATTGTTGAGACCCAACATTTATTATTCGTATCTCAATTATACAGGGTGATTTGTAAAATCCAAAAAAGCTTTCAGATAATTCCTTTCGTTAAAACTAGCAACATTACTGGCAAGTTTTTCTTTAAATGTCACAAATATATTTAGACAAACATTATTTGTTCCTCTATTCAATGGAGCCGGTCCACTTCTATCTACATTCTAAAGTATGTAGGAAAAGTAGAATCTAAAGTAATTTCGCCTTAATAATTTACTTGTCGACCTCATAGTTTTTGCTGACTTTGTTGAGCTTAAGGATGGTACCTACGGCACGATATGATGCTAAGCATCCTAAAGCGCGTGAGGTTGCCGTTATTAGTAACACAGGTTTATTATTTATCAGAATAAATATTAGTCATCATCATCAGCAGCCTGTGTTCGTCCACTGCTGGACATAGGCCTCTCCCAATGAACACCACAATACTCAATCTTTTATTGCCATAATATGTTACAAACACACACACAGAGCCCGATCTTCGGCTCTTCTTATCCAGTTTCTGCCGGTTGCCTTCTGCAGTTCGTCACTCCACCTGGCCGGACACCGCGGTTTCCTCTCGAGGACACTAGTACTGTGTTGCTAAGAACACATACAATTCATAGAAATGAAAATGAGAGTAATAGCGAGATTCTATTAACCTTCAATATTGCAAAAAATATCAACTTTAAAAATATACGTAAATCATAAGTACTTGCTTTCAATGTTTGGAGTTATAACCTGAAAGCTTTCTGGTACTTAAAAAATAACCCTGTATAATATTTTCTCTTGGTTATTTTTACTCAAATATTTTTTACTGACGTGAGATTTAATCGTATTATATTACCTTTACGCCTTTCAATTTGCAGAAGTATCCCCAAGTTTAAAGTCCGAAAATAATTGGACATTATTATTTACAAAATTCTATCTACATACAAAACGCAAGATTTTCTACGCAAGCTGTTGCTGATTTAAACCACGTTATCAGTAGTTATGAAAACTGTCAAAAAGTTCACGAATTTCAATTAACAAGACAGAGTTCAAAAACTAAAACCCGACTACGATCTGGTAAAAAATAGTAAATGACACTTTTGCGATGAAGACGAATCGATTGATACCTCGCTTGTCAAATCGGACCAAGATTTAAGTTTGAGCACATAACCCTTCCTTTTCTCCGCCGTAGTCGGATAAAAACGGGATATTTAGCTTTCACATTACAACTTTGCCTGTTTGAAGTTTGTAAAAAAAAGAGAGCGTTCCGAGTTGCGCTTGGACTGTACAAAACTCATCAGTAACATCAATCCGCATACATTTTAATTATTAGTTAAACAGTAGTATCGTACCGTATCGTGCTACAGTAAAATAAAAGCGACTACAATACGTTTTAAACAGGGACTTTAGGAAGGTCTATTTTAACATATCTTTAATAATCTGAACCAATATTGATGTAAATACTTATGAACGATCGTTAATCTGAAAATGAATTAAAATTAAACGATGTCGTATAAAACTTTATTTGTCACTAACTGCGCCCCGCGGCTTTGCCCTTGTGTAAACTTTGCCACTCCCTTTCATCTCTAAGGTACTCAGGAGAATATTTGCTCCATTTTTGAATTGTTGAATTGTCTGTCAGTTAGTCAGTTTTTTAGTTTAGTTATAGAAGACCTAACTTTGATAACCTAAGTGCATTCCTGTTTAGAACGTACTGTAATGGCGTATACGTCACGTACTAAAGTATGCTCTGTGAGCGCATCTCGGAACGTGCCCACAATTTGTAGCTAATCTCAGAGAGCTATGAAGCTCTTAATAGCGAGAACTCAAAACAAATATAATACTCGATAAATACATACATGATTAAGCCCTTTCTATTTTTATTACGTTTCTTTTTACACGACTAAGCGCAGGGTTTTGTGTTTATCAGCACTTTGTGGCACTATATAGACCAAATTTTGATGATTCTACCGTCAATAGATTTGTCTTAACCTTGTGAGTTAGCACTCACGACATGACAGTATTCAAAATTAAATATGGCGACAACCAGACGCCATATTGAGGAAAAGAAAAAAGTCGACGAACTATGGATATCATTGAATAGGTATTTGAAAATACTTTTTAGGGGTTTCTTATCATTTTTCATTTCGAATGACCATTTAGGATCTATAACGATTTAAAGTTAAATAAATATATTTGGAACAATTCCACACCAATTACCTAGCCCCAAACTAGGATACCCTGCACTATGGGCACTAGATAACGGATAAACATACATAGATACGAATATCACATCCATGACTCGGAAACAAACATTTCTGCTCATCACACAAATGATTGCACCTTGCAGGATTCGAACTCGCGACCGTTTGATTTCGTTCCCAGCCACTAGACCAACAAGTTGGTTGTAAAAGTTGGTTAGCAACCACTCACTTAAATGTTTGCCTCTTCAGGTCGGTCGGGTTTTTTAAAACTTTCAATTGTCTTGTTGCTTTAGTGATTGTGTCAGTCTAAAAACTTTACTGCAGGACTCAGAGACGTTAATTAACTAAAACTAGCATGACATCACTGTTTTTAAAAGGACTGACTTTTAATCCTAATTAGCGTTAATAGAGTTAAGCAGATAGTTAATTGATTTTGCTTGTATAAAAAATCTTGCACTTTGCACCGTCCATTCTAAATGCATTACAAATGTATTAAATAACGTTAAAATAATAATTACATCATCTTATAACATATTTTTTCAATTTAATTTACAGCTCAATAATTGTAAAATTCAATGACCAACATAAAACAGTGGTAATGGCCAAGACCAATCACCAAACTGTATTGCACTGCTGGAGCGGATCATTCTCTCTATAGACGAGCAGATCGAGCATCAGATGGTAAGCGTCTCGGCTGTTTTCGACAACAGTGTCAATCGGTGTGTCAAACTTTGAGTGGGAATGTCGTGCGCAGGCGTTGGTCATAATGCTTGGTTTTGGCCTCACAGAGCGCCTAGTAACTTGTGATGCTCCTATATCTTAAAACGAACCGTTTTCCCTTACTGTCCGTCAGCTTTTGACATAAACGGCATACAAAAGACGTCAAAAAGTAACGAGACGTTAGAATAACGACTCGTTTCATTTTTATACGAATGAATGACGAGAGCTTGGAAGAACGATATATTCATGTGAATTGCTTCTTTTCATTCACTTTAATAAGACAAAATTGGATTTGTTTGCGCACAAATTAATTTAAAATGTTTAGTTTTATGTAACCTCGACGTTTCGATCGTGTTGCCTCGACCGCGGTCGCGAGTAGACTGGAGAGTGCGGGCGCCAGCGTCGGGAACGGCGGGAAGCGGGCGCTGTTTCTAGTAACTATTACTAACTACCCTCGTTTGGTCTTGTAGTCACAATCGCGTTTGTTACTTTAATTTTGTTGTATAATTCATAAAGTGGCCAGAGGAAACGCGATTCAGCGATTTGACACATCTAAATTTAAAATGAAAAAAATATTTATTGCATCTATTAATTTCTTTCGGAAAACCTTTTTTTTAATTGAAATACGGAAATAATAACACAAATGTATCTTGTTTTTTTTTGGTTATATCTTAAACTTTTTTTTTAATTATAATAGTTAATTAATATCGTTCCACCGCGCTCATTTTTGTAAACTTAAAAGCCCTAAAATTCGAAGCGAATGAACTAAATTGCTCCTTAAACAATAAAATAAATTAATATTGTGATATTAATAATAAATTCCTTGAAATTGTTGTCATGTTCCACATCTTCTAGATAAGTTTTAACTGTTGAATGCATAAATGTGAAATAAATGTATTGCCGTCGCGTATTGCTATACACATATATGTGCGAGCGATAGAGATGCGATGATGGGGCATGGGGCATGGGGCACAGTACATCGTGGCCCTTAGACAAAACTACAGTAAAATAAAATATTAAGATATATTATATGTACATTTACAACTTTAATAAATGAAACTAGTTGTGTTGAGTTATATAAAGAAAATATTTCAACATTACATTATCAAATAAGCAGCAAATATAGATTAAAAAACCTTTTTTTTTTAATTTGCGGTCGTCGGTTTGTGAGCTAACCTGAAAGTTTCAGCCAGATAGCTAACCGGGAAGTGCTCGAAATTTGAATTGCAAGATTCCACCCGGAACCACAGACAAACAAGAAAGTGACTTAATAAAAACGTGTTAAAATGTAATCTGACAGATAAACTTATATAGAACTTGTGAAACTGAACATCATTATATATAAAAGTGAAGAAATAATATTCCACTATACAATTAAATTGAAGGTGTCGGCGGCGGACGAATTGTCCATACAAACGTCATTCCGAAATCTTTTGTAAATAAAGCATATTTCCAATATATTATGATACAAGCTGTGCCCCGCGGTTTCACACGCGCGGATTATGATGATGGATGATGATGATGTTGAAAAGTAGCCCATGTAACACATATCTTTATTGCATACCACTTAAAAGTAAATTGTACATAATATAACCTAAAATGTAGAAATTGCGGTAACACAATCGGCGGTCTTATCGCTTACAGCAATCTCTTACAGACAACCTTTGGATGAACTACAAAAGATTGAAAATTAGCTTATATCCTGGATTAACACATAGGCTACTTTTCATCATCATCATCATCATCCAGTATCATATGTTGGAAATAAGCTTCAATTACAAATGATTTTTTAATTACGTTGGTATCATAGATAAATCATTCCTTCTATAATTTATCTATGGTTTGTATGGACAAATGAACCGGCCACATAATGGAGAAATATTTTACAAAAGTTTTTTTTATTGGCGATCCAAAGACGCTGGCGCCTTTAACTTGATAGGCTGTCTGTTTATTGTAGGTTGTATAACGCTGCGCCTCGCGGCATTGGCCACTTAAAAAAAATTCGCGGTAAAAAGTAATTAATAATAGGCGATCCTTCCCCGCGATGCATACTATGTCCTCGACAAACTTCATCAAATTCGGTTCAGCCGTTAAATCGTGAAAAGGTAACAACCAGAGGAACTGAGATACTTTTGCGCCATACTAATATAAGAGCGAAAATAACTGTCTGTTTGTTACATTTTCACGGGTAAACGGCCGAACTGATCTTGATGAAATTTGGTATGGAGATAACTTGAACACTGGAGAAGGAGATAGAATACTACTGATTGGGATAAACTGTAGTCCGCGCGGGCGCAGTCGCTGGTAAAATAAACTGTAGTCCGCGCAGGCGCAGTCGCTGGTAAAATAAACTGTAGTCCGCGCGGGCGCAGTCGCTGGTAAAATAAACTGTAGTCCGCGCGGGCGCAATCGCTGGTAAAATATAGTTTATAATATTAGTGAGATATTTTTTCCCACTAGAGGCGCTAGTGTGGTTTGATCGACAAATAAGATTGTTAAAAATGCTTTTATTATTATTATTGTCTGTTAAAATAAATACTTAACGACAATTGCATTGTTTAAATACTTAACGACCATTGCATTGTTTAAATAGGTATGGTTTAAAGTAACTAAAATAAATGGGATGTATCAAGAATTAACGATTGTTTATTAATATAAATAAACCAATAATTTGTCATTCAGTAATTTATCATGTACAACAAGTCATTTGTTCATGTGTGTGTCAAAGATCCTCTTGAACAAGTTATGTACAGTTAAGTTTTTTTTATAGAAAACAAGCTGCTCCCCGCTGTTTGATATATGATGCCTAAGTCACTCTCGGCTTCTTGAAATATACGTATGTGAAAATCACGTCAGTCTGTCACTTAGTTGCTGCGTGAAACAGGAACAAACAGTCCAACTAGCAAGCATAGTTTCGCATCAGTAATATCAGTGTGGTGCCTCACGTCAGTCTGTCACTTAGTTGCTGCGTGAAACACGAACAAACAGTCCAACTAGCAAGCACAGTTTCGCATCAGTAATATCAGTGTGGTGCCCCAATCAATCACGTCAGTCTGTCACTTAGTTGCTGCGTGAAACAGGAACAAACAGTCCAACTAGCAAGCACAGTTTCGCATCAGTAATATCAGTGTGGTGCCCCAATCAATTACGTCAGTCTGTCACTTAGTTGCTGCGTGAAACAGGAACAAACAGTCCAACTAGCAAGCACAGTTTCGCATCAGTAATATAAGTGTGGTGCCCAAATCAATCACGTCAGTCTGTCACTTAGTTGCTGCGTGAAACAGGAACAAACAGTCCAACTAGCAAGCATAGTTTCGCATCAGTAATATCAGTGTGGTGCCCCAATCAGTCACGTCAGTCTGTCACTTAGTTGCTGCGTGAAACAGGAACAAACAGTCCAACTAGCAAGCATAGTTTCGCATCAGTAATATCAGTGTGGTGCCCCAATCAATCACGTCAGTCTGTCACTTAGTTGCTGCGTGAAACACGAACAAACAGTCCAACTAGCAAGCATAGTTTCGCATCAGTAATGTCAGTGTGGTGCCCCAATCAATCACGTCAGTCTGTCACTTAGTTGCTGCGTGAAACAGGAACAAACAGTCCAACTAGCAAGCATAGTTTCGCATCAGTAATATCAGTGTGGTGCCCCAATCAGTCACGTCAGTCTGTCACTTAGTTGCTGCGTGAAACACGAACAAACAGTCCAACTAGCAAGCATAGTTTCGCATCAGTAATATCAGTGTGGTGCCCCAATCAATCACGTCAGTCTGTCACTTAGTTGCTGCGTGAAACAGGAAGAAACAGTCCAACTAGCAAGCATAGTTTCGCATCAGTAATATCAGTGTGGTGCCCCAATCAGTCACGTCAGTCTGTCACTTAGTTGCTGCGTGAAACAGGAACAAACAGTCCAACTAGCAAGCATAGTTTCGCATCAGTAATATCAGTGTGCTGCCCCAATCAATCACGTCAGTCTGTCACTTAGTTGCTGCGTGAAACACGAACAAACAGTCCAACTTGCAAGCATAGTTTCGCATCAGTAATATCAGTGTGGTGCCCCAATCAATCAGCTGATACAATTCTATGATGTCAAAACAAAACTTGCTAAACAAAAAGGTTTTCACTTTTGAACCAAGATATTTACTAAAAGCGTGATATTAGAGATGAAACGGATATCCGGTAACTATCCAGTATCCGGCCGGATATCGGATAATAAGCGAATATTTGACCGGATACCGGATCTTAGAAAAAAGTATGAAATATCATATTTAATTACTTTATATAATCCACATAACAAATATATTCAACAAATTTTAATTTTTGAACAATCAATATTGTAATCGTCCTGCACTAGGGGCCAATTGTAGTAAATAATTTTAGGATTATAAAAATACTTTTATAATAACCCCAAACTACAATAGCAAGTTTACAATAACGTCAAGTGATAGTGTTTGCAATCAATTCAACAAGTCCATGAAACACTTGCTAACTTCGCTCATGAACGAAAAGACCCGAATCCACCCGAGAACGCCCGACCGTTCGCGTGCCATCTATGCGAGCTTGCTCGTTACGATGCGCCAATTGGCAATGTTAGGCCTGATATCCGGCTATCCAGCTTCAAGGTTTGCCGGTTATCCGGCCAAGCGGCTATCCGTTTCATTTCTAATAAATACATCCCATTTAAAGTAGAATAACAAATAAGGGTAACCCAAGTATGATAATATTAAATCACTGGGCGTAGAATCGTTGCGTTATTTCAAAAAATACTATTAAAGTATTAGGAGTACCGCTTAAATGAGACGATACATGCATATTTTTTTGCAGTGTTTACTCAATTTATACTACCTGCTCTACCCTACGGCTTCTGTAGTGAAAAAGTAGCGTAAGTCCATCTGAAATAGTGTAGCTTTTTATCAGTGAAAGGCTTTTCAGAATCGGATCAGCACTTACAGAGTTTCCTCTAGGTTTCCTCATACAAACTACTTTAACTCTTTTTAATGTGTAGCCTACGTGTTTTTTACACTTATGTGACGACTATATTTTTCTGAGATTTTTGTAAATAGACATACTTTTTATAGATTCAATGACATTTCGAATATACATGTTGTGACTATATTTGAAATAAATTGTAACTATCTGTGCCTACATTGGAATTTACTATTTTGACAGTATTATTAAGTACTTTGATCGATTATGTAATTTGCAATAATAATCTTTGACTCTATTGTTGCCAATAAAATACTATGACTATGGGGCAAGCACTTCTACCGAGAACGTATTCGCATCGTAAGCATCATGTGACGTCACTAATGTCAGTCAGTTTGTATGAGATTTGTACAGCGCCTTCTATCGTACGTAAAAAGAACTAATTTTACTTGTATCCGATATCAAATTTCGTTCAACTGTCAAATAGTTTGTACTCGAATGCTCGAGTTTAGCACGCCGCATTGGATGCTGGTATCGAGGTATAAATATAGCGCGTATCGGCTGAGAGAGACAGTCTAATTTCGGCTAAGCTACGAGTGCGATCGAAGTGATTCGAAGCGAATAAACAGTGCTGAGTGTTGAGTTCAGTGATAAGAGATTATCGTATAAGTCATGTTCAAAAGTGATTTAGTTTTATTTTTTGGTTTATCAGATTTTAAGGTGGTCGTTGCTTTGTCTGTACGCTGCGTTACTGCGGCGTTATCGTACTCCTCCCACGCCCCTCGCTATCTAGGTACCGTCTCATTTATAGTACGCCTAATAGGTGACCTACTATTTTTTTTGTTTTTCTTGTATATTTCAGAAAACTAGATATCGAAAACTAGTTTAACAGTACAGATAATATCACTTGAATGAAAGTGAAAAAGTTCACTCCACTAATTGGTAAATCTATCAATTGTCTTAAAGGGTGTTACGAAGCAGGGCCCCAAGTCTACTAAAATAATTGTTCATAGATTTTCAATGAAATGTGGCAAAATTTTCGCTTTTGCCTCTTCTGGTATTCTACTTCAATAGTTTTACATTTGGCGATTTAAAGTTATCTGTTATCATTATTTTAGTAGGTTTGGGGTCCTGCACGTTCGGCTGATGTTAAGCTCCGCGCCTGCTAACAATGTCAGTGCCAGAACTCTGGTTGCATTAAACTCGCGGCCACTTTGCCTTGTGAGCCGATGTTCTCAACCTGACACCTTCTCACTTTCTATTCAAAACCACTTTATATTTTATCGTTACAATAATGATTAACAGTTTTTAACAATTATTAAAAGATACTACAAGAATATACATACATTTTTAAATTTACTAACCGAGTTACTCTGAACCAATAATCAAAATGTGTTCAGATTGCAAACCTGAACAAGTTTAGCTGTATTATGGTTATATACAGGTTAAAAAAGATAAAATTCGTTGATTGTCACTTTTGACATACTTTTTTTACACAACTTTTTGTTCAATTGTAAATGAACAACTGAACACATTTGTCGTTGTATATCTGTTCAGAATAGCTCAGTACAACCTCTTTTGAATATTGATTCGTTCATAAAAGTCCCATCACAATTTGAGCATTCCAAAAATATATATTGCTTCAACTCTATTTAAAAAAAAACTCACTTTGTGTCGAGATTTAAAAATGTTTTTTTATAGCTAAGTTACAGTTGAGAAGGTCGTTGGCTTGATGGTAACGACCTAATATTAATGCCAAAATTTCTTTCAATTAACTTTAATAAATAAAAAAAACAAGGTTAAAATAAATTCTTTTAATTTACAAATTCAGAAAAATACATTTTTAAATCTCAATTTTTTTATTCACAACACTTTACACTTTTTTGTTTTATTTTTCTGTATTTTTTTTAACTAACTCCTCGAATTCTCACTCTGATAACGTATACTCCTGTACTAGTTCCGCGTACCTGTTAAATTTCACTGTTATCACTGTCACTGTTATAACGTTATTTATTAAACGCTTTTTAAATAACTTATTCATTACATGTAATTCGTATCTCGTTATAATGCATTGCACTATTAAGCAGTTATTCGTTATATTCACTGTTATTTGTAACACATTTTTCGCTATACACTGGTTATTCGCCTTTTAACCGCTTGCTGAATTCTTCTTGTTGCAGTTCTCGCCATTCCTTCTTTGCCTTCATGCGTTTTAGTTGCCCATCCCTGAAATAAATTAATATATTTAGTAAATTTAAAATATATTGTTACGTCGGTCGAAACCTACAACGCTATCTAACGTCGAGTGGCATAACTTCTACATGGGAACTTGTACCTATAGCATACTAGATGGCACCACTAGTATGAGGTTACGCCGCTCGATCTGGAATGTTCAGGTACTGACTAATAGATGATGCAATGTGCAAGTACCTACAAGTACTTACCAGAAAGCACGGGACGTGCGCGTCGGGGTATAAATATGGCACGCGTCGGCTGCGTCAGTCTAATTTCAGCTTAGATATGAGTGCGATCGAAGCGATTCGAAGAGAATATACAATGTATCGTTGAGTTAAGTGATAAGTGATTAGCGTGTACGTAAAGTGGTGTTCAAAAGTGATTTAGTGTTATTGTTGGTTTAAATCCATTTTATCCGAACTCCAGCTCGAAGCAGTATAAAAAAAAAACGCATTTCATCGACAATGGGATTACAAACTGGCGTGGCTGTTTTCTCCCTACCTCCCTGAGGTGTTGTCCCATCTGAACACAGCAAGAAGTCAGTACAAGTTGCCCCGAAGTAGAAGACGGTATTTTGGAGAGCAGACCTACAAGCCCAGACAATTCGAGAACCTTCCCTGATCCCGTTTTTATCAACACAAGAACCGGAGATTCGAAGAGAGAGATGAGATCAAAGATTGGAAAGATCCTTAGCTGATGTCGAGTTGGCGTACAAGAAACCAAGTCCTGAGCAGTTGGCTCTTTACCTGGCATATCTACACTACAGCGAAGGTTTGGACTACCGAATTGTACTAGTTCACCAAACGGTTATTGAGCTACAAGCCGCGCCCTGCTCCAAGCGCCGCCATCTTGCCCGCCAAAACTAAAGCGACGGTGGCGCCGGAAAACGTAGCGAGGAGTTGCTGAGACCGGAAACCGTAAAATGAACAAGACTCAAGATGGATTCCGGATATTGTTGGAAAAATAATAGGTATGTTGTATTGTGAGTTATGTGAAGCTACATTAAAATTGAATCTGAACACTGATCTATATGGATTTGCTCTGCCGTATTTTCGTTTGTGCTGATACAAGGCGCCCCCACCGAGGGTCCATGGAACTAAAATTGACATTGGTAGCGATTCGGACATCCCCTAAACTAAACTTAATTTCTTCAAATGTAATTTAAACCTTGTTGGCTTCGTAACAAGGTATTTTTTTCCCTGGCAGCTATTCCTCATTCACTAAACAAACTATCACTAAAGCCTGTTAGCGTAAAATCAACTTTGTTTTAACGCGGCGAGAGTCCCGATTTGTCCAACTGCTGTCTCAGAACGTGTCCGAATTTATCCAAACGCTGTTAGACAGCGTGATAAAAACCTGTTTAATTACGTAATTTTAAGCTGTGCAGCTTAAATTGACGTAAGTTTAGAATAGATGCCAGGGGCAAAAAGACTTTAACACTAAGTCGACAAGGTTTAAAATACATTTGAAGAAATTTAGTCTCGTTTCGCTTAAGGAGTAAAATTACCGAATTGCTGCCATTGTTTCATCTCCTTCAACTAACGGTGACTAACGCACCGTTAGTTCCGTGGACGCTCACTACTGCCAAACTACTGCTATCGGCGCCAAAATGGCGATAATGGCGCTCTCATTGCTACGTTCGTCAAAAGCCTGTATAGGGTACGGAGTAATATGTAGTTGTATATGAATCTGAGGAGATGTCTCCTGTTGTTAAAAATGCAGATTTCACTCACCATTAATGCTAAATCATAAAAAACATTACATTTGGGAATACATACATACATTTACATACACATTATTTACATTTACATTTTTATATTATCTTTACGACACAAAGTTAATTGCAATATTAGCAGTGTTCGGTTGGTCAGTTCAGAGTGCTGCCAATAGATGGCGTTACCGTCCCCGTAAGACCGATTTGAGACTGAGGGGGAAATTTGGATGATGATGCTGTGGTCATGGTAGCCAAATTGGTTAAAGGCAGGTGCCGCACAGAGCGGGCGTACCCCCCACTTCGAAGCTCCCCTTCTTGAACTTACATGACCGACGTGTTGTTGATGCTGGTTCGAAACCTGTCCGTGATTCAAATTTTTTCTTTAGAAAATTATTAGATATACTCACCATTGCAGATCCACCAGGCCGCCTCTCCTGGCGATGACAGCCTTCACTCTGTTGGCGAAGTCGACGGCCGACTCGTCGGCGGCGCGCGTCATCGGCGGCAAGTACCACACGTCGCACACGATGGCCCATGATGTCATCATGTTGAGTAGGTAGTGCAGCATGCCGTACCGAGAGCTGTTCCAGAATGCGTCGCCGAAGCGTGCATCGTACCTGGAACAATTAGGTTTTAATTAAGTCATGATCATCTTCAGCCTGCAGTCGTCCACTGCTGGACATAGGCCTCTACTTTGTGCTGAGGGTTGTCGGGGACTGATATGAGATCTTTTAACAACATCCTTACTTCATAGCCACAGGGTAAATAGTACCCCCCACTTCAAAGCTCCCCTTCTTGAACTGCATGCCCGACGTGTTGTTGCCCTCGGGGAAGATCAGGATCGGAGGGTTGTCAGGGACTGATATGAGATCTTTTAACAACATCCTTACTCGATAGCCACAGGGTAAGTAGTACCCCCCACTTCGAAGCTCCCCTTCTTGAACTGCATGCCCGACGTGTTGTTGCCCTCGGGGAAGATCACGATCGGCGGGTTGTCGGGGACTGATATGAGATCTTTTAACAACATCCTTACTTGATAGCCACAGGGTAAATAGTACCCCCCACTTCGAAGCTCCCCTTCTTGAACTGCATGACCGACGTGTTGTTGATGCAGGTGCCTTCGGGGAAGATCAGGATCGGAGGGTTGTCGGGGACTGATATGTGCTCCTTTAACCTGGAATGCAAGTTTTGATTTTGAAAACTAGCGCGAGTGAAATTCATATTAAAAACGGCTCAAAACTCATGAAAAAGAGGAACTGATATACTTCGACCAGTTTTCGTTTTCAGTCCTTTGTCTGGGAGTGTTATTCCGACAAGCCACCGTGTTTAGCCGTTTTATTTAGATAGTAGCTTTCCCGCCCGCGACCTCGTCCGCGCGGACTTCAGTTTATCGCGAAAAAAGTATCCTATGTTCTTCTAGGATATTAAAAACCAATGCAAAAGTAGGTATAACACCAATGCTCTTGATGTTTTTGACAGACTTGTTATTTCGTTTCCATGGTAACCGTTCCTTAGAGCGAGTAATTAACACTTTCCAGTTTTCCCGTGGAAACTTACAATTTTCCGAGATAAAACTTCCTATATACTATGTTTTATTCCAGGGCATAAGCTATCTATATACCAAATTTCCAGCCGTTATCGCGTGAATGCTCTCCAAACAAACATACAAACAGACAACGTTTCACTTTTATACAGGATGGATTTTTGAGACGGGACAGAGAAGGCAGGTACCTACCGTTATCATCATCATCATGTCAGCCTTTAGAAGTCCACTGCTGAACATAGGCCTCCCCCAAAGAGCACCATGACGAGCGACCCTGTGCCACCTCCATCCACTGACTTCCTGCGATGGCTACAATGTCGTCGGTCCATCGTGTGGGGGGTCTCCCCACACTTCGCTTGCTTGTTCGTGGTCGCCATTCGAGAACCTTTATTCCCCAGCGGTTGTCGGTTCTGCGAACTATATGGCCTGCCCATTGCCACTTCAACTTGCAAACTCTGAGAGCTATATCGGTAACCTTCGTTCTTCTACGGATTTCCTCATTTCTGATTCTATCACGAAGTGAAACACCGAGCATAGCTCTCTCCATTGTACGCTGCGCAACTCTGAGCTTTTGTATGAGACCAATAGTTAGCGAACCCGTCTCAGTGCCGTATGTCGTCACTGGCAACACGCACTGATTATAAACTTTCGTGTTGAGGCTCTGCGGACGACGGTTTGTAACTCCTCTCGAAAACAGCTTATAGACGTGGCTCAGCAGCGAAATGGGCCTATAATTCTTCAAAAGGGTTTTATCACCTTTCTTAAAGAACAAAACCACTACGCTCCTGTGCCACGCCTCTGGCGTAGTACCCTCGAGGATGACGGAGTTAAACAACTTCTGAAGGACTTTAAGTACTGGTGTTCCACCCGCTTTCAGTAGCTCTGTCGTTATTCCGTCCTCCCCTGGTGCCTTGTTGCTCTTAAGCTGTTTGAGAGCCATTTTGATCTCGTATAGGCTGACGTCCGGGATATCTTCGGTATAATGTCGGGTCAAACGGGCTCTTGCATCGCTAGTCCTGTTAGGAGGACTACGCGATGTGGTGTATAATTGTCCATAGAACTTCTCGAGCTCACTCAAAATCTCTGGCTTCGACGAAACGATGCTGCCACTGTCGGTTTTCAGCTTCGTCAACAGGCTTTGCCCAATAGACAGATCTCTTGCGAACACTTTGGAGCCCTTGTTCCGGTCTATTGCGTTCTTAATACAAGTAGTATTATAGGAACGCAAATCGTGTCGCATCGACTTGGAGATATGTTTATTAAGCAAGCTGTAACTCGACATATCCACTGAAGACTGCAGCCTCATCTCGCCTCGTTCTGCCATAAGTTTGAGTGTATGCTCAGTTTTTTTTTTTTTTTTTTTTTTTTTTTTTGCGGGGGTCTTAAAGAACTCCGACCCGACCGCGTGGACAATATCCACCAGCCCGTTATAGTTACAGGAAAACGTTCCTAGGAGACCTTCCATAACTTTTTGAGATATTCTGAACTGCATTCACAGATTTTGGATAAAATGTACAGTCAGCAAGAAAATGGTAATTTTACACATGCCAATCGATCCTGTTTCTTAAAAGGATCAAATGTCTTTACCGGACCGACTGAGGTTTGAGTACTAGAAATGTCAGATATTGCGAAAATCTTTTCTTATACATTTTAGCATACATATAAGGCAGGTACCGTACCTGCCCTTACTGTCCCGTCTCAAAAATCCAGCCTGTATATTGTCAAAGTCAAAATAGAAGAGAAGATTTTTTCTTCCTAAAATAGATTAATGACAATTCGAATGATGATTAAAACGAACAAAAAGGGGTATCAACAAATATATCTAAAAATGCTACATCTTTATGAAAAACATTTTTTTTATACATTACTAGCTGTACCCGCGGCTTCGCACGCGTGGTCATTTCTCTAGGTTAAAAGTACTCTATGTGCTAACCTCCTGGCAACAGCGTGCCTGTCCTTAACAAATAATGAACGGTTTTCTAACCTCCTGGCAACAGCATGCCTGTCCTTAACAAATAATGAACGGTTTTCTTACCTCCTGGCAACAGCGTGCCTGTCCTTAACAAATAATGAACGGTTGTCTTACCTCCTGGCAACAGCGTGCCTGTCCTTAACAAATAATACACGGTTTTCTTACCTCCTGGCAACAGCGTGCCTGTCCTTAACAAATAATAAACGGTTTTCTTACCTCCTGGCAACAGCGTGCCTGTCCTTAACAAATAATGAACGGTTTTCTTACCTCCTGGCAACAGCGTGCCTGTCCTTAACAAATAATTAACGGTTTTCTTACCTCCTGGCAACAGCGTGCCTGTCCTTAACCTCAGACCTCTCAAACCAGATGTGGGGCGAAGCGCGAGCGAGCGCCCTCTGTAGGAGGCCTAGAAAACCACCGTGCCTTTGGCCAATCTGAAATATTAGTGGTTCGTTATAGACGCAGTATTTTTTAAAATTCATTATAGATGTACTATTATAGTCATACTTTTTTTTTTAATTAGAATACTTAAAAAAGGGGGAATATTCCTCTTAAAAAGCAGTTTTGTTTTTAAAAGTTGTGTTCTCTTGAATCTAAACTATTTTAGAAATGGAAAATGTAAAAAAAACAGCTTTAGTATTTAACTAGGTTTTTAAGAATGACAAAATGATAACACAACTATATTGTATTAACCCAGTGTTTTTAAGAATTACAAAATGATAACACAACTATATTGTATTAACCCATTGTTTTTAAGAATTACAAAATGATAACACAACTATATTGTATTAACCCAGTGTTTTTAAGAATTACAAAATGATAACACAACTATATTGTATTAACCCAGTGTTTTTAAGAATTACAAAATGATAACACAACTATATTGTATTAACCCAGTGTTTTTAAGAATTACAAAATGATAACACAACTATATTGTATTAACCCAGTGTTTTTAAGAATGACAAAATGATAACACAACTATATTCTATTAACCCAGTGTTTTTTTTTCCTTTTTATCTCTATTTACTCAAGCGAAATATCGAAAGAACTCTTTTAATTTTTAACATAGTACTTTTGCGCAACGCGTTTTTTTCGATGTATCCCGTATATCGTTCATAAATCTATCAATTTAAATAAAATTAACTCCGAATTGTAACAAATATTCTAATTCAACCGTTAAAAACACGAACGTAAAAATAATATTGTAAATATTGAGTTATATATAATCAATTGTATTTATGAAACAATAAAGAAGGTGTGTATAAGGTTATGTTAGCTTCATGTAGTAGTTATTCTCGTGTGTATTTTATCTTATACTAATTTCAATGCTACACCACATTTCAATAATCCATTCCTCAATACATTTTCCCGAAAGCGTACTCATGCTACCCCAACATAATGTTATTGAAGCCGGACGGACAAACATACACCCTGATTTTATGACAATGAGTTTAAAATACTAAGCCCATTATGTTAAAAACTTACGCGTATTTGCGCAGTAGATACAGTTCTGGAGAACTAGGTCTGTAAATTAAGCAAAACCATAGAGTAAACGAGAACCATCACTTATGCTAATTTTCACTTTTTAGGTGTGTGAAGTTTTCATACTGCCCGCCATTTTTTTTATGGCTGCACGCGTTCTTTGCTGCCTTGGTAAATACCATAAATAAGAATTTCACTGTAAATACTACTTATTTTGTGTGAGCTACTTTTTTTAAGGCTTAGCACGGCATGTGCTTTCAGCCAGGGCAAATACTACTTTAATAATACAAACGCGTATGAGTATTCCGTACTCATACGGCTCAAAAGTACTACCTTTACAATTTTTTTATATTTTATGTTTTTATATATTTTCCCGATTTTCAATTTTTTTCTTAAATGTGAAGCAATAAAACATAGAGTGGCCTCTTTGGCGAACGTAAAAAATACTTTAACTTAACATACTAGTTCTCAAGAATAATAAATAAAGCGTTTATTAACAGATCCTTTCGTACAATTGCATTGTTTACAAATGCAGTCTCGATTTACAAACCAAATTAGTTTAATTTTGTTATAAGAAAAAAAAGGGCTTCGAACATTCTTCTCTAGCCGACATTCTTTATTCGCTTGTGAGCGGCGTACAATTAAACTTGTATTTTGGATAAAGGACAAAAAATATTCTGGTTTATTATAATTCGCTAAAACGTCAGGTTTCAGAGATAATTGGAGGTCCAGAAAGCTAATGATTATGTTAGTGTTCATATACGCCATCTCTAACTCTAATTATTTCTGAAACTTATCAGTTTAGGGACTTTAGGGAATAATATTCCACAATATTTTTTTGGTTCGCAAAGTGCCCTAATATATTCAGTTCATGTTTAAAGAAATGGCGAATAATTCGAACCCCTTTCAGAAGAAAAATTAAGTTACGTACTTACCAATGAGTAGCAATTATCACACATCAGCACGAGTACATCAATTGGACTGGTATGGTTCGCGACGCAGATACCGTTCCCCGGCTTGTTGAACTCGTCGTGATACGTGATAACCATCGAAATACACCGCGAGAGGAAGTTGAAACATGCGTGTGCGACGGATGAGTTGACGCGGAGCTTGTACGCGCCGTCGGGGAGCGCGCCCACGCACCAGGTCGATACCACCAGCCACCATACCTAGTCATGGACCAGGGTGATAAACGGCGTTGATGACGAACAATGACAGTGTCATCAATGGTCAGTCTTATTCATGAATAAATATGTCAAAGTCCTCTTTAAAATTTAACTATCAGCTACTATTTTTACTGATGTTTATTCGTAGCAATCACTTTAACGGACATTTATACCTGTTATTTTTATTAGGTACGTTATATAACAGACGCTTATAGCATCAGACTATTTGCCAACTGTGACTGGTGGTAAAGCGTCCACGCACCATGTCGATACCGCCAGCGACCATACCTAGTCATGGTGATAAACGATGTTGATGACGAAAAATGACAGCTTGTGTTCAAGGTAGAACATATAAAGTTAATAAATCATTTGAATGTCTTAAAATCACTTTCAGTCACTTTTTTTTGTTATAATTCGAAATGTCTTCATTAACAAGTTTTAACGTGTGTTGTAACACATAATATTTGTAACAGTTATTTTTAACAGATACAAATAGCAGGTATTTTTTTAACGTATGCAAGCATCATAATTTCAATTAGTTCATTGGGTGATTTAGTCACATGGCTTGCGGCAAACATGACTTCGCCCAATCTCATTATAGTCTATGTCATGTCCTTATGTAATACTTGTGTCAACAGGGTTTACAGTACCTTTCGGTTTTAAAGCTATATATTTCGTCTGGATTTACTCATTAGCGGAGTTAATTATTGACTCAAACAAAAGAGACAAAATTAACATTCAGAAAGTAGGTCAATGTGTCAATATAATTCATAAACCAATTATATTTATATTAACCTAAAATAATGTAGGATTAAAAAGACCCAGACACACACACATGCATAATTCACAGTAATATAAAACCATAAAGTAATAGACATCACAAAAAGCATAGACAACACTTCCCGCCAATTCATCTGTCAAACCAAATGACCTGTAAAATACCCGATGATCTATCAAAATTTCCCGCTAAAATGATTATTTTTTTAATGAATCAAAATGTCCGCCCGTTAAACAAGACAGCACTGTCAATCATACCGCCAAAATAAAAAAGAAATACTACCAAGGAGAAGCAACTGTTGACGCTGAGAGTACCAACGTCGATAGGGCTCGTGTGGTTGGCAACACAGAATCCGTTGCTTTTGGGCATGTAGTGGAGATCGTGGAAGGTGGTACAGCAAGAGAGGCCCCGCATTATGGTCCGAATTGATATCATGTAGGAGAGGGCTCCGAAGTAGCGGCGAATCCTACCGGGAGGTAGGAGGCTGACTAAGGAGGTTGTCACTATCATTGTTAGAACCTTTTTTGGTGATTTTTTCAGTCCGCCAGTTTGGTAGATTTTGTATGTCAGCCATATTGGTAGTTTTATGAATGTGTCCGCCATTTTTGGTAGGTTATCATGATATTTCAATCGAATTGGAAGTTTTTTAATCATAGAAGGATGTGGGCGTCATTTTATATATTTTGGATAATCGGAGCCCAAAAGAAAATAAAAAAGATGGTAATTTTATGCCCACATTGGTAGATGTGTTGCCATATTTGGATGGTAGGTTTGGTGTTGCCATTTGCCATTATTTGTAGGTAGACGAAGGAGGGAAAAATAGAAAAAATATATTAGTATTTAGATACACGGAAAATACTTAGCAATTATACATTAATCGGATATTAGATATCAAAAATTCTTAGCAATAAGGTTTATACCAGCACTCCGATTACTTAGTATAGATGTGACAGCAAGGCTGGATACCAAGCCACATTGGGAAAAGTAATTGTCTCTTTTATTTAATTGAATAACGAGACGAGCAGTTCGCTAACCTGATCGTAAGCGACACTGTCCATAAAAAACAGTACCAATCAGAATTTTAGTTGCAAAATGATGCGCGTCACTGCACTGCGCTCGTCACCCTGAGACATTGTTTTGCTTGGCGGTTGAAGACTCTTGCTGAAGAGATCAACCAGTACACTAATACTTAGCTAAGTGACAGATAGATACATATGTTTTTTTACTAATGCTGTGTTCCTGAATTCCCTTAGCTGATTCTCACAGCACTCGCGGAATGATAAAGGCTGGCCCATTATGAAGACGGAACTTACATAAAGGTTTCTCAGTAATCGGAGAGCTGGTACGCCATACACGAAAATCTAGTAAAACCAATTAGGTATAGACCGACCAAGTAAATAAAAAACCTTGCCATGTCGCGGTAAATCTTTGGAAGTAACTTATTTTACTTGCAACACTATATTTATCTGTCGTCATTGTTGACATATGAAGTGTACCATTTTACTTGCAACACTATATTTATCTGTCGTCCGTCATTGTTGACATATGAAGTGTTATTTTACTTGCAACACTATATTTATCTGTCGTCATTGTTGACATATGAAGTGTTATTTTACTTGCAACACTATATTTATCTGTCGTCCGTCATTGTAGACATATGAAGTGATATTTTACTTGCAACACTATATTTATCTGTCGTCCGTCATTGTTGGCATATGAAGTGTTATTTTACTTGCAACACTATATTTATCTGTCGTCCGTCATTGTTGACATATGAAGTGTTATTTTACTTGCAACACTATATTTATCTGTCGTCCGTCATTGTTGACATATGAAGTGTTATTTTACTTGCAACACTATATTTATCTGTCGTCCGTTATTGTTGACATATTATTTTCTAACAAGTGCTATACAAAATATATTGGTACAAAAAATCGACTTCAAATGGATTAACAAATAAAAAACTACTGAATCAATTTTGATACAATTATAAGGAAGGGAACAACCTGGATTACTACTCTTATATATTTAAAAAAAACAGTGAAATTGAGGGATAAATCAGTTAAAATACATACAGTCGAACATAGAACCTCCTCCTTTTGTGAAGTCGATTAAAAATGGTGGACAATAATAATAAAATATATAACACATACAAAAAGTTGGATTGGATTTTATTTATTGAATAACATTGCTGACTTCGTTGTCATGACAACATGATTTAAATACATGATAATGCTGAATACGATACACAGTTCGGAAACAAATATTATAGACAATATTAATCATAATCATTATGAATATTATTTATATGCCAAAGACGAATGACAATCATGTCGAAAACGACATCATGACAGGATTTTTACTATTCTGGTCAGACTATACCTATAATTATTTAAAACAATGTAATTATTCGAATGAATAGAACTCACCCCAATGAAGAATATGAAGATTCTCAGCGGCAGTAAGAACAAATACCTGACGACAAACCCCATCATCCAAATAATGGTCAGGCGCCATGTTAGGAACTCGTACTGTCTGAAATTAATACAAAAATACATTCTACGTATGTATGTTGAATTAAATAAATAATGAACAAAATAAAAATATATAGCTTACTTCCGCCAGAACTGTAAGTCAGACAAATGATAAATGGTAAAATTAACACAAGTAAAACCGCACGCTAAACAAACCCTACCCAAATTGAACTATTGTAAAATATAAATGAAATGAAAGCTAAGGCCTGGAGGCCAGAAAAAACACTTATAAATTTATATACATATAATATATATAAATATATATACACAATAAAACACCCCACGCTAAACAAACTCTACCCAAATTGAACTATCTATACTTATAATAAAACTGTAACGGGTCCAATTCTGTACATTGAAGATATTTTGAAATTTATTTTTGGACCGTACTCTAGATTCGCTACTAAAGCCAAAACTATATATTTTTTCTTATTTGTCTGTCTGTCTGTCTGTATCTTGGCTAGGCATCACACCGAAACTACTGAATGAATTTAAATGAAACTTGGTATGATTTGAATTCATACTACGAGGTAGGTCATAGGCTACTTTTCATCCCGAAAAATGAAAGGGTTCCCGCAGGATAGGGGTTGAAAGTTATTTCAAAAAACACTTACCACTCTTAAACTACTGGACGGATTTTGATGCAACTTGGCACAGTCATAGTTTATATAATGGGTTAAAATTGAGCATACTTTTTATCCCGAAAAAATCGAGAGTTCCTGCGGGATAGTGTCCCAAATTCTGTAAATTAATGTTTTTTTTTTTTTTTTTGGGGCCGTTCTATATTCAATACTAAAGCCAAAACTGTTTATTTTTTATTTTTGTTTGTCTGTCTGTCTGTCTGTCCGTCTGTCTGTCTGTACCTTGGAAGTGCATCACGCTGAAAATACTCAATGAATTCAAATGAAATTTGGTATCATTTGAGTTCATACTTCGAGGTAGGATACTTTTCATCCCGAAAAGTTAAAGGGTTCCGGTTAGTTGCAGGATAGGCGTTGAAAGTTATTTAAAAGAACACGTATCATGCTGAAACTACTCGACGGATTTTCTCGAAACTTGGCACAGTCATAATTTATATAATGGATAAAAATTGAGCATACTTTTTATCCAGAAAAATAAAGTGTGCCTTTGGGATAATGTCCAAAATTCTGTAAATTGAAGATATTATGTAATTTTTTTGGAGGCCGTACAATACTAAAGCCAACACTGTAATTTTTCAATTTTTGTTGGTCTATATGTCTGTCCGTCTATCTGTATGTACCTTGGCAGCGCACCACGCCGAAAATAATCAATGAATTCGAATGAAATTTGGTATGATTTGAGTTCATAACTTCGAGGTAGAACATTGGATAGATTTCATCCCGAAAAAATTAAGTGTTCCTGGAGGATAGGAGTGGAAAATTATTTAAAAGAACACTTAGCGCGCTGTAAATATTGAATGGATGTTGATGAAATTTGGCTTAGACATAGTTTATAAGATAGGTAAAAATTATGAATACATTTTGTCCCGAAAAAATTTAAGGGTTCCTGTGGGATATGGGTCCAAATTCTGTACATTAAAGATATAGTGTTTTTTTTTTGGAAGTTACTCGTTATTCGATTATGAAGCCTAAACTGTATGTTTTTTCATTTTTGTCTGTATGTCTGTCAGTCTGTATCTTAGCCGCGCATCACGCCGCCGGAACTAGAATTCAAAAGAATCTTAGTATGATGTGAGTTCGTACTAAGAGGTAGGACATAGGATACTTTACATATCGAAAAACATATGGGTTATTATTTAGGGGTTGAAACTTATTTAAAAGAACACGTACCACGCTGAAAGTAATGGACGGGTTTTGATGCAACTTGACACTGTCTTAAGTTATATGATGGGTTCAAATTAGGACACGTTTTATCCCGAAAAAGTAAAGGGTTTCTGCGTGATATGGGTCCAAAGTTATGTTAATATTTAAGTTATAAAAAATATGATAATAATGTATGGTTCTCTATATTCGATACTGAAGCTAAACTGTTTTACTTTTTAATTTTGTCTGTCTGTTTGTCCGTATCTTGACCGCGCAGCGCACCCAAACTACTAAATGAATCCAAATGAAAAAATGCTCTTGGGTGCTCAAAAAAGGTATTGAACAATTATTTTTTTGTTAATCGTGTCTTTCTTTCTGTTTGTCTGTATGTTTGTTTGTTCACGCATCACGTAAAAACTACTGGACCGGTTTTCAATATTAGATAGCTTAGGGTTTGATTTAAATCTGGTGTAATTGGTATCTCAATCCGGTAAGGTAGAAGCCGAGCAATTGATAAAGTATTTTTGAAGAAATTTTGTTCAAATGTTGGTATATTGGTCCTGGAATAGCACATTATGGTACTTTGAACCTAAAGAAAAGAACACGCGTGCGAAGCTGCGGGTACAGCTAGTATGTATATATATTTATAAGTAATTTTTCTGGCCTCCAGGCCTTAGCTTTCATTTCATTTATATTTTTCATTAGTTAAATTAGGGTACGGTTTGTTTAGCGTGCGGTTTTACTTGTGTTAATTTTACCATTCATCATTTGTCTGACTTACAGTTTTGGCGGAAGTAAGCTACATATTCTTATTTTGTTCATTTTAAATATGGATTTCCGCAAAGTAACGCCAATTATAAATAGATCTTAATTTAAAAACAGCCTTTGTAAACTAAAAATAAGTTACTTACAACAAGGAAGTTCAAATACTAAAATCCAACTGCGATCGGGTAAAAAAATAGCCTATGACACTCTGTAAATGAAGACGAATCAATTGATACATCGCTTGTCAAAATCGGACCAATAGAAGTGACGCTATGGTGGAACATCCGCATACCCACATACATACTCGTACATACGCAGTCTGTTAAACTCATAACCCTTCCCTTGCTTCGCCGTAGTCAGTTAAAACACATTAGCATGCCTTCTTAACAAAAACACGAACAAACAAATTTAAAAAACGCTATAGTTTTTTTCTATAGCTGATTTTAGGTCTTCCAATATATTTTTTAATTATCTTCTTTGTACCGACTTTTTGGTACAAAATACTTTATTATAAGTATAGATTCATTGACTTCTATAGATAAAAGCTACTAGTAGACTTCTAACCTGTTAGTTCTCGTAAGGAGGTTCCAACTCCTCAGCTCCTCGGCTTCGAAGACGGACGTGACCTGGTCTTCTATGATGGACTCCATGCCGGCCTTCACCAGGTCCATGCAGTGGGAGATGTGGAACTCCAGGTTCGTCTGGAATACAGGCAGATACTCATGTTAATCACACTATCCACACCGATACATAAAAGTGAAACGTTGTCAGATATTTCACGACAAAACGGCTGAACCGATTTTGATGAAACTTTGTAAATAGGTACAATAAAAAGACCAACATAGGATACTTTTTAACCCGGAAAATTACACGGGAAAAATGGAAAATGTCGATTACTCGTTGTAAGGAACGGTTGCCATGGAAAAATAATAACAAGTCTGCCAAAAAGCATCAAGAGCGTTAGTGCTCTACTTTTGCATTGAATTTTAATATCCTAGAAGAACATAGGACGCTTTTATCGTGATAAACAGTAGACCGCGCGGGCGAAAGCTAGTAATATTATAAATCAGAGAAGTGCTCCCACTGTCGTAAACAGACCAATCAGAGCTTAGTTTTAAACATGAACACTCTCTTATCGAGCAGAAAACTGAACTAGCAAGCTGAAGTGGCAATGGGCCGATCGCATAACTCGAAGAACCGACAACTGTTGCGATAAGCGAGTTCTATAGTGGAAACCTCGTTTAGGCGAACGTAGTGACACCGCCGGCCAGTGGAGTGACGAGTTGCGAATGGCGAGGAGAGCCGAAGATCGGGCTCAGTGGCATTCACTAGGAGGGGCCTACGTCCAGCAGTGGATGATTTTCACGATGATGATGATGATGATTATCGATGTTTTTACTGGTACTTTCGGTCCTGAAATAACCTATGGTATACATTTATCCTGGAAAAATTACCGCTAGTCAAAAATATAAACAGTCCTCTAACTTCAAGTTTGTATTGTTACCTCTCCCTTCGCCTGCAGAGTTCGACATCGGACACCGTTTGCCATCCGCTCCTGGCTGGAGCTCCGCTTGTAGTTCAGCTCCGGAGACGGTCCCAGGATCTCTTGACGCTCTATCACCGCCATCTTTCCACCTGGACAATACAAAAACAGCATTATTAAGAGGACGTCGTGTGCATTTCGAGCCATTTGATTTTGCGTTGAGCAAAGTTGAACTTTATGACATTGGGATTACAGTGTAAAATCATTTCTGGGTTTGCAACAATGCTTCAACATGAATTTTAAACATTTGTGTTTTTTTTTTACCTGATTACGGCGAAGCAAAGGTAGGATTGTTCAAACTAAAAACTTGATCCTATTTTGACAAGCGAGGTATCAACCGATTCGTCTTAATCGCAAGAGCAGCAAGAGTGTCCTGACCGTAGTCGGGTTTTAGTTTATGAACTTGTGACATTGCCCAGTAATTCATCTAAAAACATTGCCGTTCAAAACGAAACACAGATATGTTAGCATTAGCAAGCCACCAGTCTCAGCAGGGATCGCCTCACTGTACCAGACTGTATAAGACCCGTCATTTTCTTACAGTTCGATGTTTTCCTTTTTTCGTTTTTGAGGAAACTGTGAAGCCGCGTTGAAGTTGACGCTGTGAAGAGGTACCGCATTGGAATCAAATTAAAGCTAATTTATTTATCAACAAATTCTTCTCTCGTGACTATTGACTTCTTGTCTGTGACATTATACCTTAAGACGAATCGATTGCTACCTCGCTTGTCAAAATTGGACCAATAGGGGGTATGGTGGAACCAAGGAATTTATATACTTGGGTGGAACACATACATAGTCTGTTAAACTCATTATCCTTCCCTTGCTTCGCCTTAATCGGGTAAAAACCTGTCTCAGCGTGAAGAGCGCATTGCAGTGACGCGCAACATTCCGCAACGCGCAGTTCTGAGGACACTGCAACTGTTATGGACAGGCGTCACGCTTACCATCAGGCGAGCGAACTGCTCCACTCGTCACACAACGGAATAAAAAATGCAGTTCAGCTGTCGTTAGTAACCAAGTAAACTTATACATGTAAGGACAAAGAAACATATGTTTAAATACACGCCAATATTATGTCACTGCCACACTCGAGACCAATATTATGTCACTGCCAGACTCGAGACCAATATTTGCTAGATTTCATATTGTTACGAGCAATTTGTTTCGGATAAAATAATTGTACGCTAATTACACCAAAAATTAACACCTTTATTCAAAAAACCACAAAAATAAATTATCCAACAAATAACGCTCAAACACTCCTTAACTTGACTATACACTCTTATCAATTATCACCGAATACTCGCTTCTGATCACTTCGATCGTTTCATTCCGAAAGCGAAGTCAATAATGTCCCAGGCAGTCGATGCGCGCTCTATTTATACCGCGACGGACGTTTCCAGAAGGTGCTCGTACTTACTCGTATGTACTAGCGGTAGTCGTTAGGTATTAGAACTTTCAAGGCCGGCGGCGCCTTTGAGTTGCCGCGCCGCGCCGCGCCGGTAGGTACTTAAGGCCGGTGGCACCTTTGATGTCGCCGCGCCCGTAGGTAAATACCTACCGCGCGCTCTGGAAACTTCTGTAGGTACCTACGCTCTACTAGTGTGTTCCAGAATGTTCCTTTAAATGTAGGTATTACGTCATTTTAGTACCTACTGTTTTCTAAGAATATTAAGAAAGAAGAAGAAATAATTTTAAGAATATTACTGTTTATATAACAATATTATGGCTAAAATATTTGCAAAGTAAATAGTTTTTTCTGTAGAGCGAGGCCTTCATCCGTATGTATTTGCAATAAATATTCAGAAATAATATATTCAGAACTAGCTGTCTCTTGTGACTTCTTTTGTAGTAATACAATACAATACAATTTATTTTTATTGGTTCATTTTTAGTAATGAGGTAGAAACATTCACTATACATCTCGACTTCAAATTCAATATACTAAATATCTTCAAAATACGTTCAGCCGTCTAATAGTTTTTTATCGATTGCTCGGCATCTTATCATCAAGAGCGATGGTGGCCTAACGGTTCTATAGTGCAATTTAGAATCCAACGATACCGGGTTCAAAACCTAGGCTCCGCACCAATGACTATTCTAAGTTATGTGCGGTTTTCCATCGCTCCGTGCTTCGGAGGGCACGTTAAGCTGTCGGTCCCGGCTGTTATTGATTAATAGCAGTCGTTAAGCCATGTCAGAGGCCCTCGGGCGGCTTCACAAACTTTGACATCAGAGGCAAGCACTACCTCATACGACAAACAAACAAACATCGGTTTTATATACCAAGTACGCAAGTTTTTAAGTCCGACCCTAAACTATCCAACAGTGAAAACCGCATCGCAATCGGTCCAGTAGTTTATACGTGATGCGCAAACAAACACACAGACAAAAAGACAGTCAGGAATTTAAAAAATGTTATGTTCTTGTTCAGTAGCTTATTTTAAGTACTCTGGACCATTTTATGTTAATTCTGTTTTGTACTTATTGCTTTATTATAAGTTTAGATAGATAGATTCAACTTACGTCACTACGTCATTACCTAGTGACGTAAGTTGAATTTGTAACGTTACTGACTTACGTCATCTGTTTCGTAATACTTTGGACTATCCTAAGTGACGACAGAATAGAAATCGGTTCCATACCTAGTTGATGACGCAACAAATGAACTCGGAAGTGCCACAGAAAACATTTTTAGGGTTCCTTAGTCCAACAAAGAACTCTTATAGTTTCGCCATGTCCGTCTGTCTGTATGTCACATCCATTTTATTCATAAACTATTAACATATATAGTGACACACTTGAAATGTGTAAAAAATATTGTTTTGCACCCATCGCCGGGGTCTCGTTGGTAGGTAATTTAAAATTATAATGACGTTTCTTTGATAGTTTTTACCCGACTGAGGTGGGTTATGTGTTTGGGTTGTATGTATGTCTGTTTGGTTGTACGTTTCTTAGGCGCGTCCTACAGCCTAAACGGCTTGATGGATTTTGATAAATGAGGTATCATTTGATTCGTCTTGATCACGAGAGTGCTATATGATATATGAAGTGTCAAGAAAACAAATATGGCGGCTTACAGCTGCCATATTGTATTTCAGGCGGAACAAAAAATTACCAAAACCTATCGTGTGAGGTATCAAAATACAGGTCTTTAAAAGACCATTTCAAAATATATAATTGTTATACCTTAATAGTAGCAATTTTCTTTTAAGCTTCTTACAAAAAAAAAGAGAAGTTTATTCAAGTTAATGTAAATACCTACTATAGTTTAATGTTGCAACTATTAAAGTGAAGTCAAACATGTAGGTATGTATGTTTATTTTTAGAAACATTAAATTCATATAAATACTAGCTTCGCCACGCGGTTTCACCCGAGTCCCACAGGAACCATACATTTGTCCGGGATAAAAAGTAGCCTAATATCTAGGGTTAACTATTCTATGAGATATAGCCGACCAAGTTAACGCATTCTATGCCCGCATCAACTCTGACCAAATTCCATAGCGAGAGACATAAGCCAACCGACAAAATAACTGTGTTGGTGAATAACGTGAAAACTACTGAACCGATTGCGATGCGGTTTTCACTGTTGGATAGCTTAGGGTTTGACTTAAAAACTGGGGTACTTGGTATCTCATATCGATAAGTAGAAGCCGAGCAATCGATAAAAAATGATTTGACGGCTGAACGAATTTGGAAGAAATGCAGTATATTGTACTTTGTAGGTACTTTTGGTCCTGGAATAACTCGTATGGGCCACTTTTAAATGTGGCCACGCGGGCAATGCCGCGGGCACAGCTAGTTTGATTCATACGTGAATCATAATAATTATATTATTCATCATCATCATCAGCCTATATCAGTCCACTGCTGGACGGGGGCCTCTCCCAATGAACGCCAATGAGCCCGATCTTCGGCTCTTCTATTCTAGTCGCTGCCAGCTTTCGCAAATCGTGTCTCCTCCTGGCCGGCGGGAGTCGATTTCCCCAACGGTTGTCAGTTCGACGAACGAGAAAAGTGACCAGCCCATTGCCACTTCAGCTTACTTATTCTCTGGACTATGTCGGTTACCTTGGTTCTCTGGCAGATCACCTCATTCCGGAACCTGTCCTTCATAGATAGGTACTCCGAGCAAGGCTCTCTCCATAGCTCGCTGAGCGACTTTAAATTAGTAGACCAGCCTCACTGTGAGTGTCCACGTTTCGGGTCCGTTGGTCTTAACTGGTAGAACGCGTTGAAGACTTCTGTCTTTAGGCATTGTGCTATTCGTCTCTGGAATGCACTCCCAATCAACATCAGACAGGCTCCGTCACTTGCAATATTTAAAAAGCTAGTTAAGAGTTTTTATCTTTCTCAGTCATTTGGCAGCAATTCGGTCATTTTACTCCCTAAACTAAAAAATACAAAATTTCTTCAAATGTAATTCAAACCTTGTCGACTTCGTAACAAGGTCTTTTTGCCCCTGGCATATATTCTTAACTTGCGTCAATTTAAGCTGCACCGCTTAAAATAACGTAGTTAAAACAGGGTTTTAACAGCGCTTAGATAAAATCGGACACGTACTGAGGCAGCGTTTGGACAAATCGGAACTCTCGCCGCTTGGAAACAAAGTTGATTTTACGCTGACAGGCTTTAGTGATATTTTAGTGAGTTAAGAACAGATGCCAGGGGCAAAAAATACCTTGTTACGAAGCCCACAAGGTTTAAATTACATTTGAAGAAATTAAGTTTAGTTCAGGGTATATCCAAATCGCTACCTTGTAACTAGGATCTCCTTAAATTTTAGAGGTATCTATGTGTTGAAATCTATATATATTATTATTATTTTTATTTGTTTAATTTTATTATAGTATGTGTATTTGTTTTAATGGCATGTATGTATAAGTTTATTTATTAATTATTATTACTAAAATTAAATTAATTAATTAAATTGTTTACACCGCCATCCTCTCTCACTCGATTATTTCTTTCCATCCAAAGGTTGACTGGAAGAGATTTTAGCGATAAGTCCGCCCGTTGTACTTTAGTTATAAGATTGTTTCTATTTGTTGTAAATTTTTGAAAACTGGTGTTCAATAAAG
The DNA here is from genome assembly GCA_946251855.1 of Alsophila aescularia. Classification (NCBI taxonomy): domain Eukaryota; kingdom Metazoa; phylum Arthropoda; class Insecta; order Lepidoptera; family Geometridae; genus Alsophila; species Alsophila aescularia. The sequence goes on from OX276374.1 coordinate 79,557,136, forward strand.
TATTATCTATCTATCTATTGTGGTATGGACGACGAGAATATTATTACTAACTTTTTCCCGACATCCCCACTGGTGGGGACGGTCTGGTGTTGATTTCAGAAATAATCCCCTTATAGTCTTGATAGTAAGCGGATTGTGGATTCAAGTGGCATAGAACAATATTATTATTATTGGATCCCCTCGTTTGTGGCATATAAAATTATGTTTAGAATTGAATACTCAATGGTAGATTTAAGAGGAGATAAAGGTATCCATGGATCCACATGTGGAGCCGAGCTGTGGATCCAAGTGGAAGGAGGGGCTGGTAATATTATTACCAGCTGGTAATATCATTACTAGCTGGTAATTTTTCTGGGATATGAAGACTTCAAACTTCGTTCAGACATCTAATGGTGTATTATCGATGACTAGACTACTGCTCATCGGATTGAGATACCAACTAATCCAGTTTATAAGTCATACTCTAATCTATCCAGCAGTTAAAACCGCATCGCAATCGGGCCAGTAGTTTTTATGAGATGCGCGAACAGATAAACAGACAGAAACACCATTTAAAAAATGTTAGGGTGCATTCCGAGACGCACAAAAATCGATAAAATCGATATTATCGCGCTAAAACGCGTACCGAGTCATCGTGAGCGCAACAACGATATTCCTTGTGACGTCACGGATTACGTCATTACATCCGCCATTTTGCGATTACACCGACCATGCCCCAAACCTATATCACCGTGAGCGCTACTGTCAAAGTGACAGACTGACGGATGTTTGCAAAGAAAACTGTTATTTGAATTCATTTGTGTGATTTTCGATCATTTTTCCACATATTACTACAGACAATTGACCAATTTTTAGATAGATTACTTTCCCCACGAGTAATACTTTGTACATTGAGCAAATTTTGAGGTTATGTTGTTGTGATCTTGTAATCACGCTCACGAGCGTTCCGAATCAACTGCAGCACTCGACTATAATGAGCGCGATATCTGAATCGGAACGCAAATTAGCACTGTGATCGCTCACATCGATAATATCGTGAATCGGAATGCACCCTTATATTTTTGTTCAACAGTAGCTTTACTGACTTTTGGTTACTCACAGCTTTATTATAAGTATAGATCATTACCATAATTAGATCCATATTTTAGAAGAACTGTCTGATTTCATCATTTACAACGTCATTATAATAAAATAACCAAAACATTCGTATAATTAACCACTTTTTTAATATGGTAAAAAATGTTAAATTATATGCATTTTTTGTTATAATGTATGTATATGTCGTAGTCATAACATAGAATAGATAACTTCTTGATGTGGTCAATAATTTCATGAAATGGCCAGCTTTAACTGACCATATTGTTGAAACATCAACGTTTAATGATATTTCAATCCACGTTTGGTATGGAGATGATGATGATGTTCAAATAGATAGGTTCTCAAGGCTAAAAAATAGCACGAAGACGAAGACGGCTGCTCTTCGCTCCCGCCTTCGCCTTCTAACCTATCACGTTAGAGGGGCGGCGTCGGGCTTCCGCCTTTGCCTTCTATTTTACGATATGATGAACCACATCATGAAGTAGCCGTGCGTTTAGCTGTTCATATCATCAAACACTGCTTATTCATTCATCAAGCCAAACCATTTCATGATGTCACCGATAATTTCATGAAATATAACTTTTTCATAACATGGCCAACCATTTCATGAAATGACCTATTCTACGATATCGCCACGACATATACATATTTGTTCTTTGTTAACAAAAGCAAAAGCATTAGCAAATGTTTTTACGTAAATTGTGATGACAAATTGATAACAAAAACTTAATGTTTGCATTGGACGGAACGTGAACGGTCATTTGAGTTGTTATACGAAAATATCTTCCGGTTGAAATATCAAGTTCTTTTTTCATTTACCTACAGTACTTAAAGTTGGTTACCTTATTAATTTAATACTAGTGGCTTTGTGAGCTGTAGACCTCGCGAGCACAAACTTTTTTGCAAACAATCTAGCGGTGTACAGTAGCGCCATCTAGTTACCTTATTGTACAACTAACATTAATAACCAAGGTGCTCCATCAATCCCTACCTAGTAGGTAAAGGGCTGATTCTACTGGAAGAACCTAAAAGTGTGCAATTTACTGCATTTTGAGGAGCTATTCTTCTCATCACGCTGAAGATCCTCATCAGATTTACACCAAATTTTTATGAGACCAATTTAAAGTTAATACGAGTACCTTTCAAATAAAAAAATAACTAAGAATGAGGAGATTTCCTTTTTGGGGGAAGCACCTCCCTCAAATAAAAAAAAACTAAAAAATTCTAGAATTTAATTTAACCTGTATACCAAGTTTCGTCTAGATCGGTTGAGAAATGCGACCTGTAGAGGAGAACAGAGATCCGGACATACAAAAGCATTTTTGGAAACGCTTCGCTCGCGCATCGCGCTCGCTCGGTCAATTACAATCTAGCCTTGAATTAGGCAAATAAGTAATTTATTTTACCTTAAAACTTTTAAAATGTCATAACTAAGAATGTGTCCATTAACACTTTTCTTATCGTCTCTAATAAGGCGAAGACACTTTGTTCATGTGTTATTTATCGGTAGCAGTTTCACTAGCACTACTTCACACTAATATCACTGACACTAAATACTACACTAACTCACGGTTTCGAAGTATCAAGAATGATTTACAATTACCAGCAAGGTATTTCAGGGAACTCAGGTTTTTCGGTTTTTCAGGGAGCATTTTGCTGAATAAGGGAACGACTCAAAGTATATTCCGTGTACACTCTCGCCTTTGCTCATTCAATTTAATCTCAACATCGCCGCCACAATGGACTTGGCTTGCTCAAATTAATGTTCTATGACTAGCTGATGCACGCGGCTTCGCACGCGTAGGCATTTCTCTAGGTTAAAAGTACTAATGTGCTATTCCTGGACCTAAAATACCAATATACTAACATATCATCAAAATTCCTTCAGCCGTCAAATAGTTTTTTATCGATTGCTCGGCTTCTACTTATCGGATTGAGATACCATCAAGTAACCAAGTTTTTAAAATCATACCTTAAGCTATCCAACAGTGAAAACCGCATCGCAATCGGTCCAGTAGTTTTTACATGATGCGCGAACAAACAAACAGACAGACATGATAAAAAAGCGTAGTCGCTTATTTTAAGTACCGTAGACCATTTTTTTTATTATCTTCTTTTTACAGACTTTTTCGTTCTTATTGCTATATTATTATAAGTATAAATTATATGTCCCATTATGCGATTATGATTAATGGGACATATTTATGATGCGCGAGCCGCACATCCATAATCTTTGAGAATTTGCAATAGATTTTTATATAAAAATCTATTTTTAGTAAATTGTTGTGAACAGTCAGTCAGTCACATGAGCATTCAGTCGAATGCTTTTCATCATGCTCGCGAGAAATCGCGAGAGTGTAGTCGCTGCGCCTCGCCTTTTTCGCGCAAAAGGCGACACCGCAAGTGAGGCGAGGCGAGTATCGAGGTGACGAGAAGGCCCAGACCAAATTCACGTGCTATCTCGGGCACCATGAGAGTTGCAGTTATTAGAACACGCTCGTGATCAAGACGAATCTAATGATACCTTATTTATCAAAATCCATCAAGCCGTTTAGGCTGTAGGACGCGCCTAAGAAACGTATAAACATACTACTAATTGTAAAAAGGGTCTATTAAGGCCCTTTTTATTTCCGCTGCGCGCGCTCACGCGTGCACGGTCTAGTAAACTTAATCTATAGATTTTTATTTAGTACTAGCTGTGCCCGCGGCGTTGCTCGCGTGGTAGTTTTTCTGGGATATAAAGAGCCTATGAGTTATTTCAGTATCACAAGTACCAAATAGGTACCTACCTACCTGTGTTAAGAACCTTTAGTAGCGACCCGACATGGTCGTGATAGGTTGCTCGCTGCGCTTCGCTCCCACCTTCATCTTCTAACCTATCACGACCATGTCGGATCGCCACTGAAGGTTGTTGACAGAAATTTGTGTTACGGTAGCGTTGTGTGGAGTTATATTTCGAAATAAGCTACGCGAAATCCTAAATTCGAAAGTATACCCGATATCATTTCGGCCATAAACGTTGGGTTTTCGCCCGATATGTAACTGTATGTGATTTATCTGATATGTGTACTGTATGTGTCCGTGTGTCTGTCTCCGCAGACAGACACACGGACACATACAGTAATACACCGGTTCGTAAATGTTGTAGTTTCTTTGAAAACTCCCACACATGTTCGGAACATCAGAATTCAGACTAAAATGGTTTAATGTTGTAGTTTCTTTGAAAACTACCACACATGTTCGGAACATCAGATTTCAGACTAAAAAGGTTTAATGTTGTAGTTTCTTTGAAAACTCCCACACATGTTCGGAACATCAGAATTCAGACTAAAATGGTTTAATGTTGTAGTTTCTTTGAAAACTACCACACATGTTCGGAACATCAGATTTCAGACTAAAAAGGTTTAATGTTGTAGTTTCTTTGAAAACTCCCACACATGTTCGGAACATCAGAATTCAGACTAAAAAGGTTTAATGTTGTAGTTTCTTTGAAAACTCCCACACATGTTCGGAACATCAGAATTCAGACTAAAAAGGTTTAATGTTGTAGTTACTTTGAAAACTCCCAAACATGTTCGGAACATCAGATTTCAGACTAAAAAGGTTTAATGTTGTAGTTTCTTTGAAAACTCCCACACATGTTCGGAACATCAGAATTCAGACTAAAAAGGTTTAATGTTGTAGTTTCTTTGAAAACTCCCACACATGTTCGGAACATCAGAATTCAGACTAAAAAGGTTTAATGATGTAGTTTCTTTGAAAACTCCCACACATGTTCGGAACATCAGAATTCAGACTAAAAAGGTTTAATGTTGTAGTTACTTTGAAAACTCCCAAACATGTTCGGAACATCAGATTTCAGACTAAAAAGGTTTAATGTTGTAGTTTCTTTGAAAACTCCCACACATGTTCGGAACATCAGAATTCAGACTAAAAAGGTTTAATGTTGTAGTTTCTTTGAAAACTCCCACACATGTTCGGAACATCAGAATTCAGACTAAAAAGGTTGAATGTTGTAGTTTCTTTGAAAACTCCCCACACATGTTCGGAACATCCGAATTCAGACTAAAAAGGTTTACTGTTGTAGTTTCTTTGAAAACTCCCACACATGTTCGGAACATCAGAATTCAGACTAAAAAGGTTTAATGTTGTAGTTTCTTTGAAAACTCCCACACATGTTCGGAACATCAGAATTCAGACTAAAAAGGTTTAATGTTGTAGTTTCTTTGAAAACTCCCACACATGTTCGGAACATCAGAATTCAGACTAAAAAGGTTTAATGATGTAGTTTCTTTGAAAACTCCCACACATGTTCGGAACATCAGATTTCAGACTAAAAAGGTTTAATGTTGTAGTTTCTTTGAAAACTCCCACACATGTTCGGAACATCAGAATTCAGACTAAAAAGGTTTAATGTTGTAGTTTCTTTGAAAACTCCCACACATGTTCGGAACATCAGAATTCAGACTAAAAAGGTTTAATGTTGTAGTTACTTTGAAAACTCCCAAACATGTTCGGAACATCAGATTTCAGACTAAAAAGGTTTAATGTTGTAGTTTCTTTGAAAACTCCCACACATGTTCGGAACATCAGAATTCAGACTAAAAAGGTTTAATGTTGTAGTTTCTTTGAAAACTCCCACACATGTTCGGAACATCAGAATTCAGACTAAAAAGGTTTAATGATGTAGTTTCTTTGAAAACTCCCACACATGTTCGGAACATCAGAATTCAGACTAAAAAGGTTTAATGTTGTAGTTACTTTGAAAACTCCCAAACATGTTCGGAACATCAGATTTCAGACTAAAAAGGTTTAATGTTGTAGTTTCTTTGAAAACTCCCACACATGTTCGGAACATCAGAATTCAGACTAAAAAGGTTTAATGTTGTAGTTTCTTTGAAAACTCCCACACATGTTCGGAACATCAGAATTCAGACTAAAAAGGTTGAATGTTGTAGTTTCTTTGAAAACTCCCCACACATGTTCGGAACATCCGAATTCAGACTAAAAAGGTTTACTGTTGTAGTTTCTTTGAAAACTCCCACACATGTTCGGAACATCAGAATTCAGACTAAAAAGGTTTAATGTTGTAGTTTCTTTGAAAACTCCCACACATGTTCGGAACATCAGAATTCAGACTAAAAAGGTTTAATGTTGTAGTTTCTTTGAAAACTCCCACACATGTTCGGAACATCAGAATTCAGACTAAAAAGGTTTAATGATGTAGTTTCTTTGAAAACTCCCACACATGTTCGGAACATCAGAATTCAGACTAAAAAGGTTTAATGTTGTAGTTACTTTGAAAACTCCCAAACATGTTCGGAACATCAGATTTCAGACTAAAAAGGTTTAATGTTGTAGTTTCTTTGAAAACTCCCACACATGTTCGGAACATCAGAATTCAGACTAAAAAGGTTTAATGTTGTAGTTTCTTTGAAAACTCCCACACATGTTCGGAACATCAGAATTCAGACTAAAAAGGTTGAATGTTGTAGTTTCTTTGAAAACTCCCCACACATGTTCGGAACATCCGAATTCAGACTAAAAAGGTTTACTGTTGTAGTTTCTTTGAAAACTCCCACACATGTTCGGAACATCAGAATTGAGACTAAAAAGGTTTAATGTTGTAGTTTCTTTGAAAACTCCCACACATGTTCGGAACATCAGAATTCAGACTAAAAAGGTTTAATGTTGTAGTTTCTTTGAAAACTCCCACACATGTTCGGAACATCAGAATTCAGACTAAAAAGGTTTAATGTTGTAGTTTCTTTGAAAACTCCCACACTTGTTCGGAACATCAGAATTCAGACTAAAAAGGTTTAATGTTGTAGTTTCTTTGAAAACTCCCACACATGTTCGGAACATCAGAATTCAGACAAAAAAAGGTTTAATGTTGTAGTTTCTTTGAAAACTCCCACACATGTTCGGAACATCAGAATTCAGACTAAAAAGGTTTAATGTTGTAGTTTCTTTGAAAACTCCCACACATGTTAGGAACATCAGAATTCAGACTAAAAAGGTTGAATGTTGTAGTTTCTTTGAAAACTCCCCACACATGTTCGGAACATCAAAATTCAGACTAAAAAGGTTTAATGTTGTAGTTTCTTTGAAAACTCCCACACATGTTCGGAACATCAGAATTCAGACTAAAAAGGTTGAATGTTGTAGTTTCTTTGAAAACTCCCCACACATGTTCGGAATGTCCGAATTCAGACTAAAAAGGTTTACTGTTGTAGTTTCTTTGAAAACTCCCACACATGTTCGGAACATCAGAATTCAGACTAAAAAGGTTTAATGTTGTAGTTTCTTTGAAAACTCCCACACATGTTCGGAACATCAGAATTCAGACTAAAAAGGTTTAATGTTGTAGTTTCTTTGAAAACTCCCACACATGTTCGGAACATCAGAATTCAGACTAAAAAGGTTGAATGTTGTAGTTTCTTTGAAAACTCCCCACACATGTTCGGAATGTCCGAATTCAGACTAAAAAGGTTTACTGTTGTAGTTTCTTTGAAAACTCCCACACATGTTCGGAACATCAGAATTCAGACTAAAAAGGTTTAATGTTGTAGTTTCTTTGAAAACTCCCACACATGTTCGGAACATCAGAATTCAGACTAAAAAGGTTTAATGTTGTAGTTTCTTTGAAAACTCCCACACATGTTCGGAACATCAGAATTCAGACTAAAAAGGTTTAATGTTGTAGTTTCTTTAAAAACTCCCACACATGTTCGGAACATCAGAATTCAGACTAAAAAGGTTTAATGTTGTAGTTTCTTTGAAAACTCCCACACATGTTCGGAACATCAGAATTCAGACTAAAAAGGTTTAATGTTGTAGTTTCTTTGAAAACTCCCACACATGTTCGGAACATCAGAATTCAGACTAAAAAGGTTTAATGTTATAGTTTCTTTGAAAACTCCCACACATGTTCGGAACATCAGATTTCAGACTAAAAAGGTTTAATGTTATAGTTTCTTTGAAAACTCCCACACATGTTCGGAACATCAGAATTCAGACTAAAAAGGTTTAATGTTGTAGTTTCTTTTAAAACTCCCACACATGTTCGGAACATCAGATTTCAGACTAAAAAGGTTTAATGTTATAGTTTCTTTGAAAACTCCCACACATGTTCGGAACATCAGAATTCAGACTAAAAAGGTTTAATGTTATAGTTTCTTTGAAAACTCCCACACATGTTCGGAACATCAGAATTCAGACTAAAAAGGTTTAATGTTGTAGTTTCTTTAAAAACTCCCACACATGTTCGGAACATCAGAATTCAGACTAAAAAGGTTTAATGTTGTAGTTTCTTTGAAAACTCCCACACATGTTAGGAACATCAGAATTCAGACTAAAAAGGTTGAATGTTGTAGTTTCTTTGAAAACTCCCCACACATGTTCGGAACATCAAAATTCAGACTAAAAAGGTTTAATGTTGTAGTTTCTTTGAAAACTCCCACACATGTTCGGAACATCAGAATTCAGACTAAAAAGGTTGAATGTTGTAGTTTCTTTGAAAACTCCCCACACATGTTCGGAATGTCCGAATTCAGACTAAAAAGGTTTACTGTTGTAGTTTCTTTGAAAACTCCCACACATGTTCGGAACATCAGAATTCAGACTAAAAAGGTTTAATGTTGTAGTTTCTTTGAAAACTCCCACACATGTTCGGAACATCAGAATTCAGACTAAAAAGGTTTAATGTTGTAGTTTCTTTGAAAACTCCCACACATGTTCGGAACATCAGAATTCAGACTAAAAAGGTTGAATGTTGTAGTTTCTTTGAAAACTCCCCACACATGTTCGGAATGTCCGAATTCAGACTAAAAAGGTTTACTGTTGTAGTTTCTTTGAAAACTCCCACACATGTTCGGAACATCAGAATTCAGACTAAAAAGGTTTAATGTTGTAGTTTCTTTGAAAACTCCCACACATGTTCGGAACATCAGAATTCAGACTAAAAAGGTTTAATGTTGTAGTTTCTTTGAAAACTCCCACACATGTTCGGAACATCAGAATTCAGACTAAAAAGGTTTAATGTTGTAGTTTCTTTAAAAACTCCCACACATGTTCGGAACATCAGAATTCAGACTAAAAAGGTTTAATGTTGTAGTTTCTTTGAAAACTCCCACACATGTTCGGAACATCAGAATTCAGACTAAAAAGGTTTAATGTTGTAGTTTCTTTGAAAACTCCCACACATGTTCGGAACATCAGAATTCAGACTAAAAAGGTTTAATGTTATAGTTTCTTTGAAAACTCCCACACATGTTCGGAACATCAGATTTCAGACTAAAAAGGTTTAATGTTATAGTTTCTTTGAAAACTCCCACACATGTTCGGAACATCAGAATTCAGACTAAAAAGGTTTAATGTTATAGTTTCTTTGAAAACTCCCACACATGTTCGGAACATCAGATTTCAGACTAAAAAGGTTTAATGTTATAGTTTCTTTGAAAACTCCCACACATGTTCGGAACATCAGAATTCAGACTAAAAAGGTTTAATGTTGTAGTTTCTTTTAAAACTCCCACACATGTTCGGAACATCAGATTTCAGACTAAAAAGGTTTAATGTTATAGTTTCTTTGAAAACTCCCACACATGTTCGGAACATCAGAATTCAGACTAAAAAGGTTTAATGTTATAGTTTCTTTGAAAACTCCCACACATGTTCGGAACATCAGAATTCAGACTAAAAAGGTTTAATGTTGTAGTTTCTTTAAAAACTCCCACACATGTTCGGAACATCAGAATTCAGACTAAAAAGGTTTAATGTTGTAGTTTCTTTGAAAACTCCCACACATGTTCGGAACATCAGAATTCAGACTAAAAAGGTTTAATGTTGTAGTTTCTTTGAAAACTCCCACACATGTTCGGAACATCAGAATTCAGACTAAAAAGGTTTAATGTTATAGTTTCTTTGAAAACTCCCACACATGTTCGGAACATCAGATTTCAGACTAAAAAGGTTTAATGTTATAGTTTCTTTGAAAACTCCCACACATGTTCGGAACATCAGAATTCAGACTAAAAAGGTTTAATGTTATAGTTTCTTTGAAAACTCCCACACATGTTCGGAACATCAGATTTCAGACTAAAAAGGTTTAATGTTATAGTTTCTTTGAAAACTCCCACACATGTTCGGAACATCAGAATTCAGACTAAAAAGGTTTAATGTTGTAGTTTCTTTTAAAACTCCCACACATGTTCGGAACATCAGATTTCAGACTAAAAAGGTTTAATGTTATAGTTTCTTTGAAAACTCCCACACATGTTCGGAACATCAGAATTCAGACTAAAAAGGTTTAATGTTATAGTTTCTTTGAAAACTCCCACACATGTTCGGAACATCAGAATTCAGACTAAAAAGGTTTAATGTTGTAGTTTCTTTGAAAACTCCCACACATGTTCGGAACATCAGAATTCAGACTAAAAAGGTTTAATGTTGTAGTTTCTTTGAAAACTCCCACACATGTTCGGAACATCAGAATTCAGACTAAAAAGGTTTAATGTTGTAGTTTCTTGGAAAACTCCCACACATGTTCGGAACATCAGAATTCAGACTAAAAAGGTTTAATGTTGTAGTTTCTTTGAAAACTCCCACATATGTTCGGAACATCAGAATTCAGACTAAAAAGGTTTAATGTTGTAGTTTCTTTGAAAACTCCCACACATGTTCGGAACATCAGAATTCAGACTAAAAAGGTTTAATGTTGTAGTTTCTTTAAAAACTCCCACACATGTTCGGAACATCAGAATTCAGACTAAAAAGGTTTAATGTTGTAGTTTCTTTGAAAACTCCCACACATGTTCGGAACATCAGAATTCAGACTAAAAAGGTTTAATGTTGTAGTTTCTTTGAAAACTCCCACACATGTTCGGAACATCAGAATTCAGACTAAAAAGGTTGAATGTTGTAGTTTCTTTGAAAACTCCCCACACATGTTCGGAATGTCCGAATTCAGACTAAAAAGGTTTACTGTTGTAGTTTCTTTGAAAACTCCCACACATGTTCGGAACATCAGAATTCAGACTAAAAAGGTTTAATGTTGTAGTTTCTTTGAAAACTCCCACACATGTTCGGAACATCAGAATTCAGACTAAAAAGGTTTAATGTTGTAGTTTCTTTGAAAACTCCCACACATGTTCGGAACATCAGAATTCAGACTAAAAAGGTTTAATGATGTAGTTTCTTTGAAAACTCCCACAAATGTTCGGAACATCAGAATTCAGACTAAAAAGGTTTACTGTTGTAGTTTCTTTGAAAACTCCCACACATGTTCGGAACATCAGAATTCAGACTAAAAAGGTTTAATGTTATAGTTTCTTTGAAAACTCCCACACATGTTCGGAACATCAGATTTCAGACTAAAAAGGTTTAATGTTATAGTTTCTTTGAAAACTCCCACACATGTTCGGAACATCAGAATTCAGACTAAAAAGGTTTAATGTTATAGTTTCTTAGAAAACTCCCACACATGTTCGGAACATCAGATTTCAGACTAAAAAGGTTTAATGTTATAGTTTCTTTGAAAACTCCCACACATGTTCGGAACATCAGAATTCAGACTAAAAAGGTTTAATGTTGTAGTTTCTTTTAAAACTCCCACACATGTTCGGAACATCAGATTTCAGACTAAAAAGGTTTAATGTTATAGTTTCTTTGAAAACTCCCACACATGTTCGGAACATCAGAATTCAGACTAAAAAGGTTTTAATGTTATAGTTTCTTTGAAAACTCCCACACATGTTCGGAACATCAGAATTCAGACTAAAAAGGTTTAATGTTGTAGTTTCTTTGAAAACTCCCACACATGTTCGGAACATCAGAATTCAGACTAAAAAGGTTTAATGTTGTAGTTTCTTTGAAAACTCCCACACATGTTCGGAACATCAGAATTCAGACTAAAAAGGTTTAATGTTGTAGTTTCTTGGAAAACTCCCACACATGTTCGGAACATCAGAATTCAGACTAAAAAGGTTTATGGACACGAAGACGATTATGAAAAGAACTTACCGTTGCCAACCCCGTTCTCCTTGATGATGGCTGAAGGCGGCTTGTCGTCCGGCACGGGAGGCTCCTCGTCTTCATCATCCGAGGAGCTGTCGTTCCGCTGGATCTTCTTGGCCACCTCGATGTGCTGTCTGCCATACTGGAAAGATTAAAAAAAACTTGGTTTATACTAATTGACCGAGCGAGCGCGAAGTGCGAGCGAAGCATCTCCGTTTCAGCTTGGGCAAAAATGCTTTCGTATGTCCTTCTGGATGTCTGTTCTCCTCTACAGGTCGCATTTCTCAACCGATCTAGACAAAACTTGGTAAGTTTAAACAAATTTTTAGTTATTTTTTTGTCGTCGAGGGGGATTTTGATTGGGTGGGTAGTTACCCCAAAAGAGGGTAAAAACGGGGGCTACTGAATATCTCGCTTGTTAGATCCGATTTCGATGGTTCTTTTACTTATTTGAAAGTTACTTCAAGCTAGTCTCATAAAAATTCGGTGAAGATCTGATGAGGATCTTCGGCGTGATGAACAGAATAGCTCCTCAAAATGCAGTAAATTTCTCACTCTTAGGTTTCTACCAGTGAATCAGCCCTTTACCTACTAGATAGGGATTGATGGAGCACCTTGGTTATTAATGTTAGTTGTACAATAAGGTAACTAGATGGCGCTACTGTGCACCGCTAGATTGTTTGCAAAAAAGTTTGTACGCGTGAGGTGTACAGCTCACAGAGCCTAGTTTTATTATCTTCATTGTACAGTCTTTTTTGTATAGATATAAAGATATTTTAGTGTACGTTGATAACGTTGTCTAAAAATAAGATAACTTATTTAATCAAAATAGGTACATAAGGTCGCACTGGATCACCGCCTTTCCACCTGGCGCTGTACGATCTCTAATTTTTGTCCTGCTCGTTCAACTGCAGGTAGAAAATAAAATGTATGAAACCAAGTGTACACTGTTGAATATATATATAAAAAAAAAGTATACGAATATACTATACTATATTAGAACGATATGTTGTCTTAGTTGACAAACAAATATATAATACTCCAATTCATCACGTATATTACAATTTTAAAAGCTAAATGCGCCATTCGAATATACCTTATCAAGTATTATAAATCAGAGAAGGGCAGACACTGTCGTAAACAAGCACATCAGAGCTTAGAATTTATACATGAATCTCTCTTATCGAGCGGAAAACTTCGTATGAGCGATGCAGAACTCCATACATTACAACTGACAGACCGTACTAAACGTCAACAAATGCATAAAAACCGACTAGCGCCATCTATCTTTAGAAGTGTGTGTATGTTTGTTACTCCTTCACGCTCAAACGGTTGAACGGATTTGGATGAAATTTGGTGACAGTATAGCTTATATCCTGGATTAACACATGGGCTACTTTTCATCATCATCATAATCCACGCGGGTGTAACCGCGGGGCGCAGCTAGTGGAATAAAAGGATAATTTCCCTACGCTTCATAACGCACGGTCTCTTGTCGCTTTGGCGGAATATATACATTGAGACACGCCCGCACGCCCGTCATGCTAACATAGTCACTCTACTGGCGAGGCTCCAAGGTTACATTTTCCCACTCCCCTGCACTCTGCACTCTGCTACCCACAATAAACACTGAAGTAACAAGGTTGAATATCGCGAGCGCTGTTTGAACATACAATTTAGCTCGGAACTAAATGACGTAAGTCTCAAAAGTTATTTATGTTATTGGCAGGCTCATAATTTAGTTAAGTAAATTTTGTCTAAACATTAGATGATAAACCATATTTTCTTGCTGTGAGATTTATTTCAGAAATTAAACTTATGCCGTTAAGTAGAAAAATGAAAATATTACAGAAAATAACCTAATTTTTGATAAGAAAATGTATCGAATGAAATCATCTTTTGTCTTAGTCTTAGAGAGATAAAGATTTCAAACACATGCATGTTAAGTTTCACATTTATCAGGTTTGTTGTTGACCCAGCATATTTATGGAAATCAGAGATATAGAAAACTGTCAATGCGGGCAAACCCGCGGGCACAGCTAGTCTATAATATGATCCTTAGCTTATTACTTTAAGTAAATTATCAGTGAGGTATGACAAAGGTGTGCGTCCTATCCCCGGATTGTACAATATCTTAATGTACTTAATGTACTTACATAATGAGTGTTGGTTAAATCCACTGTTATCATTGTTAATCTTTCCACTCCGATAATACAAAATACCTACTGAAGTATCCTGTGATTACGCGTCGCTAACCAAAAGGGGTCTAGGCTTGACTACATTATTCGTGCGAGCAAGGCCCCGATTCTGTTAACTATTGAACCGCGATAACGCAAGTCGACTGATAGTTTTTTTTGTCATTTATCACTTAAAAGTGCTAGAAGCGTTTATTTTTGGGAACATTAAAAAAAAACGAAATAAAAAACAAAAAGCGAAACTTTTAAGTGGTAAATGGGAAAATTTCGCAAAAATTTTCTAGCGATCGACTTGCGTTATCGCAGTTCAATAGTTAACAGAATCGGGGCCCGGGTCGCTCGCCTGATGGTAAACGTCACGCCGCGGCCGGCCCGTAACAGTTGCAGTGCCACCCAGAACTGCGCGTTGCAAAATGTTGCGGCACTGCACTGTGCCTGTCACCCTGAGACATTGGTTGTTAAGTCTCATTGCCCAGTAGTCGCTGGAAACATTGCCCTTCACAGCGAGACACACAAATGTTGACACTGTGACACACTACTGCTTGGCGGTTGAAGTCTGGCAAAGGTTGTAGTACTTCCCCAGGCGGCCTCTTGCAAAATAGTCTGTTGATGAGGTGCAACGGTTCCTATGATTCCAACGACTTGTGCTGCGCTTAAAATCTATCCATGCCAATATATAAAACTGAAACGTTGTCTGTTTGTTTGGGGAGCTTTGACGCGATGACGACTGGACGGATTTTGATGAAATTTGGAATGGAGATAGCTCTTACCCTGGAATAAAACATAGGATACTTTTTAACCCGGAAAATTGTATGTTTACACGGGAAAACTGGAAAATGTTGATTAATCGCTGTAAGGAACGGTTGCCATGGAAACGAAATAACAAATCTGTCAATAACCATACACCTACTTTGGCATTGGTTTTTAACATTCTAGAAGAACGTTATTAGTGTAGATGTACTGTGCCAAAAGTAAGTACATAGGTATAAAGTATAAGACTACTTTCTATCAAAATTCGTTCAGCCATTAAATAGTTTTATTTTATCGACTGTTCGGCTTTTACCTATCGGATTGTAAACAAAGTACAAAGTAAACCAGACTTTAAGCCGAAACCTAAGCTATCTAACAGTGAAAAGTAGTTTTTTCATGATGCGCGAACAGACAGTCAGACAACATTTTTACCCGACTGTACGGAGGGTTATGTGTTTGGGTTGTATGTATGTTTGTTTGTACGTTTCTTATGCGCATCCTACAACCTAAAAGTCTTAATGGATTTTGATAAATGAGGAATGAGGTATCATTGGATTCTTCTTGATTACACTTCATATATCCCTAATTCTGATCCCCTATGCCATCCCTTTAGACCTTAAGGCTTTAAGGACAGCTCTAATTTTCGCTAATGTGCTAGTTGGGAAGCTATCTCCATAGCAAATTTTATCCAAATCCGTTCAGCCGTTTAAGCGTGAAGAAGTAACAAACATACACACACGAATACATCAAAACTTTCGCCTTATAATATTAAAGTGATTATGTGTGCGGTGCGGTCAGCTCGTATTCAATAATTTGGTTAGCAGTCATTTTTTTAATTAATAATTTTACTTCCTACTAAATATTCTTGTACAGTGGCTTATTTTAAGTCCTCTATACATTTTTTTCTTTGTTCAATCTGTTAGTTTGTTTTAATTTTTTTTTCAATGCTTTATTATCAGTGTAGATAAGAATATATTTTGTTGAAACTTATTTATATCGTTTGATTCTTTATTTGGTTTACTTATCAACAATATTATCAAGTAAATTCTTCATTATGTTTCAGTAATTAATTATTTTATCATCAACATTATTTGATGACCAAAACAAAGACATGTTGATCGATTACACTTTGAGTAAATAATACCGAAGAATGACAAACAAAGATTTTTATTATTTCGTGAGAATTTTGCATTTTTCTGCATTTGGCATCGACTTTTGGCGCTTTTGCCAGATCTTTGTTTCATATCAAAAATATAATTCATACCAATATATAAAAGTGAAACGTCTGTTTGTTTGGGGGAGCTTTCACGCGATAACGGATACTTTTTAAACGGGATAACTTGAAAATGTTGATTACACGCTGTAAGGAACGGTTGCCAAGGAAACGAAATACCAAGTCTGTCAAACAACATCAAGAGCGTTGGTGCTATACCTACTTTTGCATTGGTTTTTAATATCCAGAACATAGGATGCTTTTATCGCGATAGAAGTCGCGGGCGGGAAAACTAGTCATATCATATTTATTCTGTGGTCATATGATAAAAACCGGTCTCTTTGTCTGTTTTTACAGGACTGCCCAAAATGAGAAGTGTAATGTTTTTAGCATTCATGTATTTATGTATCTATGTGAGTTTCTTTATTCCACCATAACTTTAAATGCCTGAACAGATTTAGAAGTACGGGGTATCGTTAGATCCTTACATCCCCGCGAGTAACAAGGGCAATATTTGTCTTTTAAAAAATTCAAGGGTGTAAGGATTCTAACGATACCCCATACTTCTAAATCTTTTCAGGCATTTGAATGTTATAGTGGAATAAAGAAACTCACATACATACATACATACATACATACATACATACATACATACATACAAACATACATAAATAAATACATACATGAATGCTAAAACCAATACACTTTTTTTTTTTGGGCAGTAATTATTTTTATTATTTTATCGCTGTCTTGGCAATTGTTTGACCTCGATCTCACCTGATGGAAAGCGATGATGTGGTCGAAGGTGTAGCACGCTTGCCTAGTAGATACCTATTCACTCTCGACTTGAACACTCCTGGGTTATAATTTACCGGAAACACTGACGAGGGCAGGGCATTCCACTCCTTTGCAGTTCTTATAATAAATGAAGAAGCGTAACGCTTCGTTCTTGTGCGAGGTATTTCAACCATGAAAGGGTGGCGCTTTGCTGATCGTCTAGTCGTACGGTGATGGAAAGGTGATGGGGGAATCAGGTTGTGCAGTT
The DNA here is from genome assembly GCA_946251855.1 of Alsophila aescularia. Taxonomy (NCBI): domain Eukaryota; kingdom Metazoa; phylum Arthropoda; class Insecta; order Lepidoptera; family Geometridae; genus Alsophila; species Alsophila aescularia. The sequence goes on from OX276374.1 coordinate 79,574,453, forward strand.
CTTGTGCACACTCTCCATAGTGCAATCTGTAGAATACCGCCAGGCTTGCTACCTCACGTCGATGCGCCAGACTTTGAAGCTTACTCTTTACCAGAGTGTCATCCCAATGAGCCTGATAGCACGTCTCTCAATTGAATCCAAAGACTCGAGCTGATACTTGGCAGAACCGTCCCAGAGGTGGCAGCAGTACTCCATACAAGATCGGACCTGTGTTTGATAAGGATTCAAAAGCTGTCCCGGTGTGAAGTACCGCCTAACCTTAGACAAAATACCAAGTTTTTTTGCAGCTACCTTGGCTTTGGATTCAATATAAGACCCAAAATTCAGGTTTGATGTGAGTTCGACACCCAACAGCTCCAAATGGTCGCCTAATGGTATTGTTACACTACGAAACATATGGGAGGAGGGGAGGTAAGGGGGTTATATATATTTATAATTTGTGCTTGTTATGTAAATGCGCCGCCGATTCTCAAAATTGCAACAATTTTACATTCACTAGGTATACTAAATATGTAGGCAGCTAAACTGATTGATAAGATATCATTAATCCAGGTAATTTAACCTGGGGATCAATGAATGATAAATCCAATGATAAACAATTAATTTCTATACAGTTATTGTTAACAAAGTTATCGATATATTCGCATTTAGGAATAGTAAGCTGAAGTGGCAATGGGCTGGTCATATCTGTCGAAGGACTGATAACCGTTGGGGAAGACGTGTTCATGGGTGGAAACCGCGGCTCGGAAGACGTAGTGTAGGGCGCCCTCCAGCTAGGTGGACCAAGACGATATACGTAAGATGGCTAGCGGCGCTTGGACAAGAAGAGCCGAACATCGGGCTCAGTGGCGTGCCTTGGGAAAGGCCCATGTCCAGCAGTGGACTGACACGGGCAGATGAGAGTTACTATGGTCACTATGTTTAATTAGGTCCTGGGCTCCGCACCAATGACTGTTCTAGGCCATGTGCCAGAGGCTCTCGGGCGGCCTGACAAACTCTGACACCAAAGGCCTGCTCTACCACACACGACAAGCAAGCATTATGCCGTGCGGGCTCAGTTTTATAATAGATCCAACGCTCCTCATCCTGCGGAAGCTGTAAGGACCAGCAAAGGGAAACCCAGGACAGCATTTTCCTGTGTATTGTCAACAGCTACTCCCCATAAAATCTAATCGCGGAGCAAAAGTGCAGTTGGAAGTCATGTCCATCGCATGGACACGGACCGTTGGACCAGACGGGACCTCGAATGGAGACCGTGGGCGAACACCGTACGTTGGAAGGGCGATATACGGGGATGCGTAGGGCATGATGGCCAAGACACGGGATCGTGAGTCATTGAGGAAAATGGGAGAGGCCTATGTCCAGAAATGGACCCAAAACGGCTGAAGAAGACACATCCACATTGCAGGTTGGCAAGACACATCTTTGAATTCTCTTGAAGGACAAGACTCCTGACGCATGATCCGATAGAGAACCAACGTAACCTACGTAGCTCTGAGGATAAGCAAGCTGAAGTGGCAGTGGGCTGGTCACATTTACAACCGATAACCATTGGGATAGTAGAGTTCTCGAATGGAGACCGCTTTTACCATAGTGTAGGACGCCCTGTGGCCAGAGTGACGACCTGCGGGCGGCGGCAGGAAATGGATGCGGAGAGCTGAAGACCGAGCTCAGTGGCGTTCATTAGGAGAGGTCTACGTCCAGCAGTGGACAAGTTAGGATGATCATAAAGTCTTGAATTGCTCGTTAAATATGTTGATTTCCCGTTCAGACAGAAATAGTTTAGATATGGCATTAGGTTAGAGGTCGTGTGTAACGTGCAATCGCAAAAGGAAAAGTGGCAAGAAAACATCGCATGCGCACGCGCACACAGATATGTTTTGATTTTAGTAGTGGCTGGCACTTCACTGCTACTTTTTACCCGAATACTGCTAAGCAAAGGAAGGGTTACATGTTCAAACTTAAAACTTGCTCCGATTTTGACAAGCGAGGTATTAATGGATTTGTTCTCACGTATAGAATGTCATAGACTATTATTTAACCGACTACGACAAGGCAAAGGAACGGTTATGTGTTCAAACTAAAAATTATTAATGGATTTGTCTTCAGGTTATACTGTCATAGGCTATTTTTTTACCCGACTACAGAGAAGCAAAGGAAGGATTATGTATTCAAACTAAAAACTTGGTCCGATTTTGACAAGCGATGTATCAATCGATTTGTCTTCTTCGCAAGAGTGTCATAGGATATTTTTTACCCGACCGTAGTCGGGTTTTAGTTTTTGAACTATGTCTTGTTCGAGTAAGCCGTTGACTATTTACAATAAACCTTTACATTTCCAAATTAATTGTACAATCTTTAATAATAGTACATTACTGCCGCGGTCTGTAATGACTGCGTTGCTAGCAGCGATGATGATGGTCGAGAGCGTAGCTAAGTTAAGTCGAGGCTATCACAGCGCGGTCAGCATTGCAGCCCTTGATGGCCAAGCTGGAATGAAGGCCGAGACCGAAGGTCGAGGCCTTTATAGCGCGGACAGCAAGGGCTGCAATGATGGCCAAGCTTGAAGGCCGAGAACTTAACTAAGCAAAGCTCGAGGCCATCATAGCGTGGCCAGCAGGGCAGTCATTGCGGACCAAGGCTTGTATAGTGCTTTACTCAAACAATGCGAGGAATTTAAATAAAACCAGCTTAGTATAATAAGAATTTACTCAAACAATGCAACAACAACGAAAACAATAACGACAACGACAAAGACGACAACAACAACGACCGCAACAACAGAAAAAGAAACAGTAACAGAAACATAAACAGAAACAACAACAATCACGATCACATCAGCTTTCAAAAAGAAAACATCAAAATCGGTCCATTCGTCTGGGAGCTACAACGCCTCTCTTTTCGAGTTCGGTGGTTAACAAAACCACAGAATAAATAATAGTACTAAAAACACGACAATAATGGATTTTCAAAGGAAATTGCTGGCCGCAAAACACGACAGTAATGAAATTCCATACAACTTTGCTGGCGCCTATTCAAGCAGCGCGGCAAGGTCGACTTTGCCTAAAGAAGGTTGTCGAAATAATGACCACATTACTAGTATTGTTTGAGTAAATTTATTATTATTATTCACATTATTTATTTTACATCTTAGGTTTAAGTTTAGTTTTACAATATAATTATTTATAAAAACAATATACACAAAAATACTATAAAAAACTATTATTTGTAAACTGTAATAATAATATATTATTGTATATTACTAATAATAATATATTATTTTACATTATTATTATTATTTCCGAATTGGTTCCGGAATACCGGTATTTTGCATTCAAATGTTTCGCACAAATGTACGAGTTTTCAAAGAAACTAGTACATTTACGAACCGGAAATCTGTTAAGGCTATGATTATGGTTAATCTATACTTATAACAAAGCAGGAGATAAAAAAAGTATGTACAATGAAGATAATTAAAAAAAATGGTCTAAGGGACGTAAAATAAGCTACTGGAAAAGAATATAACATTTTTATAAATGTCTGTCATTTTGTTCGCGCATCACGTAATAACTAATGGACCGATTACGATGCGGTTTTCACCGATAGATAGCATAGAGTTTGTCTTATAAACTGGTGTACTTGCTATCTTAATCTGATGAGAACAAGCCGAGCAATCATTAGAAAACTATTTGACAGCTGAACGAAAAGGTTTTGGTCCTGGCATAACATTTTATCCCAGAAAAAATACCAGGCAGGCAAAGCCGCGGGCACAACTACATTTTTATTGTAGTAATTAGGTAGATAAATTATGTAATTGCCTTAAATTACGTCAATTACTCCGAAATATTTGTTATATAGCTTTATATTTCTCCTGCACGCGATTTTTTTAGTAATTATGTTTGTGTAATTTTAATAATTAAAGATATGATGTGTATCAATACTACTAATAATTTATCTAATTACTACACACAAACAAGCACAAATTAAAAAAATACATAACCCCCGATCCCCCACCCTCCATTATATCTAAGAACCATCTCGATCACATCAGCTTTTAAACAGAAAAAACCGCATCAAAATCAGTCCATTCGTTTTGGAGCTACGATGCCACAGACAGACACACACATACACCCAGTGATACACACCCTAAACATTTAACACCCGTCTCTTTGTTCGGGGGTTAAAAATATTGCACATCAGCGATTTCCAGTTCGTACCTATACTATGTTCCTGTGGAAAACACCTACATTGTACGAGACAATTGGATTCAATATGGAGTTCATGCGGTTCACGCATTTGCATTGCGGCTGATGAAAAATAAATATATAGTGTTATTTAACATAAACTATTTTTGTGTTTTTACTGTGATGAATACAAAGTTCATCCTAATCCATTCAGCCGCAGAAGATCGTGCGCACGTCACGCATGAGCAACAACGCATGTCAGTAGCAGGCGCGTTTGAACTTTGCCACCAGATACTGTGTCGTCACCGACAACTGTGGACATTGTTTACCAACACGAGTACCTAAATATGTTACCCTCTTTTCTACACTCTATCCCAAATACAAGAGAGAATAATTAGCTTAAAAGCTGAAAAAAAACACGCCTGCCTGCCAAAAATGAACTTATGCCAATAAATTATATACTGTTAGAATGTGCTTATCAAGGCCTTCAATTTGATACCCGTAGGTATTGTACCCGCCTTATGAGATCCAACTTCGATGGTTCTTTTTATTTGAATGGCAGTAACTTCAAGTTGATCTCATACAAATTTGGTGAAGATCTGATGAGGATCTTCGGTGTGATGAGCGGAGCAGCTCCTCAAAATGCAGTAAATTGCTCACTTTTAGATTTCTACCAGTGGAATCAGCTCTTTATACACTAGTTAGGGATTGATGGAGCACCTGGGTGCGGTTTCTATGGGTTAAAAGTTACCAATGTGTTATTCCAGGACCAAAAGTACCAAAAATGAATCGTTCAGCCGTCAAATATTTTTTAATCGATTGCTCAGCTTCTTATAATCTGATTAAGATACCAAGTACACCAGTTTTTAAGTCAAACCCTAAGCTATCCAACAATGAATACCGCATCGCAATCGGTCCATTAGTTTTTATGTAATGCGCGATTTTGTATTCTCGTTCAGTAGCTTATTTTCTGTACAAACATTTTGTTACTGTTTTATCATAAGTATAGATAGATTTACGACCGATTCGGTTTTATCAATTTAACTTCCTGAACGCATCAGGACGAGCGTCAAAGCAAAGAAGTGTCAGTATAGAATCTATTTCCTGCGTCAGTTTTGTTTTGGTCGATGATTCAACATTGTTCGTCAATACAGTTTGATAGAATCAGTGATTTGTGTACCAGACTAGCTAACCGCGTCTTATTTACAACGTTATATTGTTGTTTAATTCATATAACGATCGAGGTTATATGTGAGCTTATTTCCCATACAAACTTATTCCCCTGTTTCCTCCCTGGATTATGGCTTTAGATTTTTTTATGGCTGTGCTCGCGTAGCAATTTTTCTGGTACAAAAACATCCATACAAATATATAAAAGTGAAACGTTGTCTGTTTGTTTGGGGAGCTTTCACGCGGTAACGGCTGGACGGAATTCGATGAAATTTGGAATGGAGATAGAATACACCCTAGAATAAAACATAGGATACTGTTTATCCCGGAAAACTTAAAGTTTCCACGGGAAACTGGAAAATGTTGTTTACTCGCTGTATGGAAAGGTTGCCACGGAAACGAAATAACAAATTTGTCAAAAACCATCAAGAGCATTTGGTGCTATACCTACTTTTGCATTGGATTTTTATCCTAGAAGAACATAGGATACTTTTTTCGCGATAAACTGTAGTCCGCGCGGACGAAGTCGCGGGCGGGAAAACTAGTATATGATATTCCAAGACCAAAAGTACAATACCATATTTCGTTCAGCCGTTAAATAGATTTATATCGATTGCTCCGAGTCTTCTATTCGGATTGAGATACAAAGTACACCGGTTTTTAAGTAAAATAAGCTATCCATCAGTGAAAACCACATCGCAATCGGTCCATTAGTTGTAACGTGACGCGCGAAAAAACAAACACATTTTTTTTAAATGTCACGTCCTTGTTCATTACTTTATTACCACGTTTTTACTAAGTCACTTTCTTGTTTGTCTGTCTGTCGTTCCGGGTGGAATCTCGCAACTCAAATTTCGAGCACTTCCCGATTAGCTATCCGGCTGAAACTTTCAGGGTAGCTCACAAACCGATGACAAAGAAATATAAAAAAGCAAGTTTTAGTAAGTGGTTTTTAGATTTTTGTTTATTGTACAATTGCTGCCTTTATTGTACAATTGCTGCCTTTATTGTACAATTGCTGCCTTTATGTTACTTACTATTGTATTATAATATAGATTTGTTTCATTGTACAAGTCTGTCAAAGAAGTTGGTACTTTAGCTCACACAATACAAAAGGCAATACATGTACACAGTACTTAAATATTTGTACAATACCGAGTACAGATGACCTTCGTCAGTTCAAAGTCAGATAAAATGTTTATTGAGAAAATGCCACATTAGCAGTACTAACTTTTCTTTGAATGTTACTGGTTATTTATCAAAAAAAACATCATCACTATCATTTAATTACTTACTACAGTAGTTTGAACAGAATAAAGTCACTGTCTGGTGACTTTCTGTCTGTCTGTCAACAAATATCTCAGAAAATACTTAATCGATTTTGTTCCGGTTTTCACCAAGGCGTAGATTCAAGAGGAAGGTTTTGAAGTACCCTACGAGTGTACTTATCAATATAACTATCAAACATCGCAAACGGGCAAGTATCTACCATTTTTTTATGTTATTAGATGAGAGAAGGAGCGTCAATAAAAAAAAACGCGGGGCGCTTGGCAGATGTGAAACATTGAATAACGTTAACTTAACGTATGCATGCGCGTGGAGAGACGGGATCGCCGAGCTGAGGCGGACCAGGCGGATCGAGCCGACGAGCAACGATCGGCGGCCGGCTGCGCAAACAGACAAGCACCCGTACCGCGCCATTAGATGTTTCACATCAAAAAAATACTTTTCGTACTGATAGTGACGAAAATAGTTTTGTTCTTCATTTGGTTTGTTTCAAAAATCAATATTTCTAAGGTAAAAATCCCCTTCACAAATCCAAATCGGATTAAAAGTCAAATGAAATTATTTCATCTGAATTTCATCTCCTTGTAATAAGTTTTGTGTTTTTTCTTTGAAACTAATTAGAATGGAAATATTGGTTTAGATCAGACACTCCTCAGTTTATACCCAAGTATTCTCTAAAAACCCTGTTGTCTGTATCTGGAACCTGTTTCAGTTTTTTCGAAAAAACTACCATTATAGAGAGTATTTTGGGTATATCCTCTTTGTATGAAGCCAACTAAATTTGCTTCAAATTGAGCTCACTTTCCCCCACTGCTCCAGATTGGATGAGACTCGTCATAATTTTCTCAAAATCCAATGATTTACTATTATTATTTTTTGATGAAACTATGAGGCCGAAAGGCACCATTTTAAAATCAAATTGAAATCAACAGTTAGAATCACATCAAAGAATGCTTAGTAATAATAACTTAAGAATCGGCCCAACATAAATTCAAGTACAGTAGATACACTTATGTGAACTTAAAACATTTATATAATGAAAATAACTTGTTTAAAGAAGACAACTAATCATTTTACCATGTTTTTAATATGTCACTTTCTTGTTCGTCTGTCAGTCTGTCTGTATGTCGTACCGGGTGGAATCTTTCAAGTCAAATTTCCAGCACTTCCTGATTAGCCATCCGGCTGAAACTTTCAGGGTAGATTTTGAGCTTCCCTGATCGAGCGTAACAAAAAGCGTACTAATTAATTGTGGTTATTAAATTAGTTTTTTAATCTATTTTTCATCGAATTCAGCTTAGACGAAAGCGTTACTTTCTTTCCAGCAAAATTCCACACCTGTGAATGGTCCGGTAAAATAATTTACGACTAGATTGGAGATATAATGACGCAATCGACACAAATTCAATGACTCTGCGCTTCTACTGAAACAGAAAATACTTTCACTAATACGCTTTTATTGATATAGGATGTGCTTCCTCCGTTTCGTAGAGGTATAGGTACACACTGTTCAACAGATAATGACCGAATGAAACCACCTTATCCATAACATGAGTAAAAGACAGAAAAGAAGAATAATTGCTCAACCAAAGAGATTTAAAAAGAAAGAGTTTGTTGGTGCTCTCTTCTCTAACGGGCGTATTTCCGAAGCACCGGTAGAGTCAGAAGGGCATTTCCTTTTCCAGTGTGAGATTTAACTCTGTTGGCACTTCTGTTTGAAATTTCCTTTTCAAACTCAAAGAATACTTAAATTTGGATTGATTTGATCTTTTTATAATATTTTATGTATATCTCCTTGTTCTTGAGATATTATTTTTGCCTATCTATACTTATAATAAAACTGTAACGGGTCCAATTCTGTACATTGAAGATATTTTGAATATTTTTTTTGGACCTTACTCTAGATTCGATACTGAAGCCAAAACTGTATTTTTTTTCATTTTTGTCTGTCTGTATCTTGGCTAGGCATCACGCCGAAACTACTGAATGAATGTAAATGAAACTTGGTATGATTTGAGTTCATACTACGAGGTAGGACATAGGACACTTTTCATCCCGAAAAAATGAAAGGGTTCCCGCAGGATCGGGGTTGAAAGTTATTTCAAAAAACACTTACCACTCTGAAACTACGGGACGGATTTTGATGCAACTTAGCACAGTCATAGTTTATATGATGGATTAAAATTGGGATACTTTTTATCCCGAAAAAATAAAGAGTTTCAGCGGGATAATGTCCCAAATTCTGTAAATTAAAGATATTTTGTAATTTTTTTGGGGGCCGTTCTATATTCAATACTAAAGCCAAAACTGTATTTTATTATTTTTTGTCTTTCTGTCTATATGTCCGTCTGTCTATCTGTACCTTGGAAGTGCATTACGCCGAAAACACTCAATGAATTCAAATGAAATTTGGTATGATTTGAGTTCATACCTCGAGGTAGGACATAGGATACTTTTCATCCCGAAAAATTAAATGGTTCCTGCAGGATAGGCGTTGAAAGTTATTTAAAAGAACACGTATCAACCTGAAACTGCTTGATGGATTTTGTTGAAACTTGGCACAGTCATAGTTTATAAGATAGGTGAAAATTATGGTTACATTTTGTCCCGAGAAAAAAAGGGTTCCTGTGGGATATGGGTCCAAATTCTGTACATTAAAAGATATAGTGTTTTTTTTTTTAAGTTACTCTATATTCGATTACGAAGCCTAAACTGTATCTTTTTTCATTTTTGTCTGTATGTCTGTCAGTCTGTATCTTAGCCACACATCACGCCGCCGGAACTACTGGATGAATTCAAAAGAAACTTGGTATGATTTGAGTTCGTACTACGAGGTAGGACATAGGATACTTTACATATCGAAAAATTTATGGGTTGAAACTTATTTAAAAGAACACGTACCACGCTGTTTTTGGATGGTTCTCTATATTCGATACTGAAGCCAAACTGTTCAACTTTTTAATTTTGTCTGTCTGTTTGTCCGTATCTTGACCGCGCATCGCACCCAAACTACTTAATGAATTCAAATGAAAAAAATGCACTTGGGTGCTCAAAAAAGGTATTGAACAATTATTTTGTTGTTAATCGTGTCTTTCTTTCTGTTTGTCAGTATGTTTGTTTGTTCACGCATCACGTAAAAACTACTGGACCGATTGCAATGCTGTTTCCATTGTTAGATAGCTTAGGGTTTGATTTAAATCTGGTGTAATTGGTATCTCAATCCGGTGAGTTAGAAGCCAAGCAATTGATAAAGTATTTTTGACGGCTAAAGAAATTATGTTCAAATGTTGGTATATTGGTCCTGGAATATCACATTATGGTACTTTGAACCTAAAGAAAAGAACACGCGTGCGAAGCCGCGGGTACAGCTAGTTTACAATAAAATACTTTGACTTTTCACTTTGATTTTGAGAAAGAAAAATTTAACATTTTATTTAAACATAAACTTATGGATGAATGGAAAGCTATACTGATTTTATATAGATGTTTCAAAGGAAATACAAATATGCCTTTGTAAGTGGACATGTCACTTAAATAATTTACAAAGAACAAGATATAAGTTCAAAAAATATAAAACCCCCTACTTCCCACCCCCCATTATAGCTAGGAAGCATCTCGATCACATCAGTTTTCAAACATAAAAATCGTTCCATCCCTTTGGGAGCTTCAGTCGTCACCCCCATCCCCCCCCTAGCTAAAAATCATCTCAATTACCTCAGCTTTCAAATATAAAAAACCGCATCTATATCAGTCCATTCGTTTGAAAGCTATGATTCGCACCAGCCCTCCTTCCCCCTTTTATAGCTATGAACTATCTCGTTTAACCTAGCTTTATGTATTTGTTATTCAGTACACAGACAATAAAAGAAAATAAAAATACACATACATTTTTGTTATGGCCTTAGAAAGCCCATAAAGATATTCAGTTTTTGTTATGGTCTTAGAAAGCCCATAAAGATATTCAGTTTTTTAAAGATTTTCAAGTTGTCATTTTATACATAGGACCAATTGCCAGTTCACTTAAGACATGTCGAAAAGTTTGTAAGTTTGTTATATATATATATATTTATATTTATATATACAAACCTCGTTTAATTGATACCTCGCTTGTACCTGCATTGATTGATACCTCGCTTGTCAAAATCAAACCAAGTTTGAAGTTTGAACACATAACCCTTCCTTTGCTTTGCCGTAGTCGGGTAATAAAATTGCGTATTAGATTCTATATATGCAGACAAATCTATTAATACCTCGCTCTGGTAATAAAATAGGACCAATTGGGGCGACTATGGTTGAGCATCCACATACATAGACTGTTAAACTCGTTACCCTACCCTTGCTTCGCCTTAGTCGGGTAAGAATAATGTCAGTATTATTATAGTTTAGATTCAGGACTTATGACTGTATGATCTTTGGACGTAATTAATTTGTACAGCTGTCTGCAATATTGATGTTATTGAAATGGTAATTAAATGTGAGCTCAGATTTAGACCTTAGATAACTGTAACATGCACATCATGTTAGCATTTTGTTTATTAATAGCCTATTAAAATAAACTGAACTAGTATGGGTTACAATTTTATACTATACCAGTGACTTTTTGTGACTCGCCCCTTATGGTATACGTATATATATATATATATATACACCCATAAGAAGTATGGGTAGTGCTCACACCGCTACATTTTCCTTAGTTATACCATTTTTATACCTGTTGTAACTTCTAAAAATAGATACTCCCGTAAGCATAATTCAAAATCTGTGGCAGCAACGATTGTGGTGCTTTTTGACCATAAACATCTGCATTATTATTCATGTACTTGACAGACTTGTTATTATTCGTTTCCACGGCAACATGTCATTGCGTTCCTTACATTTTTGCATTTTTTTATACCTTGGGTTATATTATTGCAATTTTCGTAGGGAACTGTAATCTTTTGAAAAATAAGATACTGCCCGTGTTACTTGCTGATAAAGTAGCTTTCTATATATGAAAGATTTTTTTAAATCGGAACGTACATAAATACATATCTTTCCTCTTTAGAATATTACTGTAGAAAAAAGGCCAAACAAAAAAAGTCCAAACTGTTTGTCTGTGTATATCCCATTTCAAATTAGATATTTAAAAGCTTTGAACAGCAAATACTACCTTTTGATTTCCAATGAAATTTTAAATTATTCAGAATGGAAAATATTAGGATTGTGACAATAGCTCAGCTTGGTTGCTTCATTGATGAATTTGTTTGTGAGTTCAGTTCTTCAAAGTTGCATGTGGTTTTAATGTTACTTCATGGTTAGGACTGGAGAATTAGTAATATGTATTTAAAATTGGAATTATCGTCAATATGTTTAGTAGGTACTAGGCTAGGCACTTATCCTGAAAAAAAAAAAACATTCCAAATAAATTACTTGTAGAGTTTTGTAAACAATGTTTTTTTTTTTAAATCACCTGTAAGTGTGTAAAACTTCACGTCTTTATCGGAAACTGACTCATTCGCTAGGAAGAACTAAATAATAATTATCTATTCATAACCTTGAATTCGATTAGAAACCAGAAATTACCTATTGCATACCACAATTTGATGAGAATATGTATCGAGTTACGAGTGTAACTCTTTAAACGAGATTCTAAGAGATAATTGTGTGTTTCCAATGAGAAAGAGATATCTCACAGGAAAACTCAAGTGTTTTCAAGAAAGACAATTTTCGAAACTGCGTGTCGCGCATTCGAGACCTATAACCTTACATTGCTTAGAAATATTTAGGAAACTCTGTACATGAACAGGTGCATTACATTAATTAGCAATTAAAATTAATGATTTCCACTTGTTTACACCGTAAACAAATACGTTTTGTAACAATATTGTAACAAAAATATATTTTCACGCAAGATGTTTAGCAGAGGCACTTACCTCGAAAAGCTTGAGCAATATGTTCACATAAAGGCGTCGCACACCCAAGGATTTCCCGATAGACGCGAGGAAGATAACACACAGAATTAAAAGAAGAAACGGCGTGTACAATATTGATACCGCAACCGACACGAACGACATGATTAACGCCATTTTGACGACTGATTGATTGATTGGTTGGTCATTTGCCGTCATTGGTTGTCATGACAGAAATCAGCTGGGGCGGCCATTCATTCGTCGATCAGCTGTCAGTAATGTCAAATGCTCAATTTGTTGCCAAGAGAAAAATTAATTGTTTCATTTTACGCAGATAGTCATTTTTACTTGTTTCATCATTGATGAAAAAATAATTCAAAATTGAAAATTTGATTATATCAAAATATAATAAAATGGATGAATTTGTATCCTAGTATCCGCCAAACTTGACGACTTTTACAATTATAATTAATATTATTATAATTATTATTTTACATTTTAATTGTTTATTTGATCGTGGGTGTTCAAAGTATATTTTTATGTGATTCTTCACATTTTATTTTAGTTGTGTGGCAGCACCAACATATTTCTAAGTTCTAACCTATTTCGAAATAGGGAATCTTGGGATTTTTTCTAAATCCTATTTGGATTTTCAGTTCCCAATAAATTTATTATAATGTCTGATCTTCCCTACGGACCCCCGGTGCGAGTTTCTCCGTTGATCAGGGTAAATATTCGATTATTTAATTAGCATTGTTTCTGATATTATGTAACAAGTGTTTTGGGCAGAAAATTCTTAATTTAAAGGTTAATTTCTTTTATTTCCATCTATTACTTAATGCCAGTTTAACTCTTATACTTTCCATTGCATACAGCCAGTATTTGTTTAATATTTGATGCAAAACTTTTTGTTAACCTCTTTCGTTCTTACTCTTGACTACCAGGGACTGACTTCAACATTCAAGTTCTACCCAAATAAAGAGTAAAATTATATGTTCTGCAGTTCTAATCCTATTTTAAATTTTAATTTCTTGACAGTTTACCGTAGACTGTGGTGGTTGAATAGTCAAAGGGGACTGCAGTAAGCCCCATTCACATTGTACCAGTTGTATGGACCAGAAATTCACTAATATATGAATCTGCGTTGGCAGATTGATCAGTATATATCATACCTGCACGTCATTGTAAAATATGGATATGAAAACAATTGCAGCAGCCGCACTTTATTTCTACAGCACTTTCAAATATTATATCAATTGTAGCTAAAAAACATCAAAGATTCATCCTCAGAGCAGCCAGTCGCACTCCGCAACAAGTACAAATATTATACCTACACTTTGCGGCCGCAATATTGCGGTTAATTCAGTAGAGTGGCAGGCGTGCGCTCGATGAGTTGCGCGCCGTGTGCTTACGATAAAGTACCTACTTACGTAAAGTTTTTGTCAAAATTTATTCATTTCTTCATTATGAGTACCAAGAAGAAACCTAGAATGTACTGCATAGCATTCGGACTGACAAGTTTTGTAAAATACCTACATACTGACATTTTATTTTTAGGTTTCATTTCCATTCCATTTCTTTTTCATTCAATCATAAGCATGAAATTCAGACAGGCACCTTTTATTCATCAAAGTGCAATACCTATTAAGTTATAATCAAATGATGAGGTACTAGGTCTATTCTGATAAGAATGTCATTATATGTAGTTAATAGAACTATCAACATTTATAATAATAGGTAAAAATATAACATAAGTTATTACATAAGTCATATCATATCACAGAATAATTACTAGTGCAAGTACCTAGTTATATTTTGGTACAACCCTACCGAGCAAAAAAGTGACAGAACGATTCTAAAACGGTTAGAGCAATGGAAGCTCTCGCGCGTTGTGATACGGTACATTCTAGCCTGCATGCAATGGGTGAGCGCCTTCTAGGTAAATATAATTAAAAGATTGTAGCGCTGTGCGAGTTAAATTGCACTTTATTGCGTTGTAGCGAGAGTTGCTATGTATTTAAATGACTTTACTCAGTTATCCTTCTGTACTTGTACTATTATTTATTCTGTGCTCAGAGTAAGTAAAACCATTCAAATAAATAATAAGTCTGATCTGCAAACTGATCAAGGGACCAACCTGTGAATGCTATTGGTGCATCGCACCAACATCCCTTTGATCTGTGTTCTGAAAACTTCTAAAAACTGCCAACTTGCCCGCCAACATACACTTAGGGCCAGCGCAGTTGTCTAGCGTGCTGCCCCAACTAAACTCAACTTTATTGTTATAATTTTGATCATATTTTGTGTTCTTCAACTGTTTGTATAATTTACCTTAACCTATTACTCTTGTAGTTTGTAAATAGTTTATGCAACTGTCATATAAATGGGTTCTTATTTTTATTCTTATTGGAAGTGGGGGTGGTAACACAGAATAAATAATAGCAGAATTTGCACTTCGCGCAACCATTCATAGAAATAGCGACTCTTGCTGCTAAGCAACAAAGTACAATTCAGCTCGCATAAGCGCTCAGTGCCTAACTCGATATTCACCTAAACGTTGCCGCTAGGCATATCTTCTTTAGAACTACCTCGATAGTTAGGAAGAAAATACAATGCAAAAATGTGTGTGACTGAAAAATGCAAGCGCGCGGTGGCTGAGCTTGCCTGATTTGTGGCGCCGGGGCTCAGCAATCTGTAGGTTATTAGCTTGCGTAAGTAGGTAGAGTGACGGATGCCTGGCGGTAACGCCTGCACTGATGTCCCTCTTGGGGTGTTTTGTGTATTTCCCCCTGCCAGCCTCTACACAAGCTATCCCAACTCCTTAAAATAGCGGAGTGTACCTTTGGGTTGCGGGCACAATTGCTCCAGTGAGGATGGTGATGGTGGCAATGAAAGTGAAGATGATCAAGATGGCAATAGCAAGTTTGGGATAGGTCACTGAGACAAATCATGCATTCCAGTTGTGATTCTGATTTGTTCTGTGGCCGTACAGTGCAGCAGCACATGCTCCACAGTCTCATTCTCCTCCATGCAGCCACGACACAGAGGACTATCGGTGGCTGTAACAAGCCCCACTAAAAGGCGAAGATCCTGCCGTTGCAACTTCAGTAAGCTGTTTGTGATATTTCTGCTAAGGGTCGGAAATGCGATCTTGGCATGTTTGCAGTCCGTTTTCCGATCCCACAGTTTTTGTTGCTCACTCTCAGTGTGACGGCGCAGTATGTCCCGCACTTCCATCACCGATGGTTTGCATAGACCCCGCTTGTGGGTTTATCTTTTTAAATTTTTTACCCTGAATATTCTGATCATGAGTAATTTTTGTTGCCAGGTTGAGGACATTCGTTGGTGTCAAATTTTCATCTTTGAGTATCACATATCCATTTTTTTTATACCAAAACACTTTCCCATTTTATGTAAATAAAAAAATAAATTACACTTGAAAATATATGGCTAATGTTGGCAAATCATGTCCATTCTGTGCAAGTCTGTGCATCGCGCGTATGGCTAGGTTGTTTGTAAGGTACATTACATGTACATGTGATGTACAGCTGCGTACTAAACAAAATGTAATGTCAAACCATGCCTGGTTTGCTTTGCCGTACTTTAGTTTGTGCTGATTCAAAGCGCCCCCAACTAGGGTCTAAGGAACTAAAATTGACATTGTCTCATTTCCTAACGTTAGTCACAGAAATAACAGTACTAGTAGTTCCGTGGATGCTCACTACTTCCAAACTACTGCTTCAGCGCCAAAATGGCGATAAACAAATGCTCTCATTGCAACGTTCGACAAAAGCCTGTCTAGAGTACGGAGTAATGTGCAGTTGTATATGTGTAATGTGCAGTTGTATATGTGTAATGTGCAGTTGTATATGTGTAATGTGCAGTTGTATATGTGTAATGTGCAGTTGTATATGTGTAAGACCCTGGCACTATAAAACACCCAATAAAATAGAAAACCTTGAAAAAGTTTCAATGTATCAAAATTACAGAAAAGAGTTTACTGCAAGGAGATTTATGCAAAAATATCCGACATAGCTCTCAGAGTTTGCAAGTTGAAGTGGCAATGGGCAGGCCATATAAGTCGCAGAACTCACAACCGTTGGGGAATGAAGGTTCTCGAATGGCGACCACGAACAAGCTAGTGAAGTGTGGGGAGACCCCCCACACAATGGACCGACGACATTGTAGCCATCGCAGGAAGTCGGTGAATGGAGGTGGCACAAGATCGCTCGACATGGCGCTCTTTGGGGGAGGCCAATGTTCAGCAGTGGACTTCTAAAGGCTGACATGATGATGATGACAACTTCGTGCCAAATTTTTTACTTTTTCGTTTGGGTAAACTTTGCCATCGTACAGACGACTTCCTTGGATATGTGGATCCAAGGAAGTCGTATGTACTATTCTAGTTGTACGTAAGTACATAGAACTTCCTTGCACAGATCATATTTACGTCTGGTGATCCACAATTTTTGAGTTGACTTTTCTAATATTATGACATGAGTGTACATAATAATGAACTATCTCTTTCCCCCATTCCAGTTCGGCCGCTGGTCGTTCCTGACCGTGGGCGTCCTGTACGGAGCCATGCACCAGAGCCGACTCTCCAAGAAGGAAGCCAAGTTCCGTGAGGTGGAGGCCAAGGAGAAGCCCATCAGGGATGCGAAGCGTGCAGAGGAAAAGCGGATTGCCTCTGATGGTAAATCCACATCTTTATTATTTACTAGTGACTCGCCCCGGCTTCGCGCGGGTAGCTCGCACACCGCGGCATTTTCGTTACTTTAGCTTCAGTTACCAGTCGTAACTTCTAAAAAGAAATTCGCCAGTAAGCTTAATTCAGAATCTTTGGCAGCAACGATCGTGGTGTTGTTTGACCATAGACAACTGCATATTACTCACGTACTTGACAGACTTGTTATTATTTTTTGGCAACATGCATTCCGTTCTGTATTTTTGATACCTTGAGTTACATTATTGCAATTCTCGGAGATCTCAATTTTTTTGAAAAATACTTTACTGTCACCATGTTGCTGAAAATGTAGTTCAGTATTTTTTGAGTTTATCCATTACAATCAAATCTTTCGTCTTTATAATATCAGTATAGATGTTAGACTACCTGCTCACCCCTGAGATTCCGCCTGTCGTTTTCCCGTTATACCCCTTTACATATTCATATTCCCGGGGATAATACTTTATCCCCGGGAATATGGCTATGTCTTCGATGAAATAAAAAAATAATGATGAAGCGCGTGTCGCGTGGTACAAAACCGTTCGTCACAGTTTGTCATCAAAAGATCGTAAGCGATATTGTGCCATCCTTTTCCCACATGTGGGAAAAGGATGGCACAATATCGCCTGACCTTAATGCGTGCACGCATTAAGGTCAGGCTCCAAGGTTACATTTTCCCACACCCCACTCCCCTGCCACGTCTCCTACAGTCTGCCACCCGCTACCCGCAATAAGCACTGAAGTGCCTGCGTAACAAGGTTGAATATCGCGAGCGCTGTTTGAACAAAAAATTTAGCTCGGAACTAAATGACGTAAGTCTCAAAAGTTATTTATTTTATTGACAGGCTAATAATTGAGTTAAGTAAATTTTGTCTTGAAAGTGGATAATGAACTATATTTTCTTGCTGTGAGATTTATTTTAGAGATACAACTTAAGCCGTTGAGTAGAAAAATGAAAATATTACTGAAAATAACGTAAATTTGGATAAGAAAATGTATCGAATGAAATTCTGTTAATCACGTTTTTGTTTTGATCACGGAGAGATAAAGACCTCAAAAACATATATGTTAAGTTTCACATTTATCAGGTTTGTGGTTGACCCGGCATATTTATGGAAAAAACCCTTAAAAAGTGGACCCTGATCGTAACCAGTATCGCTTGCCTGTTCGCTCCACGTTTTTTTTTACGTGTTACGCACACAAGCGTGTGTCAGCGCGCGTAGTAGATTAAAGTCAAACCATAAGCTATCCAATAGTGAAAATTGCATCGCAATCGGTCCAGTAGGTCCGTGATTCGGGAACAAACAAACAGACACAAGTGTTTAGGGCAGAAAAAACCTAATTTAAAGGTTAATTTATATTTATTTCCAGTTATTGCCTCTTATACTTTCCATTGCATACAGCCAGTATTTGTTTAATATTTGATGCAAAACTTTTTGCTAACCTCTTTCGTTCTTACTCTGACTTTACCAGGGACTGACTTCAACATTCAAGTTCTACCCAAATAAAGAGTAAAATTATATGTTCTGCAGTTCCAATCCTATTTTAAGTTTTAATTTCTTGCTTATTTTATGTACCCTAGACCATATTTTTTAAATTATTGCTTAATTATAAGTATAGATTAAATTCGCGTCGTAAAGAAAACGCCTCGCAATATGAAAATATAAAAATTGTTATATATGTTCTCGCTAAGCCGGCGCTAATTCTAAAATCACAAAACATTACATACATACTGGATTACAGCTAGTACTAGTGTAGTCTACTCCTAACTTCTTTACTTGAAGTCACATTGTTCATGTCTCTTGTTTCACTTTTCAGCTGAAATCAAGTACCTGGAAGAGATGGTATCCCCCAAGAAATGAACAGCGAACTGCCGCCATCTTAGCTCTAAGTGATTAGTGAACGACGCCATCTTTAATAATGTTGCCAGTCAGAAAAACATTCATGTGTTGCAACTATTCCATCTTACCTAACGTTATTTATGAAATATAGGTGATTTAATAATTAATGGTTGGTGTTTTATTTGGTGCTCATGTTTCAGCAAGAATATCGTAAATAACACAATATTAGTTACTAAGTAGTTAGAAGTTAGCAATAAAATCCTGCGCGCAAAGAAATAAAAAAAACAAATAATCAAAAAAATCAAAGGTGTTTTTTTCTATGTTATTATTATTTAATATAAAAATTAAATCGATTATTTGAAAGTTATAGTTATGAGGTCTTCATGAAAAAAAAACGTAAAAATCTGACACTTATTACTGAAAATACGAACAGTTAGAATTGTTGTATGAAAATATTGCTTTCTTCGTTACGGCAAGTTTCGTGCAGTGAATGCCTATTTAAGGTACGAAACGGAACGTGTTTAATCATTATTCCTTATTTTAAATTTCAGAAATGATTTTATTTAATAGTTTTGCCCGTAGTTTGCTTTCAAACTTGTACAAAATATCCGTGTAATTTCATTTATATCACATAAAATACCTACTCATCTGATTTTGACTAAAATTATGTAATTAAAAAGGTTTCAGTGTCTGTAGCTTTTATTGTTTGTTACATATTTTCAGAATTAGAAAAACACTATTGCGCGCTTGATTGCTTGTTGATTGAGATCTTGACTTGAGTCAATTTCATTGCTCACGAGTGTATGTATACGATCTGCCGCCTTACTCTCGCACACCATTCCGATTCAATCACGATCCCAACAGTGCGATTCAGCTAGAAAACCTAACCTGCACTGCAACGTGATCGTTACCTTTCGGCGTGGAAACATGCCCGCTATCTTGGTTTAAAAAAAATACGTCCTTCCCCACTTTTTTACCTTTCTCCCACTTCCCCCATCCTTCCTCCTTTCTTCCTACCCTTCCCTTATATCCCCCCTACCTTCCTCCACTTGAATTTTCTTAGGTCTACTTTAACGAAACTAAAATGTAAGGAATAAGTAAAGTAATTTAAACTGAGTTCAAATCGTGTAAAACTCTAACCTCGGGTTTCTGAAACGTTTGTTAACGTTGACAACAGATTAAGTATATTGCTGTCTTTGTCATTTTTTTGAGTGCCAGACAAAGGCAGCATTAGAATTACAAACGTTTCAGAAACCCGAGGTAAGAAAGAAATTATTAGTTTTTTTAGGTCTGTGCTACTAGGTAAGTGCCTAGAGTCTGTTCAGAAAGACGAGCCGTCTCAATTATGGAATACATCTGGCGTATTATTGTTGGCAGTACGAGTATTCCATCTGTTTTGGAGCGTAGGTATACTGATAACTACATTAGGGCTCGTCGGCACAAGTTTTTTGGGCATCCGTGCTGCAGCAGCGTGCAGGGCAGGCAGGCGCCAATACCACGGGCATTGCGCTTGCTGGCTCAGGGCCCGGACTAGTGTTGTTTTTTTAGTGGAAAAGTGTATTAATTTGTGTGTGTGTGTTATTTTTTGTTAAAATGTTTAACTTGGTGTACCTGCTCTTGATCCTTGCGTGGGCGAATTGGGAGACTAACGCCCGCCCACAGTAACGTAAATAAATAAATAAACACCAAAAGTGCCTATACATAGTGTACAATATACTACATTTTATCAAAATTTGTTCATCCTTCTAATAGTTTTTAATCGACTTCAGAAAAGGAGACGGTTATATGTTCGGCTGTATGATTGTTTTTTTTTATGTATGTCAGTTCATATGTCCGTCAATTGCGGACCGATTTTAAATATTTTTTTTGTTCGATGGGTCTACTCTCCAGGTGGTCCCATATAAATTGTATCAAAATTGGTTCAGCAGTTTTTCGAGAATAAATAGTTTTGTTGAGTAAATCCATTCGATTTTGTGTTTATATTGCCTTTATTTTGTGTTTATCTCTAAGATTTCTGAACCGATTTAGATGATTGTTTTTTTATTCAAAAGGGTAAACTTTCCGTGTAGTCCTATATAAACTTCATCAAAATTGGTTCAGTAGTTTTATTAGAAAATCAATTTATTTATAGTTTATGTTCTCCGAATCTTAAACCGAATTAGATGATTGTTTTTACTTCAGTAAGAAGATCTCTAGTGTGGTACTGTATAAATTTCATCAAAATTGGTTTAGTAGCTTTAAACAAGCTTTAATTTAATTCAATGTGTTAATGTTTAGGACTGGATTGCAAGTCAATTTTGAACAATTTAAGGACGTCCAAAGATGCTGAAGTTTTGCACACGGGTGTAGTTCTGATGACAATTAAAAACCACAGTAGTAGTAGTAGTAGTAGTAGCAGTAGTAGTAGCAGTAGTAGTAGTAGTAGTAGTCAAAGGAACTACACAATCGGATGATGGAATCCCTTTCGAGTTTAGACTCATTTGGTTTGTCTTGAAGAATTCTCTAGTTTTATGTGGTATCCAGTGTCTGATGATGGAGCCGGAAGGTAGTCACAGGAACTCAACAACAAAATGATGGAACCCTTTCGAGTTTGTGCCCATTTGGTTTGTCTTGGTGAGTTTTCTGGTTTTATGTGGTATCCAGAGATGATGGAGCTGGACTGTAACCATAGGAACTCAACAACAAAATGATGGAACCCCTTGGAGTTTGGACTCATTTGGTTTGTCTTGATGACCACATAACACCAGAGAACTCTGGTGTTAGGTGGTTTTCAGGCTCTGATGATGGAGCCGGAAGATAGTCACAGAAGGTAGTCTAAAGTGAGGGAGCGTCTCCTATTTTCTTTGGCTATTTTCTATTATTTTTTTACGATTCTTTCCGATGTTTGCTCAGGCCACTAAAAATAAAGTATTTTTCCAAAAAAATAAAAACGATTTCATAATATAAATGATATTTTATAAACAACCACTAAAAATAATAAAATAATTACAATTGAGCCAGAAAAGTATCACTTTTTCGAAATTACCAACGTAATAGTAATGCATAAATATGACATAAGATAAGAAATAACTTTTTGAAGGCGGTGCCAAACCCAGGCATCACCAGGCATCATTTAAATCTAATATCTTTACAAAATTAATACATACCTATACGACCTGTACGAAGTAATATACAGTTGTCTATGACGCACTCTCATACAAAACACGAAACGCAGAAGAGACAAAACAATAGACTCACACGAGGAGATTTTGACTTTCACACGTTCACAAACCGATTGACAGCAATCTAGTAAATTATAAAGTTTTTGTAGATAACTACTTTAAAAGCTTATTATTTTATATAGCACGTCATGCCGTTTAAGACATTATCTTTTTGAATAAGCTCAACCATATTAATAATTATGGCTCGGCTTGGCACCGCGTTCAAAAAACTCTTTCATATCTTATGTTGTATTTATGCATTACTATTACATTGGTTATTTCGAAAAACTGATACTGTTCTGGCTGAATTGTAATTATTTTATTTGTTTTAGTGGTTGTTTATAAAATATCATTTTTATTATGAATTCGTTTTTTTTTTGTTTTTTTTTTTAATATTTTTTAACGATTGATCGCCTTCTATTCATCGGATAAAGATACCAAGTACTTACACCAGTTTTTAAGTCAAAACCTAGTTTAAAAAACACGATTTAAAATAAATACTAATAATGTTTTGTAGCACCTACCTTTTGTTACTTACTGCTTTATTATATACTAGCTTTTGCCCACGGCTTCGCACGCGTGGTTATTTATTTATCCTCGTGGTTCCTATGTATACCATATATTTGTAGGTGTATGTATTGAACTAACTCACATTTACGTGGGTACGTTTCTTCAAATATTTTCGTACACGAGGCCAGTGCAAGGCCAGTGACTGAACTGACTCTCTGAACTGACTCACAAACTGGCCTCGGGTCCGGCGGACATAATTTTACGGAATCATTTGCGTAAGTCGGACTCGCAATTGACCGTTACTTTTACGGTGTTTTCTATAATCACACCAGTTTGGCAACTTGTATACTATAGGTATTTATTAACTTTGTAAAACTATAAGATTTAAATGATGCCTGGGTTTGGCACTGCCTTCAAAAAACTCTTATCTTATGTTGTATATTTGCATTATTTAAGTTAGTAATTTCGAAAAAGTGACACTGTTCAGGCTTAATTGTAATTATTCCATCTTTTTAGTGGTTGTTTACAAAATAACATTTTTAATTTGAAGTAGTTTTTTTTTTGAATATTTTTTTTATTTTGAGTGGCTTAAGAGGGCCTAAGGCTGGGGCTGCCATCATCTATATTGCTGAAACCAGACAAAGATTACGGAAACCCCGGACATTTGGTCTAAATCGGATATTTTCCTTGACGCCCTTTTTTTTTTTTAAATATTTGTTTAATAAAATAACTCTCGCCTAATTGGAAATGCCTTATATAACTCTAATAACATAATTTAATTATGTTTATCGTACTCTACTATGAAAATCAGGTAGGACCTTATCTAATAAAAATATTAATATATTGTAAGGAGAAAAACAGGCAGTAGGCGGAGCCTAGAGGCGGGACCTAGCATCACGTGATGACTTGTTTGCGCAATACTGGCTGAAACTAGTTCCAGCCGGGTAGACCTTTTCCTCGGCGAGGAAGCGAGAGCGGCGCGCCACTTTCCAGTCGGCAGTCGAAGCAGTTGCATGCTCCTGAATATTTCTTGAGTTTCTTAAATTTAGATTTTGTAACAGTGTTTAGTTTACTTTGTTGAGTTTAATAATACCTTTGTGTGTGTGATCGTGTATATTTTTTTAATAAACCCACTTCTGGTTGCTGATAATAGTATATTATATTTTTGTTTAATGTTTGCATCAAATTCAACACAAATTATAAAATAAAATCATTTTGGTAGGTTCATAGTTACTGCAATATTTTGAATGACTCACGCGTTGGTTGAAAAATGAATAAAAAGTGATCGCACGTCACGTGATTAAAAACATATTTCCATTTAGCTTGCGTGGATGTTTTTTCCCTGCTCTTCTTATTCCACCGAAGTTTGTTGCTGTTGTCCCCGCAAAAAAAGGATATGCATGTTATGTATTAGCTCCTAAACGAAGACGACACAATGATGACTCACACGCTGCGATGAAATAGTTTATTTGATTGAACGGCCTTTCCAACACTGGAACTGCAGATCGCTGACATTGCGCCTGCAGTTCACGGAATTAGAAGTAACTGACATCGGGACGATTATTATAAGAATGATTCGCGACACTTTCTGTTCTAACATCGACTGATTGTGACTTATTTAAGTTAACTTTAGTTAAATTGTAACTTTGAAATAAATACTTTATCATATTTCGGTTTCTTTTTGCGCCCTCGCCTGCTGCGAGTCATAATTTGCACAATAGTATTTGTATCAGATGAGAGGCAATTTGTCTGACTCTAGTCATATACGTAACACTCACAGCAATAATAAAATTTAAACGTTGTCTGTTTGTTTCTTTGTTTGGGGAGCTTTCACGCGATAACGGCTGGACGGATTTTGATGAAATTTAGAATTTAGAGAGCTTATACCATGGAATCAAACATAGAATACTTTTTTTCCCGTAAAATAATAAGTTTCTACGGGAAATCTGGAAAATGTTGATTACTCGCTTTAAGGAACGGTTGCCATGGAAACGAAATAATAACAAGTTGGTTTGTCAAAAAAGCATCAAAAGCGTTGTTTCTACTCTTTTGCATTAGTTTTTAATATCCTAGAAGAAAATATGATGTTTTTTTCGCAATAAACTGTAGACCTCGTAGACGAAGTCGCGGGCGAAAGCTATTACTTCATATAGTATACATAACTAATTACTGAAATAGAAAACGAACAATACTGTCTATATGACGAGCGTCCGGGTTTCACCCGGACACTTTTTGAGAAACCCCTCCGGATGCCCCCTGGACGCCCTTCATACTAGGACAAATCCGGGGAAACCCAGACGGATGGCAGCCCTATCTAAGGCCCTAAGCAAACATCGGAAAGAATATATGCCAAAGAAAATAGTAGATACTCACTTTAGACTCAAAGCGTTGGTAAATTAAAACCAAGGATGAATAAACTTGTCAAAAGGGGCGACGATAATACACGACCAAAATAATGTTACACGGCCTGATATTATGTGTACATGGATTCGTAATATTTGGACGGCTAGAAGTGGCCGTGTATTATTACCCGTACAAAATCGGTCCAGGTTGATAATGTACTGCCAGTATTACGCAGCCAATAATACGTGTACAACTGGATGCGTAATATCAGCCCGTACCAATTTTGTACGACCACTATTACACGGCCAATAATACGAAACCAACCATAGATAAAGATATAATCACTCCTTGATGCCTCGTTTGTGTAGGTGAGCGTCAAGAAGATGAAAAAACTGTCTGAATCGAATCTGCCAACCCCCATTCCACGTAGTCTTGTCTGCCCTACATTAGAGTGTTTTTAAAAAGCCAAAGGCGCGGCGGGAGTGCAGCCCCCGTTCACTGTAACAAAGTGCAGGTACCAGGATGACCTGGAGCGGCGGAGGCTGATCGCCGACGGCAACCAAAAAGCCGAAGCTGAGGAGGCGAGCGTTGGTACCTGTGCTTTGTTACGCGAGGGTAAATGGGCAGCACTTGCCGAAGCGCCGGAGCAATCGCGATACATAATCTGTGGTAAAAGGATACTGAAATGTGCAAACGAGGCTTTGACTATGACATTTCTATTAGTCTGTGATGTACACGTATTATTGGCTGTACATTATCAACCGTACAAAAAGCGTTCAATCCGTGTTACACAGACAATAATACGTGTACATAATTTGCCTTCGTAATCCTGGCCGTGTATTATCGCGTGTACTAAATCTGCTCGGGATGATATTACACGGTCAATAATACGTGACCAAATAATGTACACCCTGATATTACGAGGCCAATCCACGTAATATTGGTCGCGTATTATTGGCCGTGTAATATAGGGACTCCTACACCTTCTAAGGCATTTCTTCCTAGTGTTGTATGATATTTTTTAATAACCTACCAACCAAGATCATGTTTTTAAGAAATTATCCTCCTAACTAAAACTAAATTCAATAGGCTCTTTAAATATATTATACCTATTTATTGTTATTTATTGAATACTTCTTCAGAAAAAATATTTTAAAAATAGCAAATGCTGTTTTTGCTACGTCCTCCTCCAGCATGATTGAATTTAATATTCATTATCCAATAATTTTTCGACCGTGGCTGATAATATTTTTATCCCTAAAAATTGAAAATTTTGTCATTAATATTAATATTTTACTTTAGAAATGCAATTTATTAAAAATAAACACAAGTTAATTAGTGGACACAAAATGTACTCATGTGGAAATTCACATTGAGTTACGCGCTTATTTCTTTAGTTCACTTTTAATTTCTACCACACAGCAGTATTTTAATCTTGTTGGCAACACATCTAGTGTCATACCCTGCATTCGAGATGATGAGATGGCGTTGTGAGCAGTGGCCCAATTACAGAACTTGGCTACAATCGGATTATCACTTTTTTCATAGCAATTTCGACTCTATCGCAAGGCATTAGTGGTTGCGATACTGAGAATTCGATTGAAGCCAAGTTATGTAATCGGGCTGCAGTTTCGAAATGTACATTTTTAACAAGCCGTTTTCTTTGAACTTTTTCAACACTTTTGCCATTTTTGCAACTTTTGACATTAACGATCCTTTCCAAACGAACGGAGATCGAAAACGTTCAGAACGCTAATTTCGCCCACAAATGTCCAAAGAAAACGTCAAATGCTCAAAGAAATTATAATTTCTCTGAGGCCAAATGTTATCATATTTATGTGTTTTTAACAGTTATTTTCGCCATTTGCTACAAAACGAACGGAATCCTAGGTCCTAACGGAATCCGATTGAAGCTTCAATCGAATTCTCAATATCGCAACCACTAATGCCTTGCGATAGAGTCGAAATTGCTATGAAAAAAGTGATAATCCGATTGTAACCAAGTTCTGTAATTGGGCCACGGGCCCCTGCAGCCCGATTACAGAACTTAGCTTCAATCGGATTGTCAGTATCGATATCACTAATGCCTTGTGATAGAGTCGAAATTGCTATGAAAAAAGTGATAATCCGATTGTAACCAAGTTCTGTAATCGGGCCGCAGGGGCCCGCAGCTCATGTCATGCTTTTAATTTATAATATTTACATAAAAACATTTCGTTACTCAATGGAACGATTTCTTCCGACCTATCACAGTTAGGTATAGGCACAGAATAAATAATAATAGTACAAGGTATAGGTAGCTAAATATTAATGCGAAATTTGCTGACTTTCTTAATTTTTTAAGTAACATTTAGGCCTAGATCCTATTCAAAGTTACTAAGAATGAGAAAACAACAAGTTCATATATTTTTAGAAAATACGACAACTAAATATAGAAATACCCTAAACGAAAGTGAAACAGTATAACAGAATCAGTGTTGCCATGTGCACCGTAATTACGGTAAATGGACCGTAATCAGCACTAATTTACCACCTACCGTCGAAGCATGACAACGGTGACAAAATCTACCGTAATTTGCAGAAGTACGAATATTTGCTGAAAAAATATACTTAGGGCGTAACCTCCACAACAATTTTTTTACTAAGTTTGCTTATTTATATGAAAAAGACAACTCATATGCTTCGAAACTATAATAAAATTAACTATGATATCTTGGCAACGTTCGTGACATTTATTTGTGAAAAGTATTTTACTGTTAACAAAAACTAACCGCATTAATTACGTTTAGAACGCATCCACAACCCTATGATAGTTGATGCTCAGAGAAATACAATGCTACCAATTTTAGTGGGTGTATTATACGTTTTAATTTCAAGTAATTTTACAAGAATTACTTTTAGTTACATTGCAAGAATGTTTAAAAATACGGTTTCCACATCGCCAAATTGAATGTGAAGCACTCAATGTATATCAACCCGGTCGTACGCACAGGCCTCACGCACGCAATTAGGTACACCATGTCACACCATGTTATGCCAATCGGTCGCCACATCGCAGCAAGATCTTGCCCTTGTTATATAGTCATATTAATTCTGACAAGTACTCAAGGAAAATCAATCCAGTCTTTCGTGATGAAATTGTGTATCAACTACAATACAGCACAAATTATCAACTCACGCACACATAAGCATAAAAAATAAACGAGTAAAGCATGTTTTTTTTTATTAGCTATTTGTTATTTGTTTTGCAATAAATAGTGATTTGTGCGGTAAAAATTGTTGTATTGTTAACAATTAGTACACCGTATTTTTCCTGGTGCAGTTACTGTAATTTTTAGGATCTACCGTATTTTTTAATGGATTCACCTTCGAACTGATTTTTGACATGGCAACACTGAACAGAATCGAGTGGCTTGCACACATCACTATTATTATCGAGTGAATCAGTGAATGAAGGTCGTTCTTTCTTTGGTTCGTCCGGTCCTCGCTCACTCGATGCTTTTACCTTTACTCGATCGATCGCCATTTTGTTGTGCATTTAACTCGTGATATTTTCGATTCGATACCTCATCAATAATCGGATTTGATTCAAGATTTCGGCGGCAAATTAATTACTTACCACGCATCGATATCAAAATGAAGAAAGTTTCATCAGTTGTGTGGAAATTTTTCGAGCGTATCCAAGAGAATAATAGATGCGTCGCAGTGTTGTGTAAATTGTGCGATTGTCAGTACAAATACTTTGGGAATACCACAAATTTGCGTGTACATTTAATGAAAAAGCATCCGATACAATGGGAGCTTTCGGAAAATGTTACATTGAACGAGTCAAACTTCCGTACCATAGAAGACAGTGAGATACCAAATAAATCATCCACTCCGGCGAAGCGCAGGAAATATAAGGTAAGAGGCAGTGCTGATAAAAACGTACGTTACTCTGTGTCAGTCAAAAATGATTTTATAGAGGGAATTATTATAGAGGCCTGGTATAGAAATTCAGCGCGTCTAGTAAAATTCTTATAATTTTTGTTGATGACAGTTATGTTTTTTTAATAATTTTGTTTTTGTTATTTTAATAATCGATTATCTTGATCGATAAGTGGCTATCGACTGGAACTTCGATCATAATAAATAGAGATCCAAGGCAGGCAAAGTTCAAATATTGGATTCGTTGATTAAATCGATTATCACATGGTTGAGTTATGGTGAATTTTATTACTGAAACTGAATAGTTAGTTTTTTTACGCTAGCACTATGTACCTCCGCTACGAGTATATTGTTGTGTGAGCACTACAAACCACTATATATCATCCTGCAAGGCTCAATGATAAATTCTCACCTGTTGAAATCTCGATTATTAGTAAATTAAATGTCTGGTTAGTAATAATTAAAAAGCATGTAGGCACCTACATAATTAAAGTTTCTTTTTTTTAAGGTGCATGTAAACAAGAGTATTTCAGATTCAGATGGAGACGATGATGACACCACTATAAACTTAGTGAGGCAAATGCATGGAGAACAGCAATCTGATGAAGAATGGCTAGATGAGGACCCATACCAGATCACTCAATTTGAAACCTACGAACCTCAACCCAAACGAAAGAGGAAGTACTGTAAGATTAAGCGAGAAGTGCCATCCCCAACAGGCCTACCAGGTTTCTACGTTGCACCGAAGACTGAGAAAATAATCTACGAAGAGCCTAGCCGCAAGGATGAATATTCTGTGTTCGGGGAATACGTAGCAAATAAACTTAGAAAGGTGCATACTCCTCGGACCCGTGGTAATTTGCAACAATTGATAACAACAATACTCTGGCAAGCTGAGTATGGTTTGTATGACAACACAGACACAGTCAGACGCGTTTTATTGATGAATGTTCAGCCGGAACCTCAAGATATCATAGAGTTTGATCCCTCGCAGCATTCTGTTGAAAGTGAGGAAGTGATTGAGGAAACATAGGGAAGTTATTGAGAAAGTGGATCACCACAGCGGGACATGAATGTTCTTAATTAGTGTCATTTGATGTATAATTTTATTAAGATATGGTTATTGTTATTAGTTCCTCCAATCAATTACTTAATTTTATTAATTAATAAAGTAAGAAATTGCTTGGAGGATAAAAGTATAATTATGTATTACAATTGTTTTATTCACTGCTGATGCCACTACTAGTAGGACCGGGACCTAATATACCAACATTTGATCAAAATTCCTACAGCTGTCAAAAACATTTTTATCGATTGCTCGGCTTCTACTCATCGGATTGAGATACCAAGTACACCAGTTTTTAAGTCAAAACGTAAGCTATCCAACACTGAGAACCGCATCGCAATCGGTCCAGTAGTTTTGACGTGATGCACTAACAAACATACAGACAAATATGATTTTTATTTTCTTATATTTTCTTTCGTCAGTAGCTTAGTTTAAGTAAACTAGACCATTTTTTATAAATTATCTTTGTACAGGCTATTTCTTTCCTATTGCTTTATTGTAAGTAAATTTACTTATGTTGTTCTAGTAAAACTATTGACATTTATATCTTTTTGGAAAGCATGAAACAAGGTTTTTTTATTGGTAACTAGGTTTCCCGCCCGCGCGGACTACAGTTTAGGTTTCCCGCCCGCGCGGACTACAGTTTAGGTTTCCCGCCCGCGCGGACTACAGTTTATCACGAAAATATCATCCTATGTTCTTTTAGCATATTAAAAGCCAATGCAAAAGTATAACGCCAATGTTCTTGATATTTTTTGACAAACTTGTTATTATTTAATTTCCATGCCAACCGTTCCTTACAGCGAGTAGTCAACATTTTCCAGTTTTCAGGATAAAAAAAACCTATGTTTTATTCTAGGGTATAAGCTATCTACATTCTAAATTTCATCATAATCCCTCAAGCCGTTATCGCGTGAAAGCTCCCCAAACAAACAAGACAGACAGACAACGTTTCACTTTTATATATTGGTATGGATAGATAGGTAAAAATAAGAAAATAATAAAGAATACAGCATTATATTTGATTTGATGGAGCACCTTGGTCTTATTTTGACATTTCAGCATTAATTTAAAAAAAACAAAAATGCATTGAAGTGATCTAAGTTACTAGAATGTTACTTGGATCACTTCACTGTTGATTTTGACTTCATGCAGAAATAATCCATGCCGTTTTTTGTCGCTTGGATCACTTTATTAATGAAAATGTACTGCAAAAGTAGATTCGTGTTATTCAAGTCACAAAATGTGTTCGTAGAGGACCTATTTATATATAAGCAGCACACCCGATGTTACTTGAGAGGTAAACTTTGTAAGTCTGTTTTTCTTAAAGTTCTTCAAATGGATTATTACCGAAATCCCCACAGGGGTGCGATTTTTGAGTATCACCGGTGATTTCGAGATAAAAAGAACACCGGTGATTTCGAAATCAGCTTTTCGCAAAAGTGGTATTTTTTAATTTCTTACCCTGTCTAACAACATGCAACTATTGCTCAGCTTTGATCATAGACAATCGTATGATTACTTACGTGATATACATCTTACGCAGCAAATATTTTTATTGGTACTAGGGGCTGTATTAATAAACCGACCTCAACTCTGAGAGCGCTATTGAGAGCGATCTCACGATGCGAATCTAATTAGTAAACATATCTTATGCTGTTGATTGAGATGCCGTAATCAGCTCAGTTAGTATTTAACAATAAATCAATCTCGCCTCTCAAGAGCGCACTTGCGATGTGCTTTGAGATATGTGATTTCTTTGGTGATACTCAAAAATCGCACCCCAGACCGAATATCTAACAAAAAGTTAGGTTATGCCCATACAAAGAAAAAAGGCCCAGAAACAATTATTCACATAACAGATATGCGAGGTAAAAGTGTATGGGAATAAAATCCAAGGTGCATTTGTAAAGCTGCACATTGAGAGTATTCCTTGTTACGTGAATCACTAAGATGAAAGATATTCTAATCGCCAACATCTGGAACCGAATTTAAATCTGCAAAAACTTTACTAATCTAATGTTGAACAATTTAGAACAGCACCTGGCAAAGAACTAAATGTATTTCAGACAAACTGACAGTTTCTCTGCCTAGTTAGGCCACGAGGAAACGCCCTTCTCAACCTGTTTGTGTGTGACAAAACGGTGTGACCACGAGTCCGACGCCTTTGTATCTTTGAGTTGGACCACGGAAAGAAAACATTGCCCTTGGTACAGCCAGGAGAACTATGTAGGTGGACCACGGGCAGGGAGCGAGCGGTGCAAAGCTGTATTGTAGGTAGGTATTTACTTAATTCTTGACTTTCTGCTGGTAGACTTGAAAATAAGATAGTAGGTACCTAGGTAATGCTTACAGTAGAATGTTTTTTCGTGGTGGGGAAAACGGTAAAAATGTGTTTTTGCTTATTCCTGTAATCCCCACTGGTGGGGATTTCGGTAATAATCCGTTAAAATCAGCTACTACAGGATCATTTTCAACACCTACAAGTTGCATTATTACATTCCAAGAATTACAAGGACACATGCAAAACATGTGATATGTTTAGAATAGAAAACATATCACATATATTTTCTATTCTTAACTAGTTGGCCTTTCTCCCCACTATGGAATATATTATTTGACAGTGGGGAGAAAGGGAAGTAGCCAAATTCACTGTACTTGAATGATACCAACATTATTTTCAGTATGGGCAGTAATGTTTGTACTCAGGCATCCTAATGTTACGGTGAAGACAGCATTGTATAACTGCCTCGCACACTCGCTTACGTTTTTCACATATTCTATCTCGCTCTTACTTTGCGCTGTTTTATCCCCACAGCAGTACCTGCGCAATCGTTCGCAGAGCCTAACTTTACAAACACAAAGATCCGTTACTACCGCTATATCTAGGGCAGATTTAGAATTACACTTACTGGCGTAAGAATGTAGGTAGTCATAATAACGGGTAGTTACCATCTTTTCTACTATTTGTTCTACCAATAGGACAAGATAGATGATTGGATAAAAAAAGATGGTTAAAGATATACGAGCAGGTATGTACTTACTATTAATTTTGAAGTAATCCGAGGTGAAGAAAAACTTTATAAGAAAATATTAAGAAACAATTTTAATTTAATATCTGCTAGCTTGGTCAGTGAAAAGTAAAACTAAAAATATACAGGTAGAAATGCTCAGAATAATTTATTATATTATGCTAGGTATTGTGTATTACTCGTATATGTGTTTGACAATGTATCATGTATAGTATTTATTCTAGCAATAGCAAATATAAAAAACATAGTTCAGTGTGTGTGTGTGTCTGTCAATATGTATTTCATAAAAAAATAGAATATACACATTTAAACATAATTGAGTACTTACACTAGAATTAATAGAGTTCAAGACAGATAATTTTATTTTTATAAACTATATCAACTGCCTTTAAGTAAATATAAATAAACTTAACTTAAAAAAATACAACCCAACTCTAATAAACTTAAACTACATTCATTCATCACATTCTAGAAAGTTCTAAAACTGCTCATGACATTCTAGAACAAGACAGATTATTCTAGGACAAGCCAGAATATTCTAGAAATCTAGAACAAGCCAGAATATTCTAGAATAAGTCAGAACTCGGAATCAGACTGTAAACTGATTGTAAGCGTGACGTCTGTCCATAACAATTGCAGTGCTAACACGTTATTGCAAAATCTTGTGAAACACGGAACTGCGCTCGTCACTAGATATTTTTGTCTTAGGGAAGTACTTTTTAGGTTAATATTAGTGTCAGCCATTTCGTTTTGGAACAACCCATAACATTCTAGAAGAACCCAGAATATCCTAGAACGAGTCAGAATATCTGCAACGTTTAGAACGATCTAGTTTAAATGTACAGTAAAATCACGTCGCCAAGTAAATTTGGACATGTAACCCGCGCAAGAAGTATCGACTAATAATCATATACATACGATGTTCATATTTGCAAAGCGCTAAGCGAAATTCAACTTTATCGACATGGCCTTATGGTACGGTATACTATGAATGGGTTAGGCGCATAATGTGCACTTCACATAATGTGCATTTCGCTATAGGTCCACTTCTCATAAGGGACACTTTTCCAGTTCTCTAAATGAGCATTTCGCGAAATGTGCACATTTTGTAAAATTCGTTTTATAAGAAGTGCCCTTTCTAAGAAGTGCACCTATTGCAAAGTGCTCATTTTGCGTGTACATTTTGAGAAGTGCACATTCTGTGTCTAGTTAGTTTAGTGTCCCTTTGAAGGATTTCACAATAAATCAATACTTAAATTATCTCTTCTTAAAAAATACTTCGCATTTCTAGAAGATTCAAACACCTCCCAGAAGGTTCCATCACCTCCCAGAAGGTTTCAGCACCTCCCAGAAAGTACCAGCACTTCCCAGATGCCCACAGCATATCCCAGAAGGTTCCAGCACCTCCCAGAATGTTTCAGCACCTTCCAGAAAACTCTTGTCACCTCCTAGAAAGCTCTAGAAGGGTCTATAAAGTTCCAAAAGGTCCTAGAAAGTTGCAGAATGTTCTAGAAAGTCTTCCGATGCACGGCGCGGTGCCCCTCCTCGTCGTACTCCCGCTTGGAGACCCACATCTTGCGGAAGGTGTCCAACGACGCCAGGATGGAGCCCCCGATCCACGTCGAGTACAGCCGCTCCTGCGGCGCTGAGATCTGCAAATTAACAAAAATCATCAATAAGTGAAAAAACACGACAGCCCGCCAACTTAAAAACGCTGACGGGATGACCTAAGGATTCTATCGATACCCCATACATCCAAATCTGTTCAGGCATTTAAAAGTTATGATGGAATAAAGAAATACATACATGACCCTGAAAACATTACACTAATTTTTTGGGCAGTCGTGTAATAAATACTATTGCTTGTGCTGGTAATCACTAGATATTTATTTCAAAACTAGTTGCGTTCGCAGCTCCGCCCGCGGTCACACTTTGCCACTCCCATCACCACTTTAGGATAGAAATTTCAAAAAATGCCTACTTGTTGCACCCCTAGGGTGTCACTTTGACACCTGTCACTTTGACACCTGTCATTTTGAAAATTCCTTCAAAGCTTTAATTCATTAAAACCAAATTGGTCAAACTTGTGTTTGAGGTGTTGAAGAGCGAATGGAAGTTTCAATGTTAGGGGTATGGAGGAATTGTGGGAGCACGTATGCGAGTTTATTTGTCCATAACTTATAAATGCCTAAACAGGTTTCGATGCATCGTTAGAATCCGTACCATTCAACAACATCAGCTATAAAAAATAAAATTAGTTTCTTGACAGGGCAGTTGTGTATTTTCACTTACTTTAATGATGTTCTTGTTTGTAATTTACTTTTGGTTAAATAAACATTTTGTATTAAAATATTTTCGTTCCCACAAGTGGTCCTTCGATTCCGAAATGAGGAGATCCGCCAGAGAACTAAGGTAACCGACATAGCTCAAAGAATTAGCAAGCTGAAGTGGCAGTGGGCCGGTCACATAACTCGAAGAACCGACAACCGTTGTGACACCGCGTTTAGGCAAACGTAGTGTAGGGCGCCCGCCGGCCAGGTGGAGTGATAACTTGTGAAAGGCGGCCGGTAGCGACTGGACTGGAGCCGAAGATCGGGCTCAGTGGCGTTCACAAGGAGAGGCCTTCGTCCAGCAGTGGACGAATACGAGCTGATGATGATCATGAAACGGTCCTTACCCTTATCTTCATGTCCTTGGGCGCGAGGCGGCGGATCTCGGCCAGCAGGCGGTCCCCGAAGCCCCGGAAGAGCGTGGAGCCCCCGCTCAGCACTATGTTCTGATAGAGCACCTTGCGGAGGTCCATGTCTGACTTCTGGATGGCGAACATTAGCACTTCGTGAAGCCCTGCGGAAACATTACAAAATTGGTTTTGGCAGTTTTCAATTCTATCAAAACAGGGATAATCCATCGATAGTAACAAAACGGCTGAGCGAAGGAAACAATATACTTATAATAAAGCAATAATAACGAAAAAGTCTGTACAAAGGAGATAATAAAAAAAGTTTAGGGTACCTACTCAAAATAAGCTATTAAGCATGTTTTTTTAATAAATTTCGTGTCTGTGTCTTTGTACGCGCATCACGTAAAAACTACTGGACTGATTGCGATGCGTTTTACACTGCTGGATAGCTTGGGGTTTGACTTAAAAACTGGTGTACCTGGTATCTAAATCTGATGAGCAGAAGCCGAGCAAAAGATACAAACTTTTTGACGGCTGAAGGAATTTTGATTAAATGTTGGTATTTTAGGTCTTGGAACATACATAGAGTACTTTTAACCTAGAGAAATGACCACGCGTGCGAAGCCGCGGGCATCAGCTAGTACTTATAATAAAGCAGTTAGTAACAAAGTCTGTACAATGAACACAGTAAAAAATGGTCTAGGGGATTCAAACTAAGCTGCTGATCATATATATAACAAGTTTAAAAACTGTGTCCGTCTGTCTGTTTGTTCGTGCATCACGTAAAATCTGCTGGACCGCTTGAAAGCGGTTTTCGTTGTTTGGTTTTGACTTAAAATCTGGTATACATATACCTCAATCAAATGAGTAAAAGCCGAGCAACTATTCGACGTCTGTACG
This sequence comes from Alsophila aescularia, assembly GCA_946251855.1. Lineage (NCBI taxonomy): Eukaryota > Metazoa > Arthropoda > Insecta > Lepidoptera > Geometridae > Alsophila > Alsophila aescularia. The sequence goes on from OX276374.1 coordinate 79,611,207, forward strand.
AAAGGGGTTCGAACATTTATGTATGGAAGCTGGCATATCCTCCGGCCGCCATTTTGATATTTTTTTCAAAGTTTCCGCGCACGCTTAATTTGCTATAATATGGGTAGGGGATACTTATGCAAACAAAAAATGACAAGTAATATATAACCAAAAAGTGTCACGTTCCCGAAATATTTGGAGGTAAAAGTCAATATATGAAAATTATTATTACATAACATATATATTATGCGTTTTATTTTAGTTTTCATCAGTTACTAGGTATACTTTGACAAACAAAATAGTGTTTTTTTGCGATGTGATGCGGTTTACTAAATTAAGTAACTAATTAAAGCGGCTTTTTCGTGCAAATATACTGTATTCTAATAAATAGTAAAATCAACTACTAATGGGAACTATTCATACAATGGAATGCGTAAACATACGTAATTATTGCATTTTTAATCATTATGATTGTCCTCATATGGCGACTTACCTCCAAATATTTCGGGAAAGTGTCATTTTAGGGTAATATATTACTTGTCATTTTTTATTTGTTAAAGTGTCCCCTCCCCTTATATACTACAAACATGATACTTTTGACAATTGTCGAGCAGAACTCAGCTAGATTTCAGAATTTGTAGACGAGTATTACCTTCACACTCCTCGCCGATGAGATCAGGCCTGAACAGCACTTCGGGGGCTCGGAACCTGGCGGGACCGATCTACAAACAGATAACACATATATTGTTTACAAAGAGGCACACCCCGGACACTCGCATTCATTTAAATACCTATTTCTCTCACGTATAAACGTTTGTACTCGCGCCAAATGTGTAAGTAAGTACCCTATGTAATGAAATGTACCCACCCTATGTATCTAATGAAACAAAGAATAAAAAATAGTCAGATATCAAACAATACGTACTGGCTAGCGTGGGGTAGAGTCTAAACCAACTGAGAAATAAACTAATGTTACGAGCTGGGGTTCGGATAAAATAATTGTACGCTAATTACACCAAAAATTATAACACCTTTATTCGAAAAACCACAAAAGAAATTAATCCAACCAATAACGCTCAAACACTCTTTAACTTGACTGTACACTCTTATCAATTATCACTGAATACTCGCTTCGAATCACTTTGATCGTTTCGTTTCGTCAGCCAAATCAGTAATGTCCCAGGCAGTCGATGTGCGCCCTATTTATACCGCGACGTAAGTTTCCAGAATGTACTCATAACTACTCGTATGTACTAGTGGTAGTCGGTAGGTCTTTGAACTTTCAAGGTCGGCGGCGCCTTTGAGTTGCCGCGCCGCGCCGCGCCTGTAGGTACTTAAGGCTTTGATGTCGCCGCGCCCGTAGGTATATACCTACCGCGCGCTCTGGAAACTTCTGTAGGTACCTACGCTCTACTAGTATGTTCCAGAATATTCCTTTAAATGTAGGTATTGCGTCATTTTAGTATCTACTGTTTTTCTAAGAATCGACCGGCGTAACACTAACTAAGATATTAAAGTAACCCACATCGTTCTATGCAGACCAGCCCCTTACTCTCGAACACCATTCCGATTCAATCACGATCCCAACAGTGCGATTCAGCTAGAAACCTAACCTGCACTGCAACGTGATCGTTACCTTTCTATGAGGCAACATGTCCGCCATCTTGGTTTAAAAAATGTACGTGCTTCCCCCCAACCTTCGCCATTTCTTCCTACCATTCCCTTATTTCCCCCCTACCTTCGTCCACTTCCCCTTACTCTTTCCCCCCTTCCATCACCTCTTTTCAATTTCCGCCCACCCTTTCCTCTTTCTCCCACTCTGCCCCCACTTCGCACCACCTGCCCCACTTCCCGCACCCTTCCCCTACCCTCCCCTCACATTCCCCCATGTCCCTCACTTCCTCCACATCCCCCCACGTTGCAGTGCAGGTTAGGTTTTCTAGCTGAATAGCACTGTTGGGATCGTGATTGAATCGGAATGGCGAACAATAGCGACCAATCAGGGAGCTTGCCGTAGTCGGCAAGGGTCAAAAATGTAATAAAAAACGGTTAGCCCATATTATTCACAATTGGTGTACATCTTATGGTAGTTAAAATTAAATTTGTTTATATTGTTCTAGTAAATGGTGTTATTTTACAAGTAATGTAATAAATATTTAAAAAATACTTTATTTGTCATAGTGGCAACATTTAAAATGTTTTAATATATTTTTAAGCTGTGTTATTAAGTTACCTACTAATAATAAATAACTTAAATGACATTCAGTTTGCCATTTCTTTTTTATTTCGTCATAAATACCTAAAATTGGGTATTTTTCGAACAATTGCAAAATACTCAAATATCTCATAACCTACCAACTTTCAGCTACACACGGTAAGGATGGTGCGGGCTCGAGTCCCGTCCGTGATCCAGATTATTCCTTTAGATAATCCACAACAATATATAAAGTAAAACGTTGTCTATTTGTTTGTTTGGGGAGCTTTCAAGCCAAAACAGCTGAACCGATTTCGATGAAACTTTGTAAATAGGTACTGTACAATATAGAGACCAGGATAGTTTTTATGCCGGAAAATTGTAAGTTTCCACGGGAAAACTGGAAATTTTCGATTACTCGCTGTAAGGAACGGTTTCCATGGAAATGAAATAATAACAAGTCCGTCAAAAAACATCAAGAGCATTGGTGCTATACCTACTTTTGCATTGGCTTTTAATATCCTAGAAGAACATAGGATGCTTTTTTCGCGATAAACTGTAGACCGCGCGGACGAAGTCGCGGGCGGAATAACTAGTAAATATATAATAACTAGACTACTGTTTATCGAAAAAGCGTCCTATGTTCTTCTAGGATATTAAAAACCAATGCAAAAGTAGGTATAGCACCAATGCTCTTGATGTTTTTTGACAGACTTGTTATTTCGTTTCCATGGCAACCGTTCCTTACAGTGAGTAATCGAAAATTTCCAGTTTTCCCGTGGAGACTTACAATTATCCGGGATAAAACGTATCCTATGTATGTTTCAGGGTAGAAGCTATCTCCATTCTAAATTTCAACAAAATCCGTCCAGTCGTTATCGCGTGAAAGCTCCCCAAACAAACAAACAGACAATGTTTCACTTTTATATATTGGTATGGATTAAATATATCCCTCACCTCCAGCTGTGTGCCGTCGGGTAAGGTGTACTGCGCTCGCTCCGTGTCCAGAGTCTCCTCCTTGAGCGGGTTCGGCGAGAGATAGCAAGCGCGCTCCTTGATAGCCTTCACTATCTCCAGCTCGGCCGACGTGCGCAGGTTAACGCCCTCTTTGCGAAGAAGTAACCTGCAATCATTTAAAAAAGTAAAGTGATGGTAGTTCAATAGTGCAACTTATAATCCAACGATTCCGGGTTCGTTCCTAGACCAATGACTTTTCTAAGTTATGTGCGGTTTTCCATCGCTCCGTGCTTCGGAGGGCACGTTAAGCTGTCGGTCCCGGCTGTTATTGATTAATAGCAGTCGTTAAGCCATGTCAGAGGCCCTCGGGCAGCTTGATTAACTGACACCAGAGGCCAGCACTACCTCATACGACAAACAAACAAATAACTATAAAACAGTCTGACACACATGTAATAATATAAATAACTTTATTACTAGCGACCCGCCCCGGCTTCGCACGGGTAGCAAACGGCTATATATCTTTGTACAAAACGTCATATTGCCCGCCCGCATCCGACTCTTTGCACTTTACACCACTGAATAAACTAATAGAAGGAACTAAGAACGGATCGCGCAGAACTAAATGAAATCCGCCTTTGTAATAACTTTCTAACTACTTGTCAAAAAAGTATGGTGTATAAAACAAAATAGATCTACAGGAAATGACGAAGGCTGCTGTGATAAACGGATGTAGCTAAATTACCTATTAAGTACCGGGGTGGAGTATTCTACGTCATGGCGAACAACTTTAGTTCTACGACTTTTGAGATTTCGAAGTTTTTCATTCATTCACTTTTCAAGTTTCCACCAAGAACTTTTTACTTCAGGCCCTAGCAGTCAGCTGGGAAAGAACCAATAGCGACCTTGACCTTGTCTCTTACAAGTCTGGCTGACAGACCTCGCGCATCGGAGCATACTACAGTGGTCAGTCGAACGTCAGAGTAAAAATCTGAACGTCAGTGTGAAACTACGAATTTTCTTTAATATTATGCAAAAAGCGAATATTATGTGATTAGTTTCAAGTGTAACATAACATTGCCGTTTCCAAAGAGTTCGCCGTTTTCTTCAGCTATAACTAACACTGTTTACTTGAATTATGTGCTAGCTCAAACCATCTCCGTCCGGTTGCATATCTAGGTACCTTAGGTATCTGGTGACGTCACGTCCGGCCACGTCCACTCGCATGATGCTGTGCGGCATCGCGAACCCCTCGTATATAGGCACGGCGTGAGTCACACCGTCTCCGGAGTCCAGTACTACGCCTGTGGTGCGACCGGTTGCATATCTGTAAAGAGATGGGTTGTTAGATATATTATATTATATTATATGTATGTTTATCTACACTCATATCGAAAAATCCGGATTATAACTCATAAATTGTGGCATAAAGACAAACTTTACGCACGGCAAGTCTCTAATAAGAAAAAAAAACATTATAACATTGTTGTTTTGAACTAAACAATGTTATAATATTTATTTTTTCCCATAAAAGCAGGTTTGGCTCCGTACAACGAGGGTATTCGCCACTTATTATCTTTGGAGGCGCGTGTGCGCGCGAATTCGCCGTGGACTGGATTTTGGCGCCATAATTTACTTTACATTAGACAATTATTTTTTTCATTAAAAGTAAGTTCCTTTTGCATGAGTGTAGATAAAGTATTGTATGAAACGGCACATATCAACTACTACTAAGACATTTTACTCTACTAAGATTTTTAAACATTAAAAATATTATATTATTAGCTGTACCCGCGTCTTCGTTCGCGTGGTCATTTATCTTGGTTAAAAGTATTATGTGCTATTCCAGGACCTAATATACCAACATTTGATCAACATTTCTTCAGCTGTTAAAAAGATTTTATCTATCGCTTGGCTCCTACTCACCGGATTGAGATACCAAGTACACCAGTTTTTAAATCAAACTCTAAGCTACCTAACAGTGAAAACCGCATCGCAGTCGGTCCAGTCATTTTACGTGATGCGCGAACAAACAAATAGACAGATACGATTTTTTTAAATGTGAATTTAACATTGTTCAGTAGCTTATTTTAAGTACCATATACCATTTTTTTAAATTGTCTTCTTGCTTCTTCTATTGCTTTATTATAAGTATTAAAAGTATAGATTGTCGCATTGAGATGTGAAGTACAGTAATTATAAAGACCAATTACACCAGTTTCTAAGTCAAACCTCAAGCTATCCATCAGTGAAAACGGCATCGCATTCGGTCCATTAGTTTTTACGTGATGCAAGAATAAACATTCAGACAAACAGACGACACAATTTAAACAAATGTTACATTCACTAGCTTATTTTAAGTACCCTAGAGCATTTGTTTAATTATCTACTTTCTACAGACTTTTTGTTACTAACTGTTTCATTATAAGTAGTGGCAGTGTAACTTATAGGTATACAAGGCTAAATAGTAACATATAAGGAGTAATTTAAGGCCAGGCTCCAAGGTTACATTTTCCCACTCCCCTGCTCCCCTCCCTGTACTCTGCCACGCGCTACCCGCAATAAGCACTGAGGCGCCTGCGTAACAAGGTTAAATATCGCGAGCGCTGTTTGAACACACAATTTAGCTCGGAACTAAGTGACGTAAGTCTCAAAAAGTTATTTATTTTATTGTCAGGCTAATAATGTAGTTAGGTACATTTTGTCTTAACAGAAGATAATAAACAATTTTTTCGTGGTGTGAGATTTATTTTAGAGATAAAACTTAAGCTGTTGAGTAGAAAAATGAAAATAACGTAATTTTTGATAAGAAAATGTATTGAATGAAATTCTGTTAATCATGTTTTTCGTCTTAGTCTTAGAGAGATAAAGATCTCAAGAACATATATGTTAAGTTTCACATTTATCAGGTTTGTGGTTGACCCAGCATATTTATGGAAAAACCCTTAAAAAGTGGAGCCTTAACTTTTTTTCTGCTATTGGAACAGTGAAGATGACGTGTCATAGAATTGATCATGTCATGAAATGGTTGGCCACATCATGAACAATTTCAATTTCATTTCATCATCATAATTATCATGTATATTATTTACGTACTAACTATACGTATATAATTTCAGTGAAATGATAGACCACATGATGAAGTTATCAATTGTATGATATGGCTACGACATATTATAGATAATGGTAACTTACAAGCTCAGCACTGCCTGCATGGACAAGAAGAGAGCGGGGACGTTGAACGTCTCGAAGAACACCTCGGCCGCCTTCTCTCTGTTCCGGCGCGGGTTCAGCGGCGCTTCGGTCAGCAGCACCGGGTGCTCCTCCGAGAACGTCGACAGTTGGTCCTGGGGAATCAGATAAATTGGGTCTAAAGAGGTATAACAACTATTTATCTAGGTTCCCAACTGTATTTTTCAACCGACTTCAAGAGGAGGTTCTCAATTAGACCCTTATGCTTTTCAACCGACTTCAAGAGGAGGTTCTCAATTAGACCCTTATGCTTTTCAACCGACTTCAAGAGGAGGTTCTCAATTAGACCCTTATGCTTTTCAACCGACTTCAAGAGGAGGTTCTCAATTAGACCCTTATGCTTTTCAACCGACTTCAAGAGGAGGTTCTCAATTAGACTCTTATGCTTTTCAACCGACTTCAAGAGGAGTTTCTCAATTAGACCCTTATGCTTTTTTTGTATGTATGATACGATATATTTGGCAATTGCAGATCGATTTCAAAAAATTCCTTTTTTAATGGTTACAGGGTACCTATACCCATTTAAATTTAATGATAATATTCCACCTCTAAGGGGTGGAATATTAACTAACTTTACCCACTTTATGACGCGATATCTCCGTCAAATGCAGGTTGATTTTGAAGTCTTTTTTTATAAAATAGAATATGCTATGTATGGTCCCATAATACAATTTGGTGCAGATCTGATGAAGACCTTTGGAGATACAAAGGAATTCCTTAATGGATAACAGCAAGTCACCTGCGATTGCTGTAATCGCATGTTCAAATATTTTTCACACCACTCAATATTTTTTTTTGATTTTTTTTCACAGCTCCAAGGGATTGCAGACCGACAGAGGAGTATTTGATATTAATTTTAACTTTATACCTCCACACGTTCCTGAGTAAAAGGGTCTTGACAGACAGAACGACAGACAGACACCGAAGTGATCCTATAAGGGTTGTTTGTTTCCTTTTGAGGTATAGAACCCTTAAAATAACAAAAATGACCCAAAATCGAGCATTACCACAGGGTAGTATAGTCATACATATATATACAGTATATCTCACCTTGCTATAGATGTAGTTCCACACTCGTTCCATATCATTCCAGTCTGTGACGATTCCATGTTCCATTGGGTACTTGATAGTGAGGAGTCCCCGATGCTCTTCAGCTCTCGGTCCGACAAACAGCTCCCCTTCTAGGGCTCCCGCCATCACGCGGATGTGTTTGGGCCGTCCAATACTGGAAAGTAAAGTAATATTTATTGTTCAACTGCCAGTTTGTTTGTTTGTCGTATGAGGTAGTGCTGGCCCCTGGTGCCAGAGTTTGTCAGGCCGCCCGAGAGCCTCTGACATGGCTTAACGACTGCTATCAATCAATAACAGCCGGGACCGACAGCCCTCCGAAGCACGGAGTTTATGAATTATTTAGTAAACATAAAACAGTTTTAGGTGACTAAACATCCATAAGTTAATTTTGGCGCTTGCTTTCTGGCGAAAACAACTGAAAAAACACATTCTACCCCTTCCCTTACCCCTCAACCCCCTTCCTATACGCCAGTACCGGATATCTATAGCCTACCCAATACTATTCATTAATTATTAACTTTATAAAGGACATGGCCAGTTTCTGCCTAGAATGTACTTTGACTGTAGGTAATTGTTAAAATTCACAAAAATAAAATAAAAGTTATGGCTTGTGTTATGTATCTCTAGAACTCCAGGTTTTAAAGGGCTGCTAATAAAAGTAATTAAATTGTTCTATCTGAAAATCAACGACATTTTGAATGTCTTACGTTTCGTTCAACGAAATGTATGTACGATGATAAATAAACTTCTATATGACAAATGTATCAATAATTAAAGTGAATGCACATAATGTTTATTCAAAATGAATTTTGTATATTGCAACATTTTTCTATTTCATTATTTGTTTGTTATTTCATTTATACAAATAATACAATATGATTTCGCACTTTTACTTAGCAAAAACGGACTACGAGAAATGTCAGACATCTGTGATATCACAAAATGTCATGTCACTTGTGAATGCGATATCCATTGGTTCCGATGCATTTGCATTTGTGTGTACTGTACCATTTAATTTTGATCTTGTTATTGCATTCTACAACCGACGACCTTGGCTTTCTCTTCAACAAATTCGAGATATTATTATTTACTATTCGAGAGTGATTAGGTATCTAATAGGCAAGCGTGCTACACCTTCGACCACATCATTGCTTTCCATCAGGTGAGATCGTGGTCAAACGATTGCATAGTCCGTAATAAAAAATAATAATATAATATTTCGCTTGCTATTATACTACTGACTCAGTTTTGCTCACGTTTTGGATAAATATTTATACAATTGATTTGATTATGAGGTGTATCAACTGCAGCACCTTGCAAAGACATAATAATGCGTTCTCACTATCAACGCATTTTCTGATGATACTTACACGATGGCTATCAATTGAGGTAAGCATGTGAAAATGAATTTTAATTGGGCTATGTAAAGATTGTGTCTAATAATAGTTATTTTTCAATGATACACTCTATAGTTCAAAAGATTTTCTCAAAACAAATTCAAATGGAGTGCCTGATGGGTTTTTGTGACCAAAAGCGCCTGTATAGTTATTTAAAATGCATTTCAGTTAGTAAAAAAGCACTTTTTAAAGGAGTTCTTGAGAGATATTGCTTATTTGCAATTAGTAATAGGGTAATCTTGAACACGAATAACTTTAAATTATTGATGAACATGAACTTTTAATAACTAGGCAGAGAGCGCTAGCAAAACGGGCCATGTCCTTTATTTTATTGCCGTCATGAGCTCCACAAAAGGGTCTTTTTTATATTTTGTTAATCAAAACGCATTTCCTCTGTCCAAAAATTGTTTAACCGGATTAGGAAAAACCCCTAGAACAGCCCTAAGCTCACACCATAATTTAAATCAGATACCGGATGTCTATAGCCAACCCTGTCCTGATCACCAAGTTGCATTGTGTTTCGAAAAAGACGATAATAAGAAGTAAAGCACTTAAGAGCGGTCAACCTGTCATACTTTTCATACAAACGCTTGTACATGATTATGTAACCCATCTTTCTTTGAAATTTTTGTACTAAAAGGTATCTTGTGCACTGTATCTAGGTTTATACGAAAGCAAACAATAAAAATTTGGAGAAACTAATTCAGTATAAGCGTCCAAAAATCTGGTATTTCGCACTAATTTTACATTAACTTTGACCGAACATAATGTATGTAATGTACCTTGCACATGTAATGGAGATTCTTAATAACAAACATTGCGCTGGATGAAACTACATGCTTTTCGACCATGCTCGAACTCATGACGGACCAGGAAGGGCCCCCTTAAGTTTAATTTCTACTTTCTTGGTTGAGTGTGCCAAAAATGTTGACTATATTATCGACAAGCTGATGTCCGCGGCTTCGCACGCATGTTCATTTCTCTAGGTTAAAAGTACTCTATGTACTATTCCAGGGCCTAAAACACGAATATCCAAAATACCTTCAGCAGTCATAAATATTTATATCAATTGCTCGGCTTCTACTCATCAGATTGAGATACCAAGTAGCCCAGTTTTTAAGTCAAACCCTAAGATATCCAACAGTGAAAACCGTATTGCAATCGGTCTAGTAGTTTTTACGTGATGTGCTAATAAACATACAAACAAACAGACACACAAATTTTAAATGTTCTATTCTTGTTCAGTATCTTAATTTAAATACCCTAGACAATTTTTTCCTTAATTATCTTCAATGTAGACTTTTTCGTTCTTATTGCTTTATTATAAGTATTGATGTCTTAAAATCATTCTCAAACTAATGTAGCAGTATCAATGTAATATTTAATTTCTTTCGCTAATTCTATACCTTAATACATGTAGACTTTAAATAACTCAGATTTTTACTCCAAACTCCTTTAGTTTTGAAAGTATTTATTTTAAAATAACTACCATAGTAGAGCATGCAAGCAAACTTGTAAAAAAAAAGAGCTATTTTTAATTATTTGTCATTTTTTTCTTTGATTTGTGATTTACCCTGAAAGTTTCAGCAGGATAGCTAATCAGGAAGTGCTTGAAATTTGATTTACAAGATTTTAGGACAGACGGAAATACGTAGATACATAGATAGATTCATACATACAAGTGTTAAGTTAAATAATAGCTTTTAAAAAGGGGGTGCAAACGCTCTAGTGTTAAATATTGCATAAATTAGTGCTTGCATCGGATTTCAGTTAGTAATATTCCATATTATTATTGACAAATACGAAATTGAAGATTGAAAATGCCATTAAACAGGTTTTTTTCTTAAAAACATGTCTCAAAAATTATAGCACATTTTTTTGGAGTAGACTATTACTGAATTTCCCCAGTACAAAATACCATAATTTGATTATGGGTACACAAGGGAATTAGATTGATTGTATTTATTTCCCATTAACCATACATTTCATAGCAGTTGAAGTCCAAGCTGATCAAAATCAACAATGAATCAAAAATGATCAAAATCAGTACATAAGTAATTAATAATTCAATTTTTTAGAATACGGTTTATATACCTTAAACAATATGCTAGCTATATGTAAGATTTGATACAATGCTCATACAATACTACCAATAAATAGTCGTTAATTATTTCTAGCCAAATGTATTTTATTGGTTTTGCCAATACTCACTAGTTTGGAAACCTGCATTTTGGTATCTGGTCACCAGCGAAGCCCGCTTTGATAACTCCGGAGCCCTAAAACAAAACCGGCATCGCACACATGTAAAAAACATACGCGTATGGTCATGTTGACGTAAGATCTGAATGAGTCATTTCGGCATTTATTTAGTATGCACAATACGGCACAAACGAACAGAAACATTGCTTAATGGGACGTGGGACAGCGTATACAAATGGGCCCTAAATTAGGCTCTTTTGTAGCACTTTTTGTATGATTTTTGTAAAATATTAGGTCCGCCAAACGAAACATCGATCTTCGAGTTTTTTCAAAAGTTGTATGATACTTACGTTGTCTATAACGACGGGCTGATTGACTATCACGTCGTTTAACTCCATTTTCATAGAATTATTAGAGAAATGATGGTATTTCTCCTAGTATTGTATAATTACTTTTCATTCGCATTCGATCGGCCCAATTCTTTGTACGTGTTCCAGACAGACTTTCAGTGTGGTCCGTTTTCAACTTTTCACTTATCGTTGACTTCGATTTTCTTTCCGTAGTACCTTCTCTTTTACCCAAGACAAAGTATTCTATAGCTGTCTCGTTTTTATGTAATAGATTAAAATAATGGTACTCGAACACAAGGATGACATTTAAAACATATCATTGCCAGTTTAAAAATAGAAACGTTCCATTTCACGTAAAGATTCACGAAAAACACAATCTGAGTAATTTATTCTGCGGCAGACAGATGTTTGTGACATTTATCGAACGGCATAAAAGTGTGGTCAGCGGGTATGTTGTAAAAATTAGTGTGCATGTTTTTGTGAGATCAATAATTTTAATTAACTGACTTCAAAGAGAGGAGGTCCTCAAGTTGATGTGAATCTATATAATATTGTTGAAAGTGCGTAGTATTCATATATGTTAGTCTATATAGGTCTAAGAAGCATATGTACCAAATTTCGTGTATGTATGTATGAGATTTTATCAACAATTCTTAAAATTTATATATTATGTTACTCTATATGAGTATCTGAAAAAATATACCTAATTTCACAAATGTATGTAGTAGGTATGTATATTTGTATATGTATATATGTCCACATATTTCTCGCAATTTACAAGACTGAGTGCAATAATTATTTTTGTACAAAATTCAGTATCTTTAGTTTAAGTTTCATCAAAATCGGACCAGTAGTTTGATAGATGTTTTAAAGTTATGGACATAAGAAATAGAAACGAATTTATAAAAACACTAGCTGCGCCCCGCAGCTTCGCCCGCGGTCAAACTTGCCCCTCCCACCAGTTCAGAAAATTAGTCTTAAAAAAATCCCTCCTTTTTGCATCTATATTTATTATCTATTCGGGATGGATACAAATTCAAAAAAAAACAAGGATAATAAAAATCTGTCTAGCAGTTCTTGAGTTATAAATAGTGTACGTAACAAAAATTTCTGACTTTCTGTTACATATATATATATATATATATGATATATCTCCAACTTCTTAAATGTTTCTGCTTATGGTTCTTAGATAAATATTTTTAATATAATCACACAATTTAACGTTTATGGGGAGGAATACTCACTTTTCATAACTTGTCAATATTATATCTCCAACTTCTTAAGTGTTTCTTTTCTCCTGGTACTTAGAAATACTTTTTAAATATAATCACACCATTTCATGTTCATGGGGAGGTAAGTATACTCACTTTTAATAACTTTATTTGTCAATGTCATATCTCCAAATTTTGTGTTTCTGCACTCCGGGTACATAGAAATGTTTTTTTTTAAATATAATTACACTATTTACTGTTCATGGGGAGGTATACTCACTTTTAATAACTTTATTTGTCAATTTTGTATCTCCAACTTCTTAAGTGTTATGCTCTTCCAGTACTTAGAATTTTTTGTTTTGTTTTGGTTTTTTCAAATCTTAAAGAAAAGATACTACTTTTTTCCCCTATTTCGGGATCAAAAGTAGCCCATGTGTTAATTTAGTTAATCCAGGATATAAGCTATCGTGGTACCTAATTTCATCCAAATCCGTTCAGCTGTTCGAGCGTGAAGGAGCAACAGTGTGACTTAAGTTTTTCTACTCTCCTGGTACTTAGAAATACATTTATAAAAATAATTATACTATTTTTGAAATACTTTAAAAAAAAATATAATCACACTATTTAATGTTCATGGGGAGGTATACTCACTTTTAATAATTTTATTTGTCAATGTCATATATCCAACTTCAGGTGTTTCTTTTCTCCTGGTACTCAGAAATATTTTTTTAAATAGAATCACTCTATTTAATGTTTATGTACACTCACTTTTTATAACTATTTGTCAATATTATATCTCCAACTTCTTAAGTGTTTCTGTTCTCCTAGTACTCAGAAATACTTTTTTAATATAATCACACCATTTAATGTTCATGAGGAGGTAAGTATACTCACTTTTCAATTTTGTATCTCCAACTTCTTAAGTGCTTATGCTCTCCTGGTAGTTAGAAATAAATTTTTTAATTTTTTTTCTTTGTTTTTTTAAGTCTTAATGAAAACGATAATATTTTTTTCTCCTATTTCTGGATAAAAAGTAGCATATGTGTTAATCTAGGATAAGCTATCCTGGTACCAAATTTTATCCAAATCCGTCCAGCCGTTCGAGCGTGAAGGAGCAATAAACACACACACACACACACACACACACATACACACACCCACACACACTCACACACACACACACACACACACACACACAAACATACAAACTTTCGCATTTATAATTATAGTGTGATTAATTCTTAAAGTAATGAAAAATTTAAAAAAGAAATTAGGTCTGTCCCATTAGTCGATTTGGCCGTAGCACAGACCTCAACAAAATTTAATTATTTATTTATTTTAAGTTTTATACAATTTGAAGTCGTTTTTTTTAAATTATTTTTTTTGTTGCTACATATGACTGTATACTGTATCTTGAGTGTGCTCAACAGTTAAATATATTTTAGCATCCTTTTCCTGACGAAATCACTCAATATCTTATGTTCTTCTAGAATATTAAAAACCAATGCAAAAGTAGGTACAGCACCTTTTAACAAGCTCGCTCTTGATGTTCTTTGACAGACTTGTTATTTCGTTTCCATGGCAAAAAAAACCTTACAGCGAGGTATCAATATTTTCCAGTTTTCCTGTGGAAACTTACCAAGTATATTATGTTTTATTCCAGGGTATAAGCTATCTCAATTCCAAAATTCATCAAAATCCGTCCAGCCGTTATCGCGTTAATACTCCCCAAACAGACAACTTTTCACTTTTATATTTTGGAATGGATAGCTACGAAATATGATGAACAATATTTTCCGTTCAATAAGTGATCTCTCCCAGATGCGCGCACATGTTCACGAAACTCGCGTCATATCTGTACGAGTTTAATTACAAATATATGCACAAATCCGCTGACCTCACATGAACTAATTAAATATTATTTTTCAGGCACTAATCTAATATTCTTTCCACAGCATTTAATATTTCTTCTTTTCAGTGAATAATCATTGTTTTATTTCAGGGGTGGCTTGCACATTCTGTGCTGTCTCTATGTTTAGGATTATGTGTCTTGGTTCGAGGGGCGGTGGAGATTTCAGTTTTTAATTTATTGCTTGGCGAATTGATGTATTTGAATTACGTGTCCTTTTCCTGACCCTAGGATCCACAAAAGGGGCCACGGAACAAAGTTTGAGAATCAGTGGGTAGTTTTTTTATAACAGTCAAACAGGAAATGTTTATGTCTGATATTGGTTGTGTTTATTTTACGAGTGGTTTATTGTATAAAAAAACGGACTTGAAATTATGTAAATAAATTAATCCTTTTAAAATAAATTTATAATTCGTAGAAAAAAAAAACTTTGTGTAATCATCAAATTGCTATTAACCTGCATAAAGGAAAAACATAATTTGTACGGCTAATTGGAAAAAATAAACACTTTATTGTAGAAGGAATACGGTAGAGTTTTCTTCATCCATACGACTGGCCGTTCGGCCATTTGAATTAGCAGGTTAAAAATATTTTAAATTATACAAAAAAAAGTTATGTTGACCTAAAACACCTTCCCTTCCTACTCAACCCCAAAGCAGAGACAGAAAACCTCCACTACCCCCCTGGCCACACACTACCCACTCCACCCAACCGCGAGCTACCCTGACCGCCCGTTCTCATTCTAGGCGAAACTGGAGTTCATTGCGCTACTCAGAGAGAAGGGCATCGAACGCCACGCGAGGTTCAGCGAGGTTAAGAAGAAGATCGACTCTGAGCCGAGATACAAGGCGGTGGAGGGTGGGGCGGCCAGGGAAGACTACTTCCAGGAGTACTGCAAGCAGTCGAAGGATGACCGCAGGAAAGACAAGGATGCGAAGGGTAGGTGATGCTTCTGTATTTCCTTGGAATTGTTTTGGTTTGCAACTGTGCGTTTTTGTCAGCAAAAGTATTTGAATTAATGTAATGTATCGATTACGAATTGATTTCTTGAAATGACTATCAATTTTGATCTCTTTTTATGTTTGTATGTATGTAAGTTTCCCAACATTTTCAAATGTCTTAAGAGATTTGGGTGTATGGGGTATCGTTAAAATCATTGATCATTACGTCATCTCGAGTGACTAAAGACTTTTTTTATTTTATTTTCGCGCCCTCATATTTTTTTCTTACGTTGCAGGTTTGCTTGTTATGGTTTAACACTGGAGCTTTTATGGTGTTTCCTTCTGATTTAAAAATCATTCAAGTTTTTCTAGAAACGTGTAATTTGTATTCACTAAAAATAAATCAATATTCTGGACAATTCTTAGCAATGACCTAGTTCCAAATTAGGACATCCCGTATTATGGGCATTAGACAACGGTTAAACATACATAGATACGAATATTACATCGATGACTCGGAAACAAACATTTCTGCTCATCACACAAATGTTGCGGGATTCGAACCCGCGATCGTTGGCTGACTTTGCAGTCAGCGTCACTAACCACACAGCCGACCAAAAAATTAACATTAATTTATATTAGTTTAGTCGTCTAATAGTTTTTTTTATCAATTGCTCTCCATTAGGATTTAAGTCAAACCCTCAAGTTAACCAACAGTGCAAACCGCATCGCAATCGGACCAGAATTTTTAAAGTTATTACTTTATTATAAGTTTAGTAATGTCTGGCGCATCGGCGTGAGGTCGCCATTCTGTTGGTATTCTACAGAACTGCACAACCTGATTCCCCCATCACCTTTCCATCACCGTACGACTAGACGATCAGCAAAGCGCCACCCTTTCATGGTTGAAATACCACGCACAAGAACGAAGCATTCCGCTTATTCATTTATTATAAGAACTGCAAAGGAGTGGAATGACCTGCCCTCGTCAGTGTTTCCGGTAAATTATAACCCCGGTGTGTTCAAGTCGAAGCGTGAATACGTATCTAGTAGGCAAGCGTGCTACACCTTCGACCACATCATCGCTTTTCACCAGGGACCTCTTCGGGCTGATGATGATAAAGATACTTATTTTGAAACAAACATTCAGAATGAGTAAGTGCTCATTTATTTTTTCGACGGCCACCGCTTCGCTGCCGTACAGCGCATGCTTAGAAAAAACAAACAAACACGAGCAAACTTAGAAGTTTTGGTTTTGAATCGACTTCATTAAGTATCTTAACGACCTGCGAAAAGCGGCTGGAAGAGAATGGATCGGGAGAGCTCCGAGCTCTGAGGCGTGCATTAGGAGAGGCCTACGTCCAGCAGTGGACAAACACAGGCTGATGCCAGCAGTGGACAAGTATAGGCTGATGATGATATTATTTGAGGCGCTGAACGTTTTCTGTCTGCTCGTCTAGGTCCAGGATGAGCGGGAGAGGTGACGCAGCTCGGGACCAGATCTACACTAATATTATAAAGAGGAAAGATTTGTTTTTGTACGCTTTATATTAGCTTCACTTGTATCTTTGTATGTTTGTAACCGACTCCTTTGGACGCTATTTTGACCCATTTTAAACGGTCAGATTTCATTCAAATTTTGCACACCTGTCAAAGACCGATGACAATGCAATAATATACTTAATATAACATAATATAAATAAAAACGCTCTTATAAATAAACCAAACTAAAAAGTAGAAAATAAATAATAGTTTAAAAAACAAAAATAAGAAAAAAAAGTTTTATTTAAAAAAAAAAACGTGGGGTGCTTTTTAAGATATTATCGTAATGATAATCCTTCTTCTCATATCTGTCAATGAAATATTTATAACTATTGACCCATGCACCCCACGATTTTTTGAAATAAAACTTTTTTTTTAGTTTTTTTAAACTTTATTATTTATTTTCTACTATTTAGTTTGGTTTATTTATAAGAGCGTTTTTATTTATATTATGTTATATTATATTATTGCATTGTCATCGGTTCTTATTTAAACTATTAAAATTTATTTTCTATTTTTTAGTTTGGTTTTCTATATAAAGCGTGTTTTTTAGTTTTTTTTAAACTATTATTTATTTTGTATGTTTCTTTGCTACTCAAAAAATATTGAGCCGGTTTTAATAATTCTTTCACCTTTCGTAAGCTTTCAGCCCTTGTTACACATTATCAGCGAGTAACAAGGGCTGAAAGTTAAATGTAAAAAAATGAGATCCCTACGAAAATTTGCATTAATGTAACCCAAGGTATCAAAAATTTGCAAGAATGTCTATTACTCGCTGTTTGGAACGGAATGACTAGTCGTGGACACGAAATAATAACAAGTCTGTGTCGTGAGTAATAATGCAGTTGTTTATGGTCAAAAAGCACCAGAATCGTTGCTGCCAAAGATTTTGAATTACGCTCACTGGCGTATTTTTTTTTAGGAGTTACGGCGGGACTCAAATTTGCTAAAATGCCGCGGTGTGGCGCTTCCCATCCGAAGACGAACGACGACGAGATGTATCGAAAATGTGCTAGACAAGAATCTAGATAATGGATACTACTGACGATGCAGGTTCGACTGCCGTCCGTGATGCAAACTTTTCCTTGGAAAAATTATAAATATTTTCACTAAGCACGCGTCACTGCTAAAACTTAAAATAGTAGGAATTCCATCACGTCTAGCTTTTAGTTAAAAATCTGGAGGAACAGTATATAAAAATTGAATGAACCACCTGCTACGTTACAGAGCGAGACCGCAGCAGCAAGAAGGAGAAGAAAGAAAAGGACAGAGACAAGGATAAAGAAGGAAAGGAATCCAAGAAGGAGAGGAAGAAGGACAAAGCAGAGGTAAATGTCTGCTCACTAACCAGGTAGACGTACTATGTGGATAGACTACATACTACGTCGACCTGCTTAGTATGTAGATAGACTGCATACTACGTCAACCTACGTACTATGTAGATAGACTACATATTACGTCTACTGTAAGTCAAACTAATGAAATATAACATAAAACAACATGGACAGACATGGACAGAAAAAAAGACATAGACAGGAAGTAAAATAGGTAGATAAGGCTTATAGTGGCCATATCTTTTTATTTTACATTAGTTCAATTTTAATAAAGGGTTGATTAAGTATTTTATTTTTCCATTTATCATTATGTAACGATTTCGTTAAAAACTTAAATATAATTACAATTTAGAAACATTCACACATTATTATAAGGCTGTCCTAAAATAAGAAATAAAGTTATACCACGTAAACAAAGCTAGGCGCAAAACCTGTTTCTCAACATGGTCACGCGCAGTGGTAGGGGAAGACGTGAGCGCATCGTTCGGTCGACTACCTGGAGCCGGAGAACGACTAGCGAACTTGTATGAATTCACGTACCTTTGCTTTGTTCAAATATTGCACTCTAAATGCAAATAAATCTTGCTATAAATTGCGTGCTAATTGTACTGTATATAAAGTGCTGTGTTGTGTCATCCCCCCTAGGGTGAGTGTTGCATTATTTCTCTAGCTGTAAGTAATATTTGTATGTGCATCTTCGAAATGGCCTCGTCATTGCACATCGCAAATGTAATTACCACATGTAATATCTGCTCATGCCCTAAATATCTATCTAAATGCACTATAAGCCTACATTTCAATAAGTTATTGCTATGTATAACAATATGATCTTGGTGTAAAATCATATTTTACGTGCTTCATTCTATTCACGGCCAAATTCGTCGACCCTCATCTGTCTTGCCCGTTATTTTAAATTATTGAATTGTTTGACTATTGGATGACCACTCTGTTAAATTAAAGCAATATTATTATGTGCTATGATAGTATGTATGTTGACTGCATATTTAATCAAACAGGCAGAACATACATTATGTTGTTTATTTGATATAGGAGCTGTCATTTAATTATACAACTAATATTAATACCTAACTATTGTTCCATTTTGTATGACTGCCTCATCATTGACTACTCTATTGCAACCATCATGTATCATAACTCCCCGCTATGTTGCTCAGTATTGTAATGGTGTCGCAGTCAAACTAAGCCTTGGTCAATTATCTAAGTCTGGATAATATACCGGATTCCAGGGACTACCGCACCGGCACACTAAACTGCAATACCTACATAAGGCCGGTCCTACTCCATCGCTGCAAGTTCCCGCTGCGTCGAGTACCAATTACACAGAATTCCCGCTGCGTCGAGTCGGCTACGGTCCGCAAGGGATTGACCAACGCACCTCGCACAACTGCTCAACAAGCAAGGAGATATATGGAGCATATGGTGATAAGGCGTGACAGATACTGAAAGTGAATTTAGGCCCCGACCCTGAGTCATTTTAGATTAAATAATAATTGTAACTTCGCTAAAAGCCTGTTTTCTTCTTTCCTATCTTAACTTTTATTAGCTCCCGCTAGAGAGGGCTACAATTAGTTTGACTTATGGTTTGGCGGAAGTAAGCTACATAGTTATTCTTCGTATATTTTTTATGTAGATAGTGTTGGCTTGCAAAGGTTGGGTAAACTATGTAGAAGTGACTGACAAAAAATATGCCTTGACTTTCGTCTAAAAATCATTAGAAGAAAACTGTATGAAAACATTACTATAACATTTACTTAAGGTTGCGGTTATTTCTCTTTACAAACGTCGAAGGAACCAATGGCTTTTCTAAGTTACGTTCGGTTTTACATCGCTCCGTACTTCGGAGGGCACGTTAAGCTGTCGGTCCCGGCTGGTATTGATTGATAGCAGTCGTTAAGTCACGTCAGAGGCCATCGGGCGGCCTGACTAACTCTGACACCAGCACTACCTCACACGAAAAGCAAGAAATTGTGCAGATGGGAGGTCACACGCCCCTAACGCAACCTCTCTAACCTCTCTTTCCAAGCTTTGATGAAATGGCATGCTTTTAGAGCATTAAATGAATTTGACCAAAAGGCTGCTAGCGCACCCTTAAATTAATTTGACCAAAAGGCTAGCGCACCCTAAATGAATTTGACCAAAAGGCTGCTAGCGCTCCCTTAAAGGAATTCGACCAAAAGGCTAGCGCACCCTAAATGAATTTGACCAAAAGGCTGCTAGCTCACCCTTAAAGGAATTCGACCAAAAGGCTAGCGTACCCTAAATGAACTTGACCAAAAGGCTGCTAGCGCTCCCTTAAAGGAATTCGACCAAAAGGCTAGCGCACCCTAAATGAATTTGACCTATAGGCTGCTAGCGCACCCTTAAAGGAATTCGACCAAAAGGCTAGCGCACCCTAAATTAATTTGACCAAAAGGCTGCTAGCGCACCCTTAAATGAATTTGACCAAAAGGCTAGCGCACCCTTAAATGAATTTGACCAAAAGACTAGCGCACCCTTAAATGAATTTGACCAAAAGGCTAGCGCTCCCTTAAATGAATTTGACCAAAAGACTAGCGCACCCTTAAATGAATTTGACCAAAAGACTATCGCACCCTTAAATGAATTTGACCTATAGGCTGCTAGCGCACCCTTAAAGGAATTCGACCAAAAGGCTAGCGCACCCTAAATTAATTTGACCAAAAGACTAGCGCACCCTTAAATGAATTTGACCAAAAGGCTAGCGCTCCCTTAAATGAATTTGACCAAAAGACTAGCGCACCCTTAAATGAATTTGACCAAAAGGCTAGCGCTCCCTTAAATGAA
This sequence comes from Alsophila aescularia, assembly GCA_946251855.1. Taxonomy (NCBI): domain Eukaryota; kingdom Metazoa; phylum Arthropoda; class Insecta; order Lepidoptera; family Geometridae; genus Alsophila; species Alsophila aescularia. Next base: position 79,632,366 of record OX276374.1, read on the forward strand.
TTTGACCAAAAGACTAGCGCACCCTTAAATGAATTTGACCAAAAGACTATCGCACCCTTAAATGAATTTGACCAAAAGACTAGCGCACCCTTAAATGAATTTGACCAAAAGACTAGCGCACCCTTAAATGAATTTGACCAAAAGGCTAGCGCACCCTTAAATGAATTTGACCAAAAGACTAGCGCACCCTTAAATGAATTTGACCAAAAGACTAGCGCACCCTTAAATGAATTTGACCAAAAGACTAGCGCACCCTTAAATGAATTTGACCAAAAGGCTAGCGCTCCCTTAAATGAATTTGACCAAAAGACTAGCGCACCCTTAAATGAATTTGACCAAAAGGCTAGCGCTCCCTTAAATGAATTTGACCAAAAGACTAGCGCACCCTTAAATGAATTTGACCAAAAGACTATCGCACCCTTAAATGAATTTGACCAAAACGCTAGCGCTCCCTTAAATGAATTTGACCAAAAGACTAGCGCACCCTTAAATGAATTTGACCAAAAGACTAGCGCACCCTTAAATGTAAGGAACTTGAAAATCTCGGAGATTGGTAAAGTCGACAATCAAACAAAAACTTTAGTACTAGGAAGGTGAAGCAGTTGTATCAGCTTATATAAGCGAGGGGTCACAGAAGGTCACGGTGCACGGGGTCATCGACCGTCCAAGCGATCTGACGCATACGCGGCGGTCAATGACCTCGGCACCGTACATTTCGTACTTTAATAAAGTAGAAAGGATCAGATTATAAGGTAAGACATTTCGCAGAACACGGGAGTGAGGCCAACAAAGCAAATACAAAATCGAGTCAGTACCAAGCGGTTTGCCTTTCAAGGCACATTTAACAGTCCATATCTTTTACACTACTGAACTGATTTTGATAAAACTTGAACTTTTCCCTGAGTTGAAAGATACTGAAACTATTACATAAAGAATTATTGCAATAAGACTTGTAGTTTCTGACTCAGAAACATATTCATTTTCAATAATATTCAACATGATCCCTTTTTGTTTAAGTTGTACCTCTTTGGGTTATAATGAAACTAATTTTAATTTGTTTCAATTTTCATTTGCTTTGTTGGTCTAAATCCAGGGCCCCAATTATACTAAAACAATTGTAATGACAATTATCAACAATTTTCGGAAAATTTTCGCTTTTAGCTATGAAAAGAGGTGGAATCGAAAAAAACTGGAAATTTTCAAAAAAAAATTATCCAAAAATGGAAAACTCAAAATTCAAAAATTTTCACAAATTTCTCGCTTCTACTACTTTTAAGAGGTGAAAGCGAAAATTTTGCGAAAATTGTTGGTAATTGTCATTACAATTGTTTTATTAGAATTGGCGCCCTGGTGTGTTTTTCTTATAATCTGATATTTCTATATTTGGTCGCAAACTGACAGTTCGCCTTCAGGAGGTCGCTCGTATATATGGAATTGAATTTCCAAAACGTAACTTGATTAAGTTAACTATAAGGTTCAAATTATATTTAGATCTTTAAGAATATATTTTGATTCAATAATTCAAAGATTTTGTAAGTAATCGTTTGTTAATCATTAACTACGTCTGAGGAAAGTACGGAATACTCACATTTATTTATTTTATATGTATTTTAAAGTTTTATGAGATTAAAATGCTAAAGCCCCCTTGTATCAAGTTATTTGTCAAATTTATGTTTGTGCGACTGCGAGCGTGTTCGATGATTTTTGCTTGTACTCTGTGCTCAAACACGCAAATTTTACATATTATTTGATCGTGTACACGGTGCTTATGAATTAAACAAACGTCACAAGGTAAAGGTATACCTAGCGGCACGTAAGTCTAGCGGTGAACGAAACGTGGCGGGGATCTTGGCACAGTCAGTTTTCGGGATGAAAAGTATTCAAAATTTTAACACATTATATTAACTTTGACTGTGCCAAGATCCCCGCCACATTTCGTTCACCGCTAGACTTACGTGCCGCTAGCTATACCTTAAAAACTTAATAGACCTTTTCATTTCATAATTGGTCCCCGAACGCCTTTCGGAGTTCAAATGTGTTGAACAAGTGTTTACAAAGTAACTAGTATATTTACGAATCAGAAATGTGAGTTTTGGTGTAATTTTAATATTTTATGGTAGTTAAATTGTGTATCTATCTAACTACCACAAAAAAATTTGCAAATTAGCGATTACCTTAAACAGATTTCCGGTTCGTAAATGTACTAGTTTCATTGAAAAACTAACACTGTTCGATACAATTGAATTCAACATGGCGGCCAAGCGGCTGATGAGAAGGACTATTGGTTTTATTTAACTCTACACTCGATGATTTACTAAAATAACTTAATTCTCTCAGTATATGGGAGATATTACCGGCCCTATATCAGAAATATATATTATATCAGAATTATAGAGGGTCAGCGATTGAAATTATAAAAGAAAAAAACTTCGTAATAACTGACAGCGCTTTCTTATTATATAATTTCTTTAGTCTTGTAACCAGATTTTCACTTAGTAGGGAAAACACGCTTACAATACATTCTTTGGTTTTTTTTTCATACTTCTTTCTAACACTCTTCAATCGATATCTTTAAAACTATTAAGAATATCGACACGATATAACTTATTTTTTCGTCGTGACATATAAAAGCATGGGACACAACACAATACATTAACAACTGATGACATTATATGTAAAACCATTGCTCCACAACTGATGACATTATACGTAAAACAATACCTTCACAAGTGATGACATTATATGTAAAACTATACCTTCACAACTGATGACATTATATGTAAAACCATACCTTCACAACTGATGACATTATATGTAAAACCACACCTTACAACTGATGACATTATATGTAAAACCATACCTTCACAAGTGATGACATTATATGTAAAACTATACCTTCACAACTGATGACATTATATGTAAAACTATACCTTCACAACTGATGACATTATATGTAAAACCATACCTTCACAACTGATGACATTATATGTAAAACCACACCTTACAACTGATGACATTATATGTAAAACCACACCTTACAACTGATGACATTATATGTAAAACCATACCTTCACAACTGATGACATTACATGTAAAACCATACATTCACAACTTATGACATTATGATCAGAGTGATTCTGAACTCGACAGATAATTTACTGAATGCAGCCCATGACAATAATTGTTACTTTTTGATATGACATTTACTTTTTATACAGTACAACGCCATCTGTTATTCTCTGAGAACTTCACTATCGTCTAATATTTTGAACAGCAGCCCGATTCCATAACTTGGCTTCAATCAGATTGTCACTTTTTTCATAGCAAAATCGACTCTATCGCAAAGCATTATTGAATTTCACGGCTTGAAACCGTCATGATCAACATTACGTAATCGCAGTGCAGAGCGTTCACACAACGTGTACAAGAGACAGGAATCGGTTGCTTTATGGATCTGCGTCGTAATTATTACCAGTAATATAAATAATAATGGTGCTGCCAATAGTATAAATACACGTGTGTTGCCAGTGGTAAGTAAGGAAATGCCGATTGTCATTATCTGCGGGTGGCCGCTTGCTATCTCAGACCCGCGGGTAAAAGCGTCAACCTTTTAAACACGCGTAATCGGTTAAAAACATTCAAGTGTTTATGCAGTGCGTATTGGTTTTGCGGAGGACAAACGGAGCGGAGGAAATGTGAATATCAATCAATGGTTAGGAACAGACTACAGACTAAGAATGGGTTAGGTCGATGCATCGGACCAGTTAGGCTGAAACACCTGATTTTAGTATACCAGTGCGCCATAACTAAACCCTGGTAACGGTATATCTCCGTCAGATCTTAGTATAAACGTTTTCTACGATGCCATAGAAATGAGGGTTAATTTATTTTGACAATTTCTGACGCTAGATCATCAATTCAGTGTCGCCATCTATATTTTGAACTTGTCAAGATGTTATGTCAAAAAAATATTGACATTAGGAACTCGACTTGTGTTGCTAGCTTTTATTAGCGCTGCAGCGTTCTATTTTATTTTCACCCTCTTTTTTTTCTGTTTTATAATAGCTTGCTCAGACAATGTGATCAACATTTTGCAAAATCTTGTGATTTTTTGAAATAAAAAAAACTCGTTTTTTAAACAATTCCCGAGTGAACTGTATTCAAAAATTGACGTGAAGTACAACCTCGACAATATAGTCAAAACGTCCTCTTTCAAGCATTTAGTTTAGGGTCGCAACAAACGTCTACCTTCCACTATTATTAAATTTAGGCTCGTAACAGATGAGTGAAGCTACATCGGACCCGCAGATATGACAGACGGCCTTAGGTACCTGCCCCGTTGCGAAATATATATACTATGCAATTTTAGTGTAATTATGTGTTATTAATGAAAAAAACAGAAACAAAATATTGCTTAATATTTTAAGCTAATATTTCGTTGACCTGTTTTTTCCACTGGCAACGAATTCGTCTAAAAGTGGCAGAGGCATCTAATGAAGGTGACAGGCACTGAAAATAAGACTAAAAATAACAAATTATGTTAACTTCTTAACTAAGGCCGTATTTACAGTAACTTTTACAACGCTTCCTACGTGTCCGATGCAGGTTCGCTTGTCTAATTTATGCCTAATTTCACATTTCCTCCGTTTTATGATTGACTGGTGTACGCTCGACTTTTCTTTGGCTATGATAGGGAAGAATTAAAACTTAGGAATAACTTAGAAGGTTTATTATAGACTCCTCGCCAAGAAAGATTAAAAAAAATGATGCGAGTCCACACCGCCAAATAAAGTAGTGAAGCATAGCAAATGACGCCTGCGTATGTGTGCGTGAGTGGATAATTTGTGATAGATACACAATTTCATCACAAAAGACATACATAGCAAAGTAAAATACATTGCTTTTGATTTTTCGTGAAAACTCAACTTAACACGACTAAATAGGGCGAGATCTTTCTGCGATGTGGTGGCCGATTGGCATAACATGGTTTAAGTGTGAGTATGAGGTTTGTGCGTACGAGCGGCATATGTTGGGCGTTTCACTTTCGATTTGACGGTGTGCTCTCCGTCTTTTTCTTGTTTCTCGCTTCCAGATTAACCAATGAAGCGCTCAAGATATACCGATCTGAGAGACAATAAGGCTGCAGCAGCCTTATTGTCTAACTCTGGTGGTAATGGCAATCAAATCCATTACCATTACCATTGGCGGTTCCAGTTCGCCGTCCAGGGGAATTGTCTAATATTTTTGGTGGTAATCGTCTTCTAAAAGTGAAAGCCATTTCGCTCTTTCCACAGACTACATAACACCAAAAACATATGCTCTTGCGTTCCATTTCATGAAGAACAGATTTGAGCACTTTTTAGTGCTTTTTTGAACTAATGGTTGTAAAATGTTAATTTAGCCATATAAACATGTGTAGTGTTTTATTTGTTTATTATAATCTAATTTTTATTAGTTATGCTGTTTAATAAATGGATATTCTTCAAAAAATAATATTCAAGTATATTATAGCCTGACGTTGCGTAGAACGAAACGTTGGTTTTGAAGTTATTATTTATTCTGGACCATAACTACTACTAAAGTATGTGTTTTTGTTTGTTTACTTTATTGAATAATAATGAAATGAAAATCAAATGGAAAAAACTAAATATTAAATAGGTAGGTTATAGTCACAAGATTTGTGTGAGTTTGTGCGAAACGTGGATAAACTAAAAGTGGAATTGCTTTGTGAGATGTAATGTATGTCGAGGTTATGTTCGTTTTCGGATATAAAATTGACAAATATGCCTTGATTTAGCAACAAATACGTACCTATGTACCATATTATATTTCAGAATGTCATCTGATAAAGTGGTCTTTGCGTAGACCTACAATTGGCCATCGAGTTAGATCGAAACTTTGAACAAATATATCGCAAGTTCTAACAGTCTTTGCCTTGGCTATACAGGAATTTTGGTGGACTAATGAATATTCGAGTCTAGTTTAATTTACCTACTAGGTACATAGACATATACTAGGTATATGCATTTTCACAAATGCTCATCAACAACATACATATTTTAATGGATTTTTACCTCATTTCAATGCATACATAATCGGTTATGTTTTGTGTCAACAAAACATAACCGATTGTTTGCTTTGAGCACCAGCAGGGGTTCAGGAGATGGGCTGCAGCTTGCACCTGTGTCAGTATAAACATTTCCAGCTATCACAAAGCCTGATGTAGCTGTAGGTAGACATACAACAAATTAACCTCTCTTTTGAATTGTTTACAAATTTGATCTAACTCTACAAAAGTAATACTGCATATTACAATATTGACTATGTAGTACTTGTTATGTAGATAATGACAAATGATCATAGCTATATCTTTATTTTCAGATTCAGTTCAGTACCTGTCTATCACAGTAAACAGGATCATTTCAAGTCGGATTGCAGCGGGAAGAGATTCATAGCATGTCCATAAAATGCAAAAGGATGCTGCTTGTCAAATCTACTTGTTATATTTGTATTACAATATGTAGGTATATACCTAACAACATACATATTTTAATGGATTTTTACCTCATTTCAATGCATACATAATTGGTTATGTTTTGTGTCATTTTACTTCACAGCACAAACTAAGAAGGAGATATACAGATAAGATACTGCTGCATAACCAATGTTGACTTCTGTAAAACATTCCCCAATAGAAGAAAACTTCATCAACAGAAATCAAGCTTTCTGTAGTCCCGCAGGTAGGTACCTATATTTTGTATAATATTTATTAACTAGGTTGGTACATACCTAATCATAATTATTGACTGGCTTGGGTAAAGGCTGGCAGGGAGAAATGCATAATACACACCCCCCAAGCGGGACATTGTATATTTTTGGTGTACAATAAAGAGTTATCTGTCTATATTTAGTCACATAGGTAATTAATTGACTATATAATACTCTAGCTACACAGTTAGACACCACCTTCAGAAACTGTTAATGTAAGGTGCCTTGTGGGCCCGCAGTAATAATAGGTCTATCCCTTCTCACCCCATGTGTGCTTTGAGCACCAGCCGGGGTTCAGGAGATGGGCTGCAGCTTGCACCTGTGTCAAGTATGAACATTTTTAACTATCACAAAGCCTGATGTAGCTGTAGGTACAACAAATTAACCTCTCTTTTGAATTGTTTACAAATTTGATCTAACTCTACAAAAGTAATACTGCATATTACAATATTGACAATGTAGTACTTGTTATGTAGATAATGACAAATGATCATAGCTATATCTTTATTTTCAGATTCAGTTCAGTACCTGTCTATCACAGTAAACAGGATCATTTCAAGTCGGATTGCAGCGGGAAGAGATTCATAGCATGTCCATAAAATGCAAAAGGATGCTGCTTGTCAAATCTACTTGTTATATTTGTATTATAATATGTAGGTATATACCTAGTTACTGCATTTTTTTTATACCATTTGAATAAAATGGTGTGTTGGAAATATTTACTTTGTTGTTGTGAATTACTATATAATTACATTGTAATTAGTGGGCTACCAGTGAGCCAGTAATGGCTTGTAAGTGTTTATGTTTAATGTATAGTCCTTATTTAATAAAGACACTTGCCCGTTATATTTTTTTTAGAAAGGTTTTTACAATAAAATAAACATGCTATTTAATAAAATTTGTTTAATTTTCTGTTTCTCTATCCATACTCAGTCTGTATTTATGCTAAAACTAGCTGCATGCCGAGGCTTTGCTCTTGTGCAAACATTGCCAGCCTCGTTTGAAATTTAAAGAAATATTTCCTCCAAATTGCAAATCTCTAGGTCCACCGGTTTAGGCTGTGTGTTGTCTGTGAATCAGTTGGTAGGTGACATACTATTTCATAGGTATCAATGTATGTTTCTACTTACATAATAATTTGTAGTTAAAAAATAACAACAAAACATAGATAGATAGATAACTCTTTATTGGATATACACAGAAGTAAATCGTACATTGTACATAATATAATATAGAAGTAGCGGTAACACAATCGGCAGTCTTATAGTTTACAGCAATCTCTAAACCAGAGTAAATGCCAGTAGTAGTCATGTCACTCAATCTGAAACAAATAAGAAAAATTTATAAAACTTTGTATGTATTGTACGCTGACATACACTGAATGCACTAAATATATAATATACAAAGATATGAATATTACATTCATATCTCGGAAACAAATACTTCTGCTCATCACACAAATGATTGCACCTTGCGGGATTCGAACCCGCATCCATTGGTTGACTTTCAGTCAGGGTCACTAGCCACTCGGCCAACTGGTTGTCAAATGTAGTGGCACTGAATGTAAATGACAAAATGAATTTTTCACCTCCTTTTTGAACGACAAATATGACAATGTGCAAAATTCAAGTTATCAGATTGCACTATGGAGAGTGAGCATAAGAACTGCACAATCTGATTCCCTTATCACCGTAGAAACTAGAATATTGGCAATGCGGCACCTTTTTATTATAGAACACACACACACAAGCACGAAGCGTTACACTTCTTCATTCATTGTAAGATCTGCAAATGAGTGTAATGCCCTGCCCTCGTCAGTTTCTGGTAAAATATAATGAATCCAGGTGTGTTCAAGTCAAGAGTGAATAGGTATCTACTAGGCAAGGGTGCTACACTTTCGACCACATCATCGCTTTCCATCAGGTGAGATCATGGTCAAACAATTGCATAAAACGTAATAAAAAAAAGGTGCATTAGATAAAGTAGGCAGTTCCCGATGAAATTTACTTATTTTGTTTTAATTGTTAATATGACTTGGTATCTTTTGTCGATACTTTTAATACATTTTGACTGTTATTTTTGCAAATTCTTTCATAATGAATGGTCTAGGGTGTAAATAGGCCTGTGATTGTTCATCAAAACCTTCTGGAGATGTTTTTCTTCTGCAGCTGGCTACAAATTCTCTCATCAAAAATATTCTATAAATAAACCATACATAGATATAAACCAATATTACATCAATGACCCTTGCGAGATTTGAACTTGCAACCATTTGTTGACTCTCAGTCAGGGCACTAGCCAATCCATCTCTTACGACCACCTGGGTGAACCGTGGAAAGTTTTTTTTTACAATAGCTTACCTTTGTCCACCTGGGTGTTACTTGGGAAATATTTAGTTTCCACTGTCCACCTTGTTATCAAAACTTTTCTGATTTGAAGTGCATAGAGATAATAATTTATTGGTCTATTTTGTTGATATTTGTTGTTAAACATTGAACATCCATAGATATTTTAATAGCCACATGATCAGCACCAATATTAGGGGCTTGAGAGCCTGTCCATTAGTTTGGAGATGTTGTTTTTCTGCAGTTGGCTTCAAATTCGCCCATCAAAATATTCTTCATTTTATGTTTTTGTAGGTTAGGTACTTATAGTGCCTGTAATCGAATAAATTAGATATGTTAAACTGAAATAAGTGGTAGTAGAAGTAAATATCGAAATATTCTCTTTGTATCGAACTATATATATCACAAAAACCAGTGAATTTTCTGTTTGACTTTCGCAAGTTTGGAAGTCGAATTTTCGGAGAATTAATGCCTGAAATTAATAAACCGCAATTAATTATGCTACCTAGATTACCCCTTCCCTTTGAACTTACGCAAACAGTCAACTTTTAATTCAATAAAACTATAATTTCGTCACAAACTCAAAGCCAGTTAATACGAAAGGTTAGGACAGAGCAACCTTTTTCATTTGACATGTCTCGGTGGCGATGAAAATTTAGACAATACCAATATATGTCAAAATATGTTTCGTTCATTCATTTCGCTTAAAAACAGCTGATAGTGGGGACTCGGTGAAGATCACCGAGGAGATCACCGGTGGATAGTTAGACAATTCGAATTGGGAGATTCATGTTCATAATGGTGTAAATGAACGTCAGTTTCATTATCACCAGAGTTAGACAATAAGGCTGCTCGTACGCACAAGCCTCACGCACACATTTACACCATGTTCTGCCGATCGGTCGCAGCAAGACCTCGCCCCTGGTAGTCGCGTTGATTTCGTCACATTTCTCATGAAAAATTAGATATTGTGTAAAAACAATTCTACTTCTCATAATTTGTTTCACGTGGCTACCACACACATTTAAACAACCGCCATTGCTGTGCATCACTCTTGGTTCCATCTTCTTTTAAACTTTCTCGCATGCAACTATCATTTTCACTGACGTCATTCCATTTCGAGTAAGAAGATTTAAACATGGCGTCGTTATGTCTTGCTCGTTTGAACGTAAAAACGACGAGCATAAAGTCACGTCTCAATTTACCATTAGATGAAATTGTGCGGAAATGATCTTCTCAGCCTCATTTCTCTACAGCTCTGTCCCTTTCTGTCGCTTGGAGGCGTCCTTCGCTAAGAGCGAGAAACAATGCTGTCGCGCGGTTGCACGCTTATGCCTCAAGTGTGCGGCCGTTCTCTTGTTCTAACTTACGACTGGATGGCGACAGAAAGAGAAGGGAAGAGAGCGAATGCGGTTGTTTCTGCCTGCCCGGTTCCGTGTTTCGTCCTGAAGATTGGACTGAATAGTTGTCAGCACATTGTTATAGCTTCCGTGCACGCTCTTACCCGTGTGCGCGCAGGCTAGGGCTTAGCCGGAGCTTAAAGTCGAGTGTACACCAATGAGCTATGATCTCCTAGGGCAGTGTTGCCGCTACGTGCCATCTTTACTGGTGAGCTTTATAACAGGGATCTATATGGAAACTTTAAATATAGGAACATTTGTCCTTGGAAATAAATAAGAGTTTTTCAAAACGTTAAATTTGCATTAAGTGTTTTTTTTATATTAATTTCTTCACTAACGAAAACAAAGTAGTGCTAACGAATTTTTCTATTAATAAACAGTTGAAAATCTATATATTGATTTTTATACAAAATGCATAGTAAATATAAATCGAAATCGAAACCCGAAGTGTAAATTTTCATCAAAACTGTTGAAAAATGTTTACATTCATATATTTTTTTACCAGTTCTCTTTTGTGTTGTTCTTCATAAATTCCTTAATTGCAGTCTGAATACGTTTGAAAAACTAATGAATGAATTTCTAAGAACAAATCTGTCTATCTTTAACGCTGCCATAGCGTTATTCTGTTAAAAAACTCAACCGGTACTGCAATGAATGATATGTGATGTTATTATACGGCGTTCGAATGCCCAGCATCATAATTCACTGCTATATTACGGCAGTTAGAGGAAAGCACGTCCTAGGAAGCCCTAGCTTTACGCCTCCGTTTGTCCTCTAGGGGCAGACAGAAGAAGAGCGCAAACAACCGACGCCCCCGCCCGACCAGTGGGCCGACATACTCGGCATCCCGGGTGAGGAGGCCCGCGCTAGGGCCTCCAGAAAGGCTCTGGCCTTGGAACAGGCCGGGGCTAAATCGTCCGACGATGAAATGCCAACCCCAAAACAACTACGCTCGTTAATAAAAGAAGCATCGACCCCGGAAAAAACAGAAAAGTCCCCCATTAAATCTCCCCCAAAGAAGCGGAAACTGGAGGAGTTCATGCCTCCGGAACCCGAAAAGAAGGCTAAGAAGAAGGTAGAGTAGAAGGCGAAGGTGGCCGCGGACAAGACTGAAAAGAAGAAGAGGAAGAAAACGGAGAAAGATTAGTGTTTAATGTACGTCTTCGGGAAGAATTTATCCTGGCAGCACCGAGATCAGTGAATGGACAAGTGACGGTATATGCTTTTGGGTTAGATTTTAAATTTCAGTTTAACGGGTAGTTTGATTTTTTGAACTGGACAGGTACGGTTGTCTGGGAATTGCCTTTTGTATGGTTGCTACTCAATCTTATTTGATATAACAAGCGTTTAGTGACCCTATAACGCGATTCTAATACATTATAATATTGATTAAAGTTGATAATAGATTTATGCCCGAAAAGCACGAACAATTTTGAATTTTCGAAGAAAATGTTCTTGATCAACTGGTGGATGACAATTTGGCTGTATATTATAATTGTCTTAAATCATTAATAATTAACTTTTGAATTTTCAAAGTAAATGTTGTTGATCAACTGATGGATGACAATTTGTTTATATTAATTGTCTTAAATCATTCATAATTAACTGTTGAATTTTCAAAGTAAATGTTCATGATCAACTGATGGATGACTATTTGTTTATATTAATTGTCTTAAATCATTCATAATTAACTTTTGACTTTTCAAAGAAAATGTTCTTGATCAACTGATTGATGACAATTTGAATTATTATTATAACAAAATTGTCTTAAATCATTAATAGTTAAAAACATATTTATAGCCCAACCAGAAAAGTAAAAAACCTACTATATGGGCGTGCATTCTTCTTTAGCATAGCAACATTCACAGTAGATATTATAATATCACTATACAGACTCTTGTATGTATTTTTTTGACATGATATGATTAAAAGTCTGCGAAATTATTCAATCAAATAATTTTCCATCCTACATTCAGCTTTGTTTTTACTTAGGTAAATGTTATCATTTATTATCAACCGCTTTCACGTAACGTTTCGTTTAATGCATAAAACAAATTTTAAAATAAAAAAGGGCGTTAACAAACACTTCACTTGGACAGATACAGATAATAATAGTGTTGCAAGTAAAATAAATTAGTTTCAAGATTTTCCGCAACATGGCGAGGTTTTTTATATTTATAGTTTTTTATAATTCCGTCCGGCTTCTTTAAGTGGAAGGGCATTTTTAATACACATAAACCTTCTTTGACGAATGTTGATCGTAAGAGTTGAAACCGCATCCAAATCCGTTCGGTGGTTCTAAAAATTAACGTACTCATACAGACACACACAACGGGAACTATCGTGTTACATTTTTGTGAGTTTAAATCAGAAAGGTTGAGTAACAATTTGATTATAAAACACAGTATGTCAGGATCTGATATAATATGGCACTGAATTTTGTACTGGAACAGCTAACTTCTGCATTTTGAGATCAACGTTGTTACGCCAGTTGATGTTTATAAAAACCTCAGGAACCTAAAATGACAGGGACGCATCGAGAATATTCTGGAAGGTTCGGGACGTTTCGCAACGGTGTGATAATATTCTGGAAGGTTCGGATTGTTTCGCATCGCTGCGAGAACATTGTGGAAGGTTCGCGACGTTTCACGACGATGCGTGAACATTGTGGAAGGATCGGAGGCCTGATGACTCAATGTGCGACTCGTAGCTTAGCCAAAATAAGACTTATTAATCATATTTATATCGCATAATCATATTTATATCGCCGAGCGACCCGACATGAAAATTGTAGAACGTTCTCATCTAGGCCCCGGATCCTTCCAGAATGTTCTCGCACCTTCGCGAACATTCTGCAACCTTCCACAGACAGACCTACTGTTTTTCTGGGAATCGACCGACTACGGAACAATATTATAAATCTGTCATGAATATCTCTGTACAAACTGATTGAAACTCCAGTAAGTATCTTTGTGTGGATAGTGGTTGTACTACACCAAAATACGGTGCCGTATTTAAAATAATATTTAATAATACTTCGATTTTATAGAAGTGTCCAGGTGGGAATCTAGGCTGAGCCACACAGTGTCGTGGCGAGAAGGTCAAAATCATGATACCGTATTAATGTTTTATTGTTAATTCTGAAGAGTCGACGGACCCTCTCAGTACTTTACAACAGATAGTGAGCTGGTCTAGCAACCTTCTCACTTCCAGAGAATAGAAGCCAAGCTGTCCAAGCAAGAACCTAGTGGGATAGAGGTAGGGATAGAAGCCATAAAGCCTCTTGTAAAAAGATCTTAAAAATGCCTTCTGCACCTTTTCAAGCATCAGTGTGTAGGTAACATGATGCGGGTTCCAAACACATGCGCTTGATTCTAATTTGCTCCTCACAAGAGTATTAAATAAGGTTCGTATGACCTGCGGATCCTGAAAATCCTTTGCGTTGCGCAACACAAAGCCCAAGCGACGAAAAGACTCTTTGGCCAGGTTGGAAATTTGGTCATGAAAAGTGAGTTGTCGGTCAAAAGTAACTCCTAAATCTTTAATAATATTTACTCTTTTAATGTCAATATTGTTTAAATTGTAATTATAATCAATTGGATAATGTTTACGATCAAATGTCATTACATAGCATTTATCAGAATTGAAAAACATTCTATTACTAACGCTCCATTCGAAGATAGAATTTATGTCCTTTTGCAAATTATGGCAGTCATTGTATGATTTAATCTCAAGTATGAGCTTCAGATCATCAGCGTACAAGAGACATTTAGCTATATTCACTACCTTGGCTAGGTCATTGATCATAATCAAGAAGAGGAGCGGGCCGAGCACTGATCCTTGACTGACTCCAGATCGAGTATGATATGGTTCAGACACATACATGCCATGCCTCACATATTGCCGACGATCTCTCATATAGTCTGAGAAGTAAGTGAGAAGATGGGGAGTAAAACCGATGGCAAATAGCTTACGTAGTAGGATGTCGTTATCTATTTTGTCAAAAGCCTTCTGAAAATCAAAATACACCACATCAACCTGTACTCTCCGATCCAAAGCCTTTGTGAGCCTTTGAGTCCACTAAGCATAGTAAGTTAGTTTCGAGAAAAAGGGGGTGAGAATCGTACCTTTCAAACGAATCGACCAATTTAGCTGCGATTTTTTATGTTTCAAAGCTGAGGTAAACAAGATTTGTCTTAGCTATATAAGGGGGAGGGGGGGGGGGGATATGGTGAAGTTCATAGCTCCCAAACGAATGGACCAAATTTGATGCAGTTTTTTATGTTTTAAAAAGGATGTGATCGATATGGTTCATCATGTTCCTTTGCTATATGGGAGGGGGGGGGGGGGGGGGAGGAGTTGAAAAAAAGGGGGGGGGGAGTTGAAAAAAGGGGGGGAGGAGCTGAAAAAGGGGGGGGGGTGAGAATCGTATCTTTCACACAAATGGACCAATTTAACTGCGGGTTTTTATGTTTCAAAGCTGAGGTAAACAAGATGGTTCTTAGCTATAATGGGGCTTTATGCTCGCTACGCTTCGCTACGCTTCGCTACGCTTCGCTCCCGCCTTCGTCTGTCTTCTAACCTATCACGACCATGTCGGATCGCCACTGAAGGTTGTTAACACAGGTCGGTAAGTACCTATATTGGTACTTTTGGTCCTGGAATAATTCATAGGATCGTTATATCCCAGAAAAACTACCACGCGAGCAACGCTGCGGGCACAGCTATAGGCAATAATAACGTAAAAGTCTGTACAAAGAAGATAATTTTAAAAAATTGGTCTGAGCTACTGAACATGAATAAAACATTTTTTAAATTCGTGTCTGTCTGTTTGTTTGTCTGTATGTTTGTTCGCGCATCACGTAAAAACTATTAGACCGATTGCGATGCTGTCTCCAGTGTTGGATAGCTTAGGGTTTGACCAAGACTTGGGGTACTTGGTATCGTAATCCAATGATTAGATGCCGAGCAAT
Source organism: Alsophila aescularia (assembly GCA_946251855.1). NCBI lineage: Eukaryota > Metazoa > Arthropoda > Insecta > Lepidoptera > Geometridae > Alsophila > Alsophila aescularia. Next base: position 79,647,852 of record OX276374.1, read on the forward strand.
CGAAAAAAACTTTTAAACGAATGAAGGAATTTTGATCAAATGTTTATTGTAGGTCTTGGAATAGCACATAGAGTACTTTTAACCTAGAGAAATGACCACGCGAGCGAAGCCGCGGGCACAGCTAGTAACTTATAAAGTATTTCTTAAAAGGAGTCAGTGGCAGTACAAACATCATTCGATTCTGTGACACGCTCCCAAGAAGTTTCCGAGATCAGCGAGTCAAAAAGAGCAACATCCATTTTGTTAAAATTCCAATCGCTAGATGGATCAACATTACTAGGCTGTAAACGATCTGAGCTATTAGGTAATTGGAGACTCACCGTAACCCCTAGCGGGGGGTGGTAGGCATCGGGTGGTACGAGGCCGTCGTCAGCGGCGATAACACAAACCTGTTGTACATGTGACTCAATGCACTCCCGCGCCAACACTACGTCAAGTTTGCTACCATGAGAATTATGTACGTCATTATATTCGATAATATTGCAGTATGTCAAGAAGTAACAGTAATAATTTATTATATTTACGGATGCACTATTCATGTTTATGTCACCAAGTATTAAAATTTTACTGTTCATGTTTAAAATAAAAGATTCAATTTTGCAAAATAGATTCATATAAATGTCGTCAGTAGCACTCGGACTAACGTAAACCACGCATATTAGAAAAGAAGCACCGCGATAAGTGAAGGAAACCCAGAGGTCTTCCCCAGCCGCTGTTTCCAGGTCACGCCGGCGTCGCAGGGTGATGCCCGGCCTTGCGGCTAATAGGACTCCCCCACAGCGCGTAATTCGATCTCGCCGCTGCACTGACCAGCCTCTAGGTACAATTTCGGCGTCTTCAACAGAAGTATCCAGGAAAGTTTCAGTTGCAGCGAACAGCGAGTGCTCAGACAATAGCAGATTAATGTTCCAAGTCCGAAGCTTAGTCTTGATACCACGTACGTTTTGGTACAAGACCAACAATTGTTTTAGCGTTTTATTACTTTGTTTGTTGCTTGTCGTATTCGCAACGAAAAAACGTAGGCCGTCTGTCCTAATGTTGTTATCAGTGCGCTTGCTTTTGTAGTTTATCCACTTCTTCATTCGTGCGTTACTAGGCCAGATTTCAATCGAGAAACACTTATCATAGCATTCTTCCGGAACTCCAATTTTGTAGGACTTGTAGTCATAATTATTATTTAGCTCCTGGACAGTGCACGGTTTCTGGTCTCATAGCTCGGTCAGGTATTGTTTTATTTCATCTGCTGCCGAGATCATGTTCCATAAGTGGAAGTACTTACGAGGTTCCACGGCCTTAAGTGATGTCACGCTCGGGCCGGCAAGGCAGCGCATCGATAGCGAAGCGCGCACTTTTTTCCTATGTACCTCCGTCCACTTTTCCTCACCATCCTGGGTGATAGGATTTGATGTTCCCGATAATGGTAGATGGTTAACATTATTATGGTCACTAGGATGCACAGAGCTGACCTTGGTTGAGTCCTGTTTTGTTGTGGCTGCGTCGGAGACAGGTACAAAATCTTGGGTGGTATTCGGACAATAAATTACCATCTTATTCCTTTCATTACGTCGCTGTATACGAGACGTCCTCGGGGAGCTTGAATCACCCTCACCTGAAACTGTCGCCACCGGTGACAGCGCCTCCACAATTTTTAGCGCCTTCTTCACAGGTAATTTCGATGTAGGCGTACTATTATTGCTAAGCGTTAGTTTCTTCGTGGGTTCAGAATGACGCTGAGGTACCTTCTCGGCTTCATTAACCTTGAACTTCGCATGTGAATCACTCAGTAGCTTAGATTGACGCATTACAAGATTTTTCAAATCTTGAATGGCCGTTGACTGCGTTTGAATGAGTGCAGTTTGCTTCATGATCGCTTCTTTGAGACATCTCATCTCCATTTCCATACTCCCGAGACGTGTAACAAGTCCGGGAAGTATGTCAGGCGATAGCTGGATCAAAGACATCCCGTAAACACTGCAATCCTTGCGAGAAAAAACAAAATAAATAAATAACGGAAGTGGTTAAATGCACCGGTCAAAAGCGCGTACGTGCGCATCAAGCGTCCGTGACTGACTCTTATAACTAAACAGTAGCAATTTTCTTTTAAGCTTCTTACAAAATTTACAATTTTAGATTAGTCAAGTTAATGTTAATACTTTAATCTAATGTTGCAAATGCAAATATTAAACTAAAATAAAATATGTGAGTAAAAAGAAACATTAAATTTAAATAAATAATAGCTGTGCCCGCGGTTTCACCCGCGTCCCTCAGGAACCGTGCATTTTTCCGGAATTAATAGTAGGTAGCCTATGTGTTAATTCAGGGTATAAGCTACCTCCATATCAAATTTCATCCAAATCCGTACAGCCGTTTAAGTAGAAGAAGTATCAAACATACACATACATACAGTTTCGCCTTTATAATACTATAGTGAGATTATTTTTTCGGGTGGTCAGCTCGTAGTCAATAATTTTGTACGCAGTCGGGTTTATTGTATTTTTATTATAATTTTAATTGTCACTATTCTGTTTTTTGGTTATTGCCACAGCCATAAACACAACAATAAAGCCCGCCGGGCATGATGATTATTTTACAATTCAATAATATAAAGTACGCGTCGCGTAGTCAGTCCGTGCGCGCGGTGCAATGCGGTGAGACGACGAAACGACACAGCATTCTGTGAGCCAAAGTAAGTAGTAAGCCCTCGGTTGAGGCAGTCGGGTGACGACCCGCTCCCCGCTCAGCGCGCCGCACAAGGCCTCCTCGCACCTCCAGACACCCACACATGGCCGCGGGCGATTTTACGAGCACACTTGCTTAAGTGTCGTTTCTTTTCAAGTTAGTGTATATATTCTGTGCTATGGGTGTGTTTACACATAGTTGTAGCTAGTCCAGTTTTTGATGATGTAGATACATGGGGCACGTTCACTTACTACGCTCGAATCACCCGTGCGAATATAGCTCGATCATCCCGAGTTAGTGAACGGCTTCCTCCCCTACTATTTTTCAGGTGACCCAGGCGAACGCCCCCATGATATTAAAGAGTGCCGTATCTTGCACTCCTTAACTATTTACCAGCTATATATATGATTAATAGTGGTACTTTTGGTAGATTTAGGCTACAAAATTATAGACCTCGCTCATTTCCATTGTGGGCATTTGTGACGATATCAGCTAATTCCTGTAGCTATTATTTGAAACCAACTAGCACGCAAGCTAAATTGCACTTAGATGCCGCGCATTAGAGTTTATATTGCTTTGTCCAATATGCTATACCTATATAAACTGACATTGGCTTTGTCCATAATTTCATTATACAGCGCAAAGCATATTAACTCTAAAATGCGGCATTTTATGTGCAATTTGGCATGCACGCTTGTTGGTTTCAAATAACTATCAGGTAGTAGTGTTCTGTGATGAAATAGCTGGTACGATTAGGGTTGCCATCTGTCCGGCTAAAGCCGGACATGTTTGGCTTTTTTGGATCGTGTCCTGCCAAATATTTGTGTCCGGCCTTAGTTAGTGCAACGCGTTGCACGCAGCGCCTGAAGCACGGAATAAATAATAGTACAAGTACAGAAGTAGCACTACGAGTACTTTGATCTTGAAGAAAGCCGCCGATTTAATAGCCTACAAACGTACATCATACATCGATCGTGCATGCTAAATTTCAATTTATAGACGCGCGTTTTTTAGTTTACTTTGTTTTACCAGAAGAAGAGTTGTAATTTGTTTGTTTCTGTTAAAATTGTATTATAACTGTAATTAATAAACAACTGTAACAGGTAACGTAACGTAACGTGTTTTTTTTTAATTACTTAAATTATATTCAATATTAAAAACTTACGTCCAGCTTTGTAAAAGGTATGTTTGGCTTTTGAAAAAAAAAGGATATTGTCCGGCCTAATTCAGAATCAGAGTTTTTTTAGTTTAGAAGGCAGCCCTAGGTACGATGGATGTTTTCAATCACCGTTCGTTTTGCTTTTCAAAATGAAACGACAGTTAAAAGTTAGCTAGGCTTGGGTAGTTGTAACTGGATGCATGAGAACTGTCGGGTGAACATGAGAACAGTATTGGCGGGTGGGTGCTTCGCTTCGCTCGCGCCTTCGTCTTCTAACCTATCACGACCATGTCGGATCGCCACTGTAGGTTGTTGACAGAAATCTGTTACGGTAGCGTTCGGTGGAGGTATATTTTCGAAATACGCTACGCGAAATCCTAAATTCGAATATATACCCGATGTCAGCTCGGCCATTAACTTTGGGTTTTCGCTTTTTCTAAAACATGCCCGACGCCAACACGGTCTATAATGGGGTGTTATAATATATTATAACACAGACCCCATTATAGCTAGGAAGCATCTCGAATCTTTTCAAACATAAAAAAACACATAAAAATTGGTCCATTGGTTTGGAAGCTACGATTTTCACCCCTCACCATCCTTCCCCCATTATAGCTAAGAACCATCTCGTTTACCCCAGCTTTCAAACATAAAAACCGCAGCTAAATCGGCCCACTCGTATGGAAGCTACGATTTTCCCCCCTTTTCTCACCTCTCCCCATGTCCTATATATCTAAGAAGCATCTCGAGCACATCAGCTTTCAAACAGAAAAAACCGCGTGGTAATTTATCTGATTCAAAATACCTGTGTTATTCCAGGACTAAAAGTACCTATAGAAGTTTATATCGTGGCGAGACGTTCACAACGTAATTATCTTGGTAGAAGCGAGACAATGTTAATGTTATTCCAGGACTAAAAGTACCTATAGAAGTTTATATCGTGGCGAGACGTTCACAACGTAATTATCTTGGTAGAAGCGAGACAATGTTAATGTTATTCCAGGACTAAAAGTACCTATAGAAGTTTATATCGTGGCGAGACGTTCACAACGTAATTATCTTGGTAGAAGCGAGACAATGTTAATGTTATTCCAGGACTAAAAGTACCTATAGAAGTTTATATCGTGGCGAGACGTTCACAACGTAATTATCTTGGTAGAAGCGAGACAATGTTAATGTTATTCCAGGACTAAAAGTACCTATAGAAGTTTATATCGTGGCGAGACGTTCACACCGTAATTATCTTGGTAGAAGCGCTACGATTGCTACGAGTATTCAGTGCTATTGTACTTATTACATACTTTAATGCCTTGGTACTAACAGTAGTTAATACCCTACTTGTTAGCTATGTACTTTTTATTTATTTTATTTACAAACATAATATTCAGTCTAAAGCGAAACCAGTTCCATATAGTATTATTTACTACACCTACTCACAAAACGGCAAATGTGATTACTCTATAAACCAAGCCTAGGTCACAAAACCAGTATTATCTTATAGTTCATAGACTATTACCTACCTACCTTACTTATATTATTTTAACGTTCTAACACAACTTTTACTATGTACATACATACGTGCTACAGGCACGTCGTACCCTAAGGTACGTTTAGCCATTTTGGCAAACTAATTGTATATAAATATACACATACATACATTTACACATCACACACCACACACTCACCACACATACACACATACACTCACATAATCACCCTAATCAGCGGCTAGTGACTGTCTAAATAAGCCTACACTATATTGTATTGGTTTCAAGAGTAACCTTTATATTATATAAGGTTCCTCTGTCTTATAAATGAGTTTTATTTCCAAAGAATGGGAATAAGACTATGAATGATGATGAATGAATGTGTGATTTATGAATTTGAATGCATCTAGGAATCCAATCAATTGTATATTGACATTGTAAATAAACATGTTCACCTAAAAAATAAAAAAGACTTCTCAGCATTTCCATTAATTTAATTAATTATTTTACTATTTTAACTTTATTACCAATATTATATATATTTTTATTATTAACTTCTACTATTATTTTTTTCTTTTGTTCTTAGCATATATTTTTTTTCTTTTTTTTTAAATAAACCTTACAAAAAAATTTTTTTTTTTTATTTTTTACTATCAAAAAATTTTTTTTTCTCCGGGGAGGCGGGGTATTGTGACGAGGTCCAAACCTCTTTCATAATAATACTCTTTTGATATCTTAATTCTTTCATAATCCATTTCTTTTCATTTTGATAGTTCATTATTCATTCTATATTCAAATAACCTGTCATTTTTAAATTGTCTTTTGGATATTGATTTTTAGCAGAACTGCAATTTTACAAAATAATATGTTATAAAATATCTACATAAGTTTATTACAAATATTTATGAGTCTTTTAAATATATATATATATATATATATATATATATATATATATATATATATATATATCACAATACCTACGTAAGTGGTTTTAATCCGTATCGTCGAAGTACAAAAAGTCTGTGATCATCTCCTCCTGTTCCTGTGCTTCCAATAGTTTTGTTCCTGACCCTTTTATGTTGTCCACTGAGGCTTGGTCCCGGGGCTAGTGGGAGCAGCCCAAACCCGGGGACCGCCTCGCGACAAAAGTATCTATAGAAGTTTATATCGTGGCGAGACGTTCACAACGTAATTATCTTGGTAGAAGCGAGACAATGTTAATGTTATTCCAGGACTAAAAGTACCTATAGAAGTTTATATCGTGGCGAGACGTTCACAACGTAATTATCTAGGTAGAAGCGAGACAATGTTAATGTTATTCCAGGACTAAAAGTACCTATAGAAGTTTATATCGTGGCGAGACGTTCACAACGTAATTATCTTGGTAGAAGCGAGACAATGTTAATGTTATTCCAGGACTAAAAGTACCTATAGAAGTTTATATCGTGGCGAGACGTTCACAACGTAATTATCTTGGTAGAAGCGAGACAATGTTAAATTAATTCGTTTTAATATTAAATAATGGGTATTTCAACATAAAAAGTCCTTACAGGTGAAAGGAAATATCTACATTCTTTCGTCCAAATGTGTTTTTGTTATTTGTACAACTCAATATTGCGTAATTTACCATTTCCGTTTTCAGACACGTTTTGCCGCGGCACCGATCGAGATCAGAAGTTTAGCCGGACTCAAAAGTGTCAATTTGTCTCGGCTAGGACACGCAATAGGTAGGTTGACTTGTGGAGTCTATCGTGGTCTGTGGCCTCCGCAGTCGGGTAAAAAGTACACTAAATACTTAACACAAAACACTGACTAGGTTGTGATATCTATTGTACCATGGATAGTCTTATGGTCGGTGTTTGGAAGTTTACCTATCTAATATTCAATGTCTAAACTAACCGGAAAGGAAATGAAAGAGTTTGCACTCTATATTCTGATTATTTACAGTCACACGATACAAAAATATAAGACAAGGCGTGACATGCGGACACGTATTCGACACTAAGGTGGTAAGGCAACTGGCGCCGCGGAGGGCGCGATTTGCTTAGTTCGCATTACTATTAATAACCACAATTGGGGGTTGATGTGTCCCCACATCAACTTCTTCTTATTTACCGTCAGAACATCAGTCGTATCAAACAATATTCAATCATAGACATATATCTACATACATACGAGTATAATGCTGTTTGACTATCAACCTGCCTCTGATCGTCTGATAACAAAACAAAGTGATCATATTACATTTCAATGAACTTGGTCACAACAATGGCCTGTCTTAACTAACACAACATACTTTAAAACAGTAACATAACTTTCAATTCAATAAATTTATCAAATGTCAATTAAAAGTAATATAACATTTTTAAAAGGTCGGTATATTAACACTGGTATACAAAATAAAATATATAATTAATACTCTACTGGTTTGTTTGTTTTATACATTCACACATTAGAAACTCTAAATAATACAATCAGATGATTTAAATCTAGCAATGATCACTGACGATATTATGCGAAATCCCATCATTTTAGTTACAGCTTGAAAACACGACCGGTTGCGGGCTTCGCGACACAGTCGCTAACTCCCCATTACTGGCGTTTACTTGTTCCAGCACCCAATCTTTAGTGCTCTTATGGCATCTTCTACGTAACCAAAATACGATTAGGAGAATTAAAACTGCCAAAACTCCAATTGTAACAGTTGATGAACATTACTTGATTTTTAATTTGTTGATTGCCTGTTGAGGCATTTTGAGCAATTACTGTTTGTCTATCTTCTTCTTTACTTTGTGACTTGCCCATGATTATCGTGTCACGTATCGAGACTTATTATGATTTATAACCTTAAGTATTGGGTATAAGTACATAGTGCAACCTAAAGTGATGCGTTCGCTATAACTTAATCTAGCACGAATCTAACTGGCGCCTTGACGACGTGACCTGACCGCGTAGTGCGCTGCGGAATCGGCGCTTTATCTACACTAGTTTTCCCTAACGGGTTTACCTTTACAAACTTATCACTATCGATTATATTTTTGCTACAACTTTGACCCGGGTCTGTACCGGTTGACTCAAAGTTGAGCACATATGCAGGTTTCAAACGATCGATCGATACAAGAGACTGTCGGTTCGGAAATTGTATAATAAAACCTTTATCCAACCGTTTTACCACGTTGAAGGGTCCATCATACGGTGGATGTAGAGATTTCCTTACAAAGTCATTTCTAACAAATACTTTCCTACGTACCTTTAAATCGGGGTGTACGAATATGGTCCTCGAGTGTCTGTGAGCGAAAGTTCTCGGTTTTAAGCTATTCATTACCTGCTGTAACTGCTTCATGTATTGATCACCGTCTGTTATCCTAGTATCACTTACCTCGAAAAGCTCTCCTGGCAACCTTAAGGTTCTACCAAAAGTCAGTTTGGCAGCACTTACTCCTGTGTCACTTCTAGGGGCGGTACGTAATCCTAGCATTACTGTGTGCATCTCATCTATCCATGACTTACTGCCCCCTAGCCTAGCCATTAATCCTGCCTTGAAACCACGGTGCCATCGTTCTATGATGCCGTTGCTCTGTGGATGATAAGTCATCGTTCTGCTTTTATTTGTGCCTAACGATTGCATTAGTTGCCTAAATAAATTACTTTCACAATTACTTCCCTAAAAAATCACATTTTGAAATGTTAATGGTCAACCCTACTTTGTCTAAGCGTTGGAATACCGCATCCAAGTGTTTTTCATGTAGTATATTTTCACTTGCTACGATTATGTCGTCAAAGTATGAAAACACAAATTCTGGCCTAAACTCCCCAAATTCAGGATGCTGTTTTTGGAAATCCTCTAAATCCTGTAATACGCAGTTATTCATGAAACGTTGAAACGTTTGGGCTGCGTCCTTCAACCCAAACGACATGCAAGGCCATTCATATAAACCCCAAGGTGTGCAAATTGCACTCTTCTCCACATCCTCAGGTGCTATAGGAATAAAATGATATGCTCTATTTATGTCAATGCGTGAAAAAAACATTTTGTCAGCCAAAATGTATGTAAAGTCTCGTATATAAGGAATAGTATACCTATCGGGCTTTGTGATGGAATTCAAAGCACGATAATCACCACAAGGATGAATCTTATTATCCTTCTTTGCAACTACATGGAAAGGTGATGACCAACAACTTTTAGAAGGCCTGCAAACGCCCATTTCCGGCATTAGTCTAAATTCCTCACGTACCTGCTTGTAGCGATCTAGCGGTAACGGCCTTACCCGCGCGTGTACCGGTGGACCTGTCGTCTCAATGTGATGCTGTACATTATGACGAGGTGGTTTCTTAAAAGACACCAGTTTAGTTATACCTGGATGTTTATTCAACAAATGGTAACATGGGTGAGACTCTACTATGGTAAAAACCGTCGGTTGTTCAACGCTCAAGATCAACGATAAAACGTATAAGTTCGTCTCTTTATCAATCAATCGTTTGCCCTGTAAATCTACAAGCAAGTTATAATTACACAAAAAGTCTGCCCCTAGTATAGGCTGGTTAACGTCAGCGATAACAAATATCCATTTATAAGCTCGACATAAATTTTGATTTAACACTGAAGTCTTTGTGCCGTAAGTTTTAATTTCACTCCCGTTAGCCGCATAAAGTTTATAATCACTGTCTTGTACACTACTGCGCACGGCTCCATATTCACAAGGTAAAACCGAAATGTTTGCACCCAAATCAACTAAATAACGCATACCGTTTGTTCTATCCGTCACACACAGCCGGTGGTTTCCAATTTTGACGCAAGTACCCACCGGAGATCCCTGCATCGCCTCTAGTTTTCCGACTTTTTGCAGTTACACGGTGGTACACAGAATTCATTCTGGTTTCTCTTCAAGGTGCATTCTTATGTGAATGTTTAATGAACCTTTTTGTTCACATTTGAATTCACACAATTTGCACTCATATGGTTTCTTTGTGGTGTGTATCTTATTGTGACGATTTATAGAACCAGCGCTTGCACATTTATAGTCACACATGTTGCATTTATATTGCTCCTCTCCTGTATGTATCATTTTGTGTTGTTTCAAATTACCCGCTAGTGCACATTTATAGTCACACATGTTGCATTCATATGGTTTCCCTCCAGTGTGTATCATTTTGTGTTGTTTTAAAGGATTAGCGCATGAAGATTTATAGTCGCACATGTTGCATTCATATGGTTTCTCTCCTGTGTGTATAATTTTGTGTTGTTTTAAAGTATTAGCCAATGAACATTTAAAGTCGCACATATTGCATTCATATGGTTTCTCTCCTGTGTGTATCATTTTGTGGTATTTTAAGTGACCAGCAGTTGCACATTTAAAGTCGCACGTGTTGCATTCATGTGGTTTCTCTCCTGTGTGTGTCATTTTGTGACGTTTTAAAGCAATAGCTTGTGCACATTTATACTCACACATGTTGCATTCATATGGTTTCTCTCCTGTGTGTATAATTTTGTGTTGTTTTAAATGATCAGCCCTTGAACATTTATAGTCACACGTGTTGCATTCATATGGTTTCTCTTCTGTGTGTATCATTTTGTGTCGTTTTAAATGACCAGTACTTGAACATTTATAGTCGCACATGTTGCATTCATAAGGTTTCTCTTCTGCGTGTATCATTTTGTGTTGTTTTAATTGACCAATACTTGTACATCTATAGTCACACATGTTGCATTCATATGGTTTCTCTCCTGTGTGTGTCAATTTGTGACGTTTTAAAGTAATAGCTTGTGCACATTTGTACTCGCACAAGTTGCATTCATATGGTTTCTCTCCTGTGTGTTTCATTTTGTGACGTTTTAAAGCAATAGGTTGTGCACATTTATACTCACACATGTTGCATTCATATGGTTTCTCTCCTGTGTGTATCATTTTGTGTTGTTTTAAATGACCAGCCCTTGAACATTTATAGTCGCACATGTTGCATTCATATGATTTCTGTCCTGTGTGTATCATTTTGTGGTATTTTAAGTGACCAGCAGTTGCACATTTAAAGTCACACATGTTGCATTCATATGGTTTCTCTCCTGTGTTTTTTTTAAATTCCCAATTCGTGCACATTTATAGTCACATACATGTTGATTGGATTCATACGATTTCTCTCCTGTGTGTATAATTTTGTGTTTCTTTAAGTGGTCCACCTAAGCTATATAGGTCACCTAGCTGTACCAGGGTCAATTTTATCGTCCCGTGGTAGACCATATAATATGTCTTGAACCGTCATGTGGGTAGATCTGTATTACGGTTCAAGCCATCAGATCAGAGATTACTCTGAACACAGTGAAACTGTAATGTGGGGCTTGTGGGGTGACAAGCCCTCTGCATTTAACGCCACGGGTGTGACCCTTGTGGGGTGACAAGCCCTCTGCATTTAACGCCACGGGTGTGACCCTTGTGGGGTGACAAGCCTTCTGCATTTAACGCCACGGGTGTGACCCTTGTGGGGTGACAAGCCCTCTGCATTTAACGCCACGGGTGTGACCCTTAAGTAAATAAAACTACTTTTTAAAATAAATTGTAAGTATTTGGGGTCTTTTCTTGTGGTCCTACTTTTATGTCCTACTCGTTGGACCACGAGGGTATGTTATTTCTTGTGGTCCTACTTTTATGTCCTACTCGTTGGACCACGAGGGTATGCTATTTCTTGTGGTCCTACTTTTATGTCCTACTCGTTGGACCACGAGGGTATGCTATTTCTTGTGGTCCTACTTTTATGTCCTACTCGTTGGACCACGAGGGTATGCTATTTCTTGTGGTCCTACTTTTATGTCCTACTTGTTGGACCACGAGGGTATGCTATTTCTTGTGGTCCTACTTTTATGTCCTACTCGTTGGACCACGAGGGTATGCTATTTCTTGTGGTCCTACTTTTATGTCCTACTCGTTGGACCACGAGGGTATGCTATTTCTTGTGGTCCTACTTTTATGTCCTACTCGTTGGACCACGAGGGTATGCTATTTCTTGTGGTCCTACTTTTATGTCCTACTCGTTGGACCACGAGGGTATGCTATTTCTCGTGGTCCAACTGCAAATATTTCATGAAATATTTGCAGTTGGACCAGTTGGACCATTTGACGCAGCAGGCTGCTGCGTCTGTTTAAAGACTCAAAGCACTCAATCTCTGGGATCAAAATAGTCAAACATTTCACACTAACATAATAAGTACTGTATTATGCGGAGGGTAACCCGGACATACTCTCTATTTATGATAGAGTACCAAAACAACATCTTTTCAATAAACACTATAAGATACAACTACATGAGAACCAAGTGATAGGTTGAATACTCGCGAAGTTAGAATCTACACAGATGGTTCCAAATCGGAAGCTGGGACAGGAGCGGGGACGTTCTCAGACGATTTGAACATGCATATAGCAGCAGCACTGGGTACTCACAATTCTATTTTCCAAGCGGAATGTTTGGGTATGATCCAGGCAACAACAGCGATACTGCGCAAGAAGGTAATTGATTCTAAAATCAGAATACTCTCCAACAGCACTGCAGTCCTAAAAGCACTTCAAATGTATGAACATTACTCGGGGCTAACTATCCAGTGTCACCATCTTCTGGAGGAGGTCAGTAGACATAATTACCTTACCCTCCAATAGATAAAGGGACTCGGCGGATCCAGAGGCAACGATGCAGCTGATGAACTGGCAAGGACAGGTTCGGACATGCGCCCTGTAGGACCAGAGCCAATGATTCCATTACCTTTCAGTCAAATTTGAGCCTGAATCCGTCAAAGAACACATAAACTACATCAAGAACTATATAGGCAAGTATAAAGGATTATAGATATACAATAATAATAATATCTACAATCGATAGGGAGGCTTTCCCAGAGTTAAATCCGAGATACTCCCGAAAACTTCTGAACCTTAAAAGGGACAGTCTCCGACAAGTGGTGGGAATTGTCCTCTTAATAAACATCTTCACAGACTAGGTGTCACAGACGGGATACGTAGTTACCTGCGAATGTCGTTTATGCGAATGTCTATTCCTCGAAGTTTAATCATCGAATGCTTACATCCTCGAAGGGGTGTTACTGCGAATGGTCAAAACTGCGAAGGCTTATTGCTGCGAATGGTCGTATGATCGAACATAACCTATCTTAAAATAAGGCCAAGAAGCAAACCGGTAAAATTACTGAAAGTCAAAGATTAAAGTCCAAAAACATGACATTGAATCTAAAGCTGTGAGATCGACGGGTCGATACTACCAATTTTTAACCTAAAAATTAAGTTATTCACGTGTACCTATGCATGTAATATTGTTGAATATGCGTAATACTCATATACAAAATGGATAGTTCGAACGGGACCTGGAAGGAAAGTACCCTCAATATTGAAGCTAGCAAATTTTACTCAAAGGTAAGTTAATTTTACTTTTTATTTTTATTCGCTTACTTTTAAAAGTTCACACAACGCACAGCTTAGTACTTTGGCTGTCATTCACTGTGTAGTTATGTTATATAGGTATAGATTTTAATAGTTCAAAGTATTTATTGTAACTAGACAGCATAATATCAAATAGGTACATACTATAGTACTTTAACTAGTTCTTCGGTACAAGTTCTCCTTGCTTTGGTGGCAGTCAAATGAGTCTCGTCTTAAAATACCGTCGACTCCTGCTAGCAATATATGCTAACCTGGTACTTTTTAGTTTTTGTTCGTATAATCTTAAAGCTAATAGGTAAAATCAACTTTAGATACCAACCATACATTTAAAAAAAAACGCCTGCTTTACAAAAAATAACCTATGCCATTAAATTATATACTTTTTGTTGGAATGTGCTCATCAAGTCCTTCAATTTGGTACCCATATTACAAAGCACGTAATATGGGTATCAAATTGTATTGGTATTAAATTATTATTATTTTACTAGGGATGATGTAAGGGTTCTATCGATACCCCATACATCCAAATATGTTCAGGCGTTTAAAAGTTATGGTGAAATAAAAACTCACATACATACAAACATACATGAAGCCTGAAAACATTATACTCGTTTTATGGGCGGTAGTGTAATAAACAGGAATAAAATATGTGTTTGGTCGTTTATTAGAATTTTCGAACAAACGACCCTTCGCAGGAATAAACCTTCGCAACTTTGACCATTCGAGCAAACGCACCTTTTGACCCTTCGCAGAAAAGACCCTTCGAGGATGTAAGCATTCGATGAATAGACTTCGAGGAATAGACATTCGCAAAAACGACATTCGAAATAACGTACGTATTCCGTCACAGACAGCCCCTTGTGCAGAGGATGCATGGGGCAGGAGAAACGGCCACGCATGTACTCCTCGAGTGCGAAAGTGTGGCACCACAAAGGGAACAGTTCCTGGGAATAACTTCTACCCTGAGGGAAGCCTGCACCGGAAGTCGTGAGGGAGATCGGGTGGCTGAACTAACTGTTGCCACCCGTATCACGCAAAAGGGGCCAATGATCGGCCTAGTATGAAGCATGAAAGAAATAAAATCACAAAATTTTACACAGCCTGTAACAATAGCAATAGTAAATAAAGGAACAATAGCAGAAGAAGTGTACAATGGGCGGCCTTATCGCTAAAAGCGATCTCTTCCAGGCAACCTTTGGATGGAGAGGATTTGTTATAGTTGTGACAGGAGATTATGAAAAACAGTCTGAAGCGAAGTACCCGTCATAATCTCTGCAGAAACAAATAAAGCTGTGAAAACTCAAAGGAAAGATAAAGCTCCAGGATCGGACGGTATTACCAACGAGTTCCTCATACTAAATAAATACCATCTAACACCAATTCTCAAACACCTTTTTAATGAAGTACTACTACCTAACCAATGGACAACATCAACTATAACACTTCTGCACAAAAAAGGAGACAAAAATACCATAAACAATTATAGACCTATCAGGCTGTCATCAAATATTTACAAAATCTTTGCTAAGTAATACTTGGCAGAATAACTAAGACGTTAGAAGAAAGTCAGCCAAGAGAACAGGCAGGATTCAGAAGCGGATACTCGAATTTAGACCACATTTATGTTATCAAACAATTATTTGAAAATAAAACAATGAGTATACTATGAGTATGAGTATAACCTTCTATTGCTGTTTTGTGGATTACAGTAAGGCATTCGACACAATAAGGCATGAAAAGATCTGGCAAGCACTTACGAACCAACAACAAAATACATCAGAATACTAAAAAACCCCTATGATAATAGCAAAGCTAAAATTAAATTAGAGAAAGATGGAAAGGAGATCAAATTAGAAATAGGAGTGCGCCAGGGCGACCCCCTCTCACCGAAACTATTTACAGCAGTTCTGGAGGAGATCTTTTGTCAGTTAGATTGGGAAAATTGTGGGCTGTCCATTAATGGTGAAAATCTCACACACTGAAGATTTGCGGACGATATGATAATCCTATCACCAACAAGTGAAGGCCTGCAGATGATGATGAATGACCTAGATAGAAAAAGCCGCAAGGTGGGATTAGTCATGAACACACCAAAGACCAAAGCTATGACGACTGAGAAGCAAGTACCTATCAGGATAAACAACAACCTAATTGACTATGTCAATGAATACATATACCTAGGTCAAATAATCTCTCCTGCAGATCTAACCACAACAGAAATTGACAGATGCATTGGAAACAGTATTGGAGTCTGAAGGAAATTATGAAAAACAGTGAAACTGGGATAGCTATCAAACGGAAACTTTTTGATACCTGCATACTTCCTGTACTTACTTATGGTTGCCAAACCTGGCCACTCACAAAAATACACAACAATACGTTAGAAACTTGTCAGAACTCCATGGAAAGAAGTATGATGAGTAAAAGACTATCAGATAGAATAAAAATTGTAACCATTAAGAAACATACAAAAACAAAATATGTCTTAAATACAATAAATAAGCTAATGTGGAAGTGGTTAGGCCATACAATCAGAGGAAGTGAAAAATGGTCAAAATTAGTCATGAATTGGTTCACAAGTGACAAGAAGAGAAAACGAGGCAGACCATTTAGACGGTGGGTTGATGATATTAAAGCCATAGCAGGTGGCACATGGACTAGAATAGCTAAGGATAGAGGGATATGGCTTCAGTTGGAGGAGGCCTATGCCAACTATTGGCATACAGACAGGGAGTCGATGCAAATAAAACAACAACAAAAAATATATGAGTGCATTGTTGTAAAAAGTGTTACTTGAATTTATTATGTACAATGTAACTTTAAATACTGTCTGAATAAAGGCTATTATTATATATGTTTTTTAAGTACCAGGCAAACATATGCCCATAAGATGCCGCCCCAAAGGTTTCCCTTGTAAGCCTTATAATAGGACAACATCTTGGGAAGGACTTTCCAAAAATTACAGGTAGTAAAAGGGATAGGGAGGGGGGGGGGGGGGGGGGGAGAGGGTGGGGAGGTGGGTAAGGAGTACTCACCCTACCCTACAAGGGGGGATGGCATTTTTTTATGTTTCATTATTGAAAAATGTAATAGAAATACACAGGAAGGGGTGGGGGATGGTGAAAAATCCCGCATCTACCCCCTACTCTAGATTTGCGCCCTAATTAATATAAATGATGAAATGGAATGGAAATTTATCTCCGGTGTGGGCTCTTGCCAGAATTCTCACGAGGTTGCCCCTGATCGTCGCTTCGCCCACTTGACCTACACTCCGCTACGGATATCGCTGGCTCGTTGCGCTCGCCACCTACCCCTTCCCTCCACTCCGGCCTCGCGGTCTAGCTCCTCTCTGGACCTCCTACGAGAGCTTCTGGCTCCGCACTTTTTATATACACTCTAGGGGTAGGGACCACAAGACTAGGTGGCGGCGGGGTGCTCTGTGTCGGTTCTGTGACTCATTTTGAACCTAACCTACTCATGTTGGGTGCTCTGTGTCGCAGCCCAACAATAAACTGTCAAAGTCGTGAAAATTACTGTCTTTTATCGATTTTAAAGTGATCTTTGCATTTACATAGTACTATTTATGGAATATTCAAATATATTTTTCTCATAAACTATTGGGAATCGCAATACGCCATTTCAGATTTAGGGTTTCTATGAGTAGGCCTACCTTAGAAAAAAAACAGCCTTCTAGTTACTTGTAATTTTTGGAAAGTTGAGCCACATCTTGTGTAATTACTCTAAAATATTAGTCCCACAAGCATTAATTTGTAATTTTTCTTGTGGATAGTATATATTTTCTGGGTGGAACCACGGGCAATACATTCTAAAAAACAATAACTAAATATGTGGACCATGGAAAGAAATAAAAAACCTTGGGACAGCCAGGTGAACTATGTTTGGTGGACCACGGGCAGGGAGCAGTTATAAGTGACCAGCTAGTGCACATTTAGTCACACATGTTGCATTCATATGGTTTCTCTCCTGTGTGTATAATTTTGTGTCTTTTATATTACCAGCACTTGCACATCATCAATGGCGAAGGAAATGATCATTCATACACGTTGCATTCATATTTTATCTCTCCACTAAGTATGATTTCTTGTAGTTTTAGACCACTGCACAGATTACACTTACGTAGGTTGATGTAAGGAGTAATGCCGTGTCTGTCCCTTCGTGAAAGCGGCTCGGCACAATCACAACAGGGCTATATTATGCTAGGCCGAAACAAATGGCACAGACGTAAAGATACTACCAAGATATTACGACAAATGGCGGAAATAACATAAAAAATCGCTAATCGATCACGAGTCCACAGCCAATATTACACGACCAAATAATGTACAGCCAATAATACGCGACCAATATTACGTGGATTGGCGTCGTAATATCAGGGTGTACATTATTTGGTTGCGTATACTACGTACGTGTAATCTGTGCTGTGGTCTAAAACTACAAGAAATCATACAAAGAAAAACATTATTTTGAAGAATCATTATCATCATTTTTATCATACTGGAGAGATAAAATATGAATGCAACGTGTGACTATATATGATGTGCAAGTGCTGGTACTTTAAACGACACAAAATGATACACACAGGACATAAACCATATGAATGCAACATGTGTGACTAAATGTGCACTAGCTGGTCACTTATAACTGCTCCCTGCCCGTGGTTTTATTTCAGAATTTGGCTTTCCATGAGTAGGCCACTCATGGAAAGCCAAATTCTGAAATGGCGTATTGCGATTCCCAGTAGTTTTTGAGAAAAATATATTTGAATCACACTAATCACACTATCACACTAATATTATAAATGTGAAAGTTTGTATGTTTGTGTGTGTGTGTGTGTGTGTGTTTGTTGCTCCTTCACGCTCGAACGGCTGGACGGATTTGGATAAAATTTGGTACCAGAATAGCTTATAGCCTGGATAACACATAGGCTACTTTTTATCTCGAAATAAGAGAAAAAAATATTATCGTTTTCTATAAAACTTAAAAAAAACGAAAAAATAATAGAAAAAAAATATTTCAAGTACCAGGAGAGCATAAGCACTTCAGAAGTTGGAGATATAAAATTGACAAATAATGTTATTGAAAGTAAGTATACTTAGCTCCCAATGAACATTAAATGGTGTGATTATATTAAAATAAGTATTTCTCAATACCAGGAGAACAGAAACACTTAAGATGTTGGAGACATAATATTGAAATATAAAGTTAATTAAAGTTAGTATTCCTCCCCATGAAGATTAAATGGTGTGATTATATTACAAAAAGTTTTTCTAAGTACCAGGAGAAAAGAAACACCTGAAGTTGGATATATGACATTGACAAATAAAGCTATTAAAATAGAGTATGTATGTATACCTCCCCGTGAACATTAAATAGTATAATTATATTTTATAAATGTATTTCTAAGTACTAGGAGAGCAGAAAAACTTAAGTCAAACTGTTGCTCCTTCATGCTCGAACAGCTGAGCGGATTTGGATTAAATGTGGTGGTACCACGATAGCTTATAATATCTTGGATAATACATAGGCTACTTTGGATCCCGAAATAGGGGAAAAAAGTAGTATCGTTTTCTTTAAGATTTGAAAAAACAAAAACAAAACAAAAAATGAAATTCTAAGTACCAGGAGAGCATAACACTTAGTCAAAAGTCAAAGTCAAAGTATTTTATTGTAAATAGGCAAAAATAATAGCACCTTTACAAGTCAAAATTAACATCTCCTGAACAAAGAGATATACATAACATATTATAAAAAGATCAAATCAATCCAAATTTAGACAAACTAAGTACTCTTTGAGTTTGAAAAGGAAATTTCCCTTTCATGTGCCAACAGAGTTAAATCTCATCTTAAGAAGTTGGAGATACAAAATTGACAAATAAAGTTATTAAAAGTGAGTATACCTCCCCATGAACATTAAATAGTGTAAATACATTTAAAAAAAAAAGCATTTCTATGTACGACGAGAGCAGAAACACAAAATTTGGAGATATGACATTGACAAATAAAGTTATTAAAAGTGAGTATACGTACCTCCCCATGCACATGAAATGGTGTGATTAAAGAAACACTTAAGAAGTTGGAGATATAATATTGAGAAATAAAGTTATGAAAAGTGAGTATTCCTCCCCGTAAACATTAAATTGTGTGATTATATTAAAAATATTTATCTAAGAACCATAAGCAGAAACATTTAAGAAGTTGGAGATATATCATCTATATATATATATAGATGATATATCTCCAACTTCTTCTTCTTTCTTCTTCCAGAAAGTCAGAAATTTTTGTTATATATATATATATATTTATTACAAAAATATATATATGTATGTAACAGAAAGTCAGAAATTTTTGTTACGTACACTATTTATAACTCAAGAACTGCTAGACAGATTTTTATTATCCTTGTTTTTTTTTAATTTGTATCCATCCCGAATAGATAATAAATATATATGCAAAAAGGAGGTATTTTTTTAAGACTAATTTTCTGAACTGGTGGGTGGGAGGGGCAAAGTTTGACCGCGGGCGAAGCTGCGGGGCGCAGCTAGTATTCCATAAATAGTACTATGTAAATGCAAAAATCACTTTGAAATCGATAAATGACAGTAATTTTCACGACTTTGACAGTTTATTGTTGGATTGCGACACAGAGTACCCAACATGAG
Source organism: Alsophila aescularia (assembly GCA_946251855.1). Lineage (NCBI taxonomy): Eukaryota > Metazoa > Arthropoda > Insecta > Lepidoptera > Geometridae > Alsophila > Alsophila aescularia. The sequence continues at coordinate 79,668,289 of OX276374.1, forward strand.
TAGGTTAGGTTCAAAATGAGTCACAGAACCGACACAGAGCACCCCGCCGCCACCTAGTCTTGTGGTCCCTACCCCTAGAGTGTATATAAAAAGTGCGGAGCCAGAAGCTCTCGTAGGAGGTCCAGAGAGGAGCTAGCCCGCGAGGCCGGAGTGGAAGGAAGGGGGTAGGTGGCGAGCGCAGCGAGACGGCGATATCCGTAGCGGAGCATAGGTCGAGTGGGCGAAGCGACGATCTGGGGCAACCTCGCGAGAGTTCTGGCAAGAGCCCACACCGGAGATAAATTTCCATTCCATTTCATCATTTATATTAATTAGGGCGCAAATCTAGAGTAGGGGGATATATATGCGGGATTTTTCACCACCCCCCACCCCTCCCTGTGTATTTCTATTACATTTTTTCAATAATGAAACATCAAAAAATGCCATCTCCCCTTGTAGGGTAGGGTGAGTACTCCTTACCCCCCCCCCCTCTCCCCCTCCTCCCTATCCCTTTTACTACTTGTAATTTTTGGAAAGTCCTTCCCAAGATGTTGTCCTATTATAAGGCTTACAAGGGAAACCTTTGGGGCGGCATCTTATGGGCATATGTTTGCCTGGTACTTAAAAAACATATATAATAAATATATGTTATAATAATAATAAATTCAAGTAACACTTTTTACAACAATGCACTCATATATTTTTTGTTGTTGTTTTATTTGCATCGACTCCCTGTCTGTATGCCAATAGTTGGCATAGGCCTCCTCCAACTGTCGCCATATCCCTCTATCCTTAGCTATTCTAGTCCATGTGCCACCACCTGGTATGGCTTTAATGTCTTCAACCCACCGTCTAAATGGTCTGCCTCGTTTTCTCTTCTTGTCACTTGTGAACCAATTCATGACTAATTTTGACCATTTTTCACTTCCTCTGATTGTATGGCCTAACCACTTCCACATTAGCTTATTTATTGTATTTAAGACATATTTTGTTTTTGTATGTTTCTTAATGGTTACAATTTTTATTCTATCTGATAGTCTTTTACTCATCATACTTCTTTCCATGAAGTTCTGACAAGTTTCTAACGTTTTGTTGTGTATTTTTGTGAGTGCCCAGGTTTGGCAACCATAAGTAAGTACAGGAAGTATGCAGGTATCAAAAAGTTTTTGTTTGATAGCTATCCTAGTTTCACTGTTTTTCATAATTTCCTTCAGACTCCAATACTGTTTCCAATGCATCTGTCAATTTCTGTTGTGGTTAGATATGCAGGAGAGATTATTTGACCTAGGTATATGTATTCATTGACATAGTCAATTAGGTTGTTGTTTATCCTGATAGGATCTTGCTTCTCATTTGTCATAGCTTTGGTATTTTGTGTGTTCATGACTAATCCCACCTTGCGGCTTTTTCTATCTAGGTCATTCATCATCATCTGCAGGCCTTCACTTGTTGGTGATAGGATTATCATATCGTCCGCAAATATTCACTGTGTGAGATTTTCACCGTTAATGGATAGCCCACAATTTTCCCAATCTAACTGACGAAAGATCTCCTCCAGAACTGCTGTGAATAGTTTCGGTGAGAGGGTTGCCTCCTATAGATTATGCTGACGTTTGCATTGTCGACCTTAAGAGCCATTTCACGTTTTCGCGCGATAATCTTATATTTCAAGCGCTTAATTTACCATCTTAGAAACGACTTTGACAATATTAAAAAATTGTTTAAAATAGAACAATCTATTGCATTGATATTCAATGTTCCACATTTACAAATACTACTTTATTTATTTTGTAGTGGTCTATCTTTCGCACCTAGTTTTACGAAAATTAAAACAAACAGTCATCTTCAGACTCCTAAATCTTTTATAAAAAATCATCAATATGACTGATAAAAAAACCTATACATCAGGCATATACATCTGTAGGTAGATAATGTATTAGAATATAGTTTTTTCATCACAGTATCATTAAAAAAAAAGAAGAAATTCCGCTAATTACCCCGAATTATACCGGCAGTTTGCCACGTTTTTTTGCTTCAAATAAAGCGTAATTTCAAACAAAATATTATATTAAAATAAATAATGTTCTTAAGTGAATCTGATTCTTATTTTTTATTGAAATTCCCTCTCTTTGATAAGACATAAAAAAATATTTAGCATTATTCTAAATTTACTATAAATTACGATGTACAGGCGCGCGCCGATCAGTACGGCGCGAGCGCTTACCGAGGTAGGACCTGTGTCAGTTTTGCTGCGCCCCGATTTTCCGACCGCGAGACGCATAAACGCAAGTTCATAGTACGACCACAACGTTTTGATCGCGTGAGTATTTTTTAAGTGTTTATTTTTGTTGAGTAATATTAGTATTGATGCATTGTATATAACAATAACAACATATTTCTGTATTTTTAGTATTAGCAATGGGACGAAAAAATGCCATTTATCACTGTGTTAAAAAAAGGAAACGTCATAATTATGCAGCCATACAGAAAGCAACAGAAGCGAGGTAAGAATTTATTTTTAAAAAAAGATTCTCATGTTCACCTGTTTGTATCTATAATATCATCAAAAACGGGTAATATTCAGTTCAGGTATTATGTTATGTTTGGATATCAGAAATTCTAAGTGTGTGAATGTTTTTATGTATGTATTATTGTCCACTTCCTCAAAACTAAAAGTAGGATTACAAAATTATTTTTGTAATGGTTTATCACGAAAGTTTCATAAAAATTGGATCAGTATTTTAAAATAATATATCGATCATAAACTGAGTAAGAGCGTTACGCGGCATGCTAACGCGCATGATTTTTACGTGATTATTTGGATCTTTCAAACTAGCACTTAGATTTTGATGGGATAAAGTGTCGTAAAATTATTATAAATATTTTTTGTTAGTAAATTAATATTTGGTACTTGTTAGTTTATATAGGCGATTTTTTTGTTTTAATATCTAATTTTGCAATATATACATAGTTGTAGTTAAAGATATAAACATAACAGATATTTTATTGTATTTTAGAATGAGAAATAGGATAAATCGTGCTGAAGAAAATACTACCATTAATACTGAGGCTGTTTTGGGTACATGTTCAAAGGAATCCAATTCGATAATGGAAATTGTAAGTTTTATTTATTAATTTAGTTCTGATAACAATACAGTAACATGTATTGAATAATATTATACATCCAAGATGGCCGCCGCAACAAAATGTCGGATTATGATTTCTTTTACAAACCCCTTGATATGGGTATCAAATGAAAGAGCTTGACTAGTAGAATACAGCTGTATCATTCTAAATACAAGATGGCCGCTGCCACGTAATGGCGAATCAGAAATATATATTTTTAAGAACCCCGTCAATATGGGTATCGAATGAAAGGGCTTTACTTGTAGAATACAGTATAATAATATTTCTTTCTTTCATTTAACAGTACAAAGAGTTTCTTGAAGAAGAAACTGAATCTGACATACCAAAGGAAGTTTCTCAACCAATTGTAAATATTTTATTATATTTTTAAAATTTCCATATTTTTTTAAGTATCTACTAAATATTCATAATATTATTATTTTTGTTTTAGGAAGATTACCTAGTAGAAGGCAGGCGAATAATTGATTTCCAATATTTTTGGAGTCAGTTGGTGGCTATAAGTGAGCACAGTGAGAATTTTGGCTGCAAATTAAACTATCTTAAAATAGAAAAAGAAAAAAAAGTAGGTCTTATGTCTAAATTTAATTTGAAGTGTATGTTTTGTGGATCAAGCTTCATATTGAAAACTTCAGACTCCGAGGAACAATCAAGACTTGACGTTAATGCTGGAGCTGTGTCAGGTGCAATAATTACGGGAATTGGTCTGTCGAACTTAAATGAGCTCACTGCATCTATAGATTTACCAACAATGCCATTTCGGTTATATAGTAAAACACATGATGCTATTTCTGATATGTGGAAGACTGCAACCGAAGAAACAATGTTAAATGCTGCCAAAGAGGAAATTAAAGCGGCAAAATCACGTGGCGATATTAATAATGCAGGTCTTGCAATGATACCGGTCGAAGCGGATGCATGTTGGGGTAAACGCTCCTACAAAAATAATTACTCTGCGCTTTCTGGTGTTGCGGCCATTATAGGAGAGCATAGTGGTAAAGTTTTACACATTGGGGTTCGCAATAAATACTGTGTGATTTGCGCCCGTGCGAGCAAAAAAAGACAGGCCCCAAAAACTCATAAGTGCACTAAAAATCATTCAGGATCGTCTACCAGCATGGAGCAAGCGATATTGGTTGAAGGGTTCAAGAATTTAAAAGAACGGAATCTAATATATAAAACTTTCATTGCAGATGGGGACTCTAGTACCTATAAAAGTATCCTAGAGAGTCGTCCTTATGCTGATGTACCTATACAAAAAATTGAGTGCACAAACCATTTGTTGAGAAATTACAATGGAAAGAACTTACAACTTCAAAAAGATACCACCATTCCTCTAAGTGAACGCAAACTTTTAAATATGGACCGTTTAAAAAGGTTAAGAACCGCTGTACGTTCTGCTGTGACGCACAGACGACAGAACAACGGATCAAATTCAAATAAAATCGAAAATCTTCAAAAAGACATAATTAATAGTCCCCGTCATATTTTTGGGGACCATTCAGAATGTGACAGTTATTACTGTACAGAGGAAAGAAAAAGTGAACAGAATCTGGTCCCACTTATACCTACTCTGATTCTTAAACTTCGAAAAAACGCGTCTCAGCTTGCTTTCAATACCCGAAGTCTGTTACATTGCTATACAAATAATCGTGCTGAGCAATTCAACAGCATTGTGGCTAAAATGGTAGGTGGCAAGAGAGTAAATTTTTCTCTAAAGGACTCTTACACTACCCGATGTCATGCTGCAGTGGTATCGTTTAATACAGGAATGCCACAGTATACATTGTATAAATCGATTTGTCACACTACTCCGGGAAAATCTCTGAAACTGCTGGAAGCTAGAAGATGTACTAAAAATGCTCGAGAAGTTATGGCCCGTGGAAGCAGTTCTCGTAAAAAAATAAATTTCAATCCCGTGGATGGTCATTACGGCAGTGAATGTGAACGACCGGATATGGATGCCGAAGACTATGAAAGAGGAAAAGCGCTGTTTTTAAATAATTTAAAAGAACAAGCTTCGAATCGTCATGAAATTGAGAGAGCTACTGTCCTACAAGCAGAAAGCGCTTTGTGGCTCGAGCTTCGAAGATGTATACTAACAGCGTCTTCCTTTGGAAAGGTTTGTAAAAGACGTCCAAGTCAAAACTCAGCTCCTCTGGTGAAATCAATTCTATATACATACAAATTAGATAATATTACCTCGATAAAACACGGTAGAGACAACGAACCAAAGGCTTTGCAACAACTCAGTGAACAAGAAAATACAGTAATAGAAAAGTGTGGACTTTTTATTGACATGGAACACTGTTTTTTAGGAGCGACACCCGACGGACTGTGCAATGAAGGTTTAGTGGAAGTAAAATGTCCTAGCTCCGTTTTCGGAATAGATCCTAATACTGCCATTCAAGAAAATAAACTTAAATGTTTCAAATTGAACCAAACTCAAGTCAACATGAACCAAAATCACGATTGGTACTATCAGGTACAAGGCCAGCTCCACATTACCAAAAGAAATGTATGTTTATTTGCTGTGTGGACTGGTTCTGATTTTCCACTGAAAGTCGTAAGGATCGTTAGAGATGACATATTTTGGCGAGAAAAAATGCTTCCGAAATTGGTTCGTTTCTACAATGATTGCCTAATCCCAGAAATCATAGACCCTAGAAAGACGAGATCAATGCCTTTACGGCAAATATTTATATAATTTGATAATTTGACGCCAGTCAATATTTTTGAATAAAGTTATTTTGAAAGGTATTTTTATGTCTTTTATTGAACTAGAAAAAAACTATATTTATATAGACTTACTAGCAGTACCCGCGGCTTCGCACGTGTGGCTATTTCTCTATTTTAAAATAACTCTATTACTATTTCAAGACCTAAAATACCAATATACCAACATTTAAACAAAATTCCTTCCGCCGCCTAAAAGTTTTTATCGATTGTTCGGCTTCTACTCGTCGGATTGTGTATATATAATAAGTAAACCAGTTTTTAAGTCAAACTCTAAGCTATCCAACAGTAGTAAACCGCATCGCAATCAGTCCAGTAGTTTTAACGTGATGCGTGAACAAACATACAGACAGACATGATTTTTAAAAATGTTTTAATCTTTTCCAGTAGCTTATTTTTAGTAACCTTTTTTTTTGTATCTTCCTTTTACAGATTAAAAGTATTCTATGTCCTACTTCGTAGTATGAACTCAAATCATGCCAATTTTCATTTGAATTCATTCAGTACGCGTAGTTTCAGAGTGAACTCAAATCATACCAAGTTTCATTTAAATTCATTCGGTAGTTTCGGCGTGATGCCTAGCCAAGATACATTAAGATAGACAGACACAGACGAAAATGAAAAAAAAACTGTTTTGGCTTCAGTATCAAATATAAAACAACATCCAAAAAACTGATTACTAAATATCTTCATTGTACAGAATTGAACCTGTAACAGTTTTATTATATGTATAGATATACGGTTAATAAGAAGTAATTGAAAAGAAATCAATTAATTAAGACCTTTTCGAAAATTACAAAATTTCCGTACGCAAGGAGTGCAAGTATCAAACCATGTTATTCCTAGTCGCGCTATCCCCGTCGTCGCGGAGTCGTGCGCTCTCACTCTTGCTGGCGAGCGCCGGTATTTACCTAAATTTGTGCAACGTAATTTTGTGAAATGGCTCTTAACTCTGTACTTCTCAACAAGTTAGATCGTCTCTTGAACACGTGCATAAGATTTATCTTTGGTCTACGTAAGTACGACCACATTTCTGAGTACAGAGCGAAACTTCGATGGTTACCTATTCGTGAGCGAAGAAATGTTCGGATTCTTGGCCTTCATTTTTCGGTACTTAATGATCCCAATACTCCTAGGTATCTCAAAGAATCTTTTCAATACCTTAGTAACACTCACGAGCGTCATCTTAGGTCCTCCAGTAACTTACTTCTTGCTACTCCTAAGCACCTTTCCTCCTTTCTGAACAACTCCTTCTCCGTTGTAGCGGTAATACTGTGGAATGCGTTGCCAATAGACATAAAAAAGGCAACTTCTAAGAGTATGTTCAAGCGCCAAGTTCGCAACTTTTATGTCGAAAAGGTTCATAATTCATAATTTCTTTCATTTTTTTTTATTTATTTTTTTCTTATTTGTTCCTATATATAGTATGGATTCTTTATAACTGTTTTTTAAATTATTTTTAATTATCTTTTTTTTTCTCCTGTCGTTCTTAATGATAAATGATAATAATATTATTATATATTTTTTATATATTAGTGTATTACTTATAATATTCTTATGTATTCTTTTATTTACTCTTAAAATTTTAGTTTATAGCTAGGTGCCTATTTCTATTCACTTTCGTTATTATTATTTTTTACTGCACCGCTACCATTTTTCTTGCACTTCCAGGTTGACTGGTAGAAAATGCTACTTAGCATTAAGTCCTCCTTGTACATTGTATTTGTGTGCTAAAGAATAAATAAATAAATAAGTAAAGGTAAGTGGTAATTCTTCACAATAAAATATGTCTTTGTACTCCTCACACAAGTCAGGTATCGCTTTATCTTCTTCTGTGTTAAGGTGATCTAGTCGCAATTTAGTCAAATTATTTTTTAGTAGTTCGTCAATGTCAATGTCAGTCATGTCGGTGTTGTAATTTAGGTCACCTAAATCAGTTTCATTTTTAATCTTTAAAACATTAAAAGCTTTCATGATTGTCATAACAATATCGTTTTCTGATGTATTTTGAATAATCGTCGTGGCGAAATAATTCTCACATCTTACTATCGCCGATGGCATACGGACATCATCATGAAATTGCTTGAAATTTAAAATGGCATCACCGTCTTTAAGATTCACGGGCAATTTCACTCGATGTTCACTGCGTGCTTCTAAGTTAATCGTATGTTCTTGGTCGTATTTATTTGGGACAATTGTCTCATTAGTCTTTAAAGTTTTATCTCCAAGATTTATATTAGCTCTGAGCTTTGACATCAAATCCCATCCTATCACACCATCGTATTTTTTATCGACATCGTATATAAAGAATTTATGATAGCCTTCATTGTTGAAAATCGCAAAAAGCGGAATGTTGACAACTTCATTATGGGTGGTAGAAGCATGTGTGCTTGTAATGGTTCATAGCTTTTTAGTGTAGCATAATATTCATTGGCTTTAATTGGGCTTATGAATGATCTAGTGCTTCCCGAATCCAACATGAATTTTCCGTCAATTTCGACAAATATATATGGTAACTTTACAGTAGCACCAAATTTAGCTCAATTATCTCGGGACTTTTGGGGACTCCACTAAACAAAAATTTTCGGTATCACTTACTTCCTTCATGTTGTCTTATGTACACATGGGTGCTTCTTGATTTTTGCAGATCTCCGCGTCTGCGGTGACGTCATGAAGTTGAGGCTGTTCGTCATATGTGTAGTATTCTAATCCTTCATAGTTGTACGTGTATTCAGGGTTGTACGCGTATTCAGGGTTGTACGCGTATTCAGGGTTGTACGCGTATTCAGGGTTGTACGCGTATTCAGGGTTGTACTCACCTTCATTCATAGTGTACATCTAGTTTACAGGTACCTTTTGTGGGAGTGCTGCAGTTCTCATGGACACATCATTAGGATATTACTGAGGAGGTTGGTAACCTTGAGGCTGCGGTGCTCTGTAGCCGAACTGTCCGATTTGAGGTCGGAACCCAAATTGGGGAGGTCTATAGCCAAATTGCCCTGCCTGAGGCCTGTAGCCATTTTGACTTACCTGCATCTGGGGTCTAAAACCAAACTGTGCAGCATGAGGTCTCGGGGCAAACTGCTGAGCCTGTGGAGGTCCGTTGTTAAAATTTGGTTTATAACCAAATTGATTTGGGGGTCGATAACCTAAATTGATAGGTTGCACTTGCTGTCGCATAGGCTGTTGGTTCGTAAAATGTGGTCGTGATAGAGACTGGTTCTCTGGTATACCAAATTTGAACTGGGTTTGATGTAATAATGGCTTAAAGTTATTATATGGTTGCTGTATCTGATTTTGAGGTCGACCTTGTAACATTTTTGAACGTAAATTATATTGTTCCTGGAAGTTGACTTCTTCCAGGACATGTCTAAGTGCGTCTTCTAACTTATTGGGATTTTTGAGTCTGACGAGACGTACCATGTGTTCAAGTAAATTATATAAAAACACATTTAAAGACGTGTTGTCATAAATTGTATGCTTTGCTAGTTTCATTTCCGCCGAATTATTTTGATTGACTTTGGACAAGAGGATTGCGTGGACATCCTGGATCCGATCACAAAATTCCAGGTAGGATTCGTTTTGTTTGATTTTTAAAGTTTCCAATTCGATGGCTACACATTCCTCACTTCGCGGATCACCGAAATGTTTGACAAGAACTGACCTCAGCTCGTCGTAAGTCTCAAATTCACTTCTTTCGCTAATTAATGCCGCGGCTTTTCCCGTTAATTTACTGGTTACATAATGCATTAAGAATTCATTGCGTTGTACTGTGCCTTGATAATGGTGAATTACGTATTCACATATTCGCAAAAACAAATTAAGTAATTTGGTATCACCGTTAAATTCCGGAATAAGCCCGAGTATCTCCCGTGGTATATGCAGGTCGGGGTTATGATGAACAGGTGCCGCTGCGGCTTGCATATTTTGTTCATGTGCCATTTTGGCTGATAGTTACACACTTACACAGAATAGACATTTAAAATATACAGTAAATTTTATACTGCGCGTAATTCGCAATAATTACCTAAATTAAAATAGTCAGTTATACGACGTAATTTATTTTTAATATATGTATTGTATACCCAACTGTGCAATTTCATTCACTAAGGTACTTAATCATACTTAAAGCTAAGTGCAATGTTCGTCACGCAATAAAACTAGTTTACAAACTTCAAGGATATTGTGACAGGGAAGGAAGTAGAAGGATTTCACTTTACTCACAGTCCGATCGCTATCATCCAGTTGTCCCGTGTTTCACTTATTTATTTGGTTCGTAGTATAGCCGACGTACGATTTTACTGGTTTTAAGTAGAAACCGCACTTTTCGCTGCCACTCGCAGGTTTTTTGCTAAAATTCTCGGATTTAACGAGCGCGAACTCTCGCGACAGCAGCAGCCGGCTATCCTACCGGCTGCGCCAGTTAACTTTCGGGAACGACGAAGAATGTTTTTAAAAACTATTAATTAAAAATACAAATTGAGGACTAACAAGATTTTATTGTTAATACCTCCGAGTTCAATGTAAGACTAACTTAAAACTAACATACATTCATTATTCGAAACGCTTATCTATTTGCTTGCGCTGCGTCTGGCCACCTGCACCGGCCCGTCTTGGACTCTGAACGCGTGCGTGGGCAGCAGTGCGATTACGTAATATTGATCATGACAGTTTCAAGCAGTCAAATTCAATAATGCTTTGTGATAGAGTCGATTTTGCTATGAAAAAAGTGACAATCCGATTGTAGCCAAGTTCTGTAATTGGGCCACTGATGCTACGCAAGCATTATGGGTACTCTACAATACAGACGGGAAGCCCGATTACATAACTTGGTTACAATCGGATTATCACTTTTTTCATAGCAAAATCGACTCTGCGATAGAGTCGATTTTGCTATGAAAAAAAGCATTATTGAATTTGACGGCTTGAAACCGTCATGATCAACATTACGTAATCGCACTGCAGCCCGATTCCATAACTTGGCTACAATCGGATTATCACTTTTTTCATAGCAAATTCGACTCTATCGCAAGGCATTAGTGGCTGCGATACTGAGAATTCGATTGAAGCCAAGTTATGGAATCGGGCTGCTGGGGAATATAACGACCTAGGGCCCGACCACAGAACTTGGCTTCAATCAGATTGTCACATTTTTCATAGCAAAATCGACTCTATCGCAAAGCATTATTGAATTTTACGGCTTGAAACCGTCATGATCAACATTACGTAATCGCACTGCTGGTCTGTGTTTATGTTTGCGTTTGAACTACAATATTCTCTTGTGTTCTCATTACCAGACGATCAGCGGTACGGGATCACATATCCCGTACCGTAGACTGTATTTTAAGAATTTCACGAATTCTGAACATGCACGGGATTTCCGAACTCTTGAAAGGGAAGTCGGTACGTCCTATGCAAATAATGTAGAGAGCTACTTACTCTCTACACTTAGCATTTGTATACGCTTTGCTATTTAATCAACCGTACTTTGAGACACTGATTATAGATATTACGGTTTGTGATGTGATCCACAGATTATTCATATTTATGTAGTTTTGATTTGAATGCTCGGTTCTCAGCTGTCTATTCACGAGCTAACACACAAGACAAAATAATAATAATAATAAAAAGTGTTTAAAAAAATATGTTGTATCAATAACGGCGGCCCAAAATATATTCTGGATTAGGTATGAGTAAATAATTAGTTAATTGTTATGATATTGCAGTGTAAGTTGTGTTCATATTAGCTATCTTTATCATGGGCTTGCATCTGATGAATATCCTCATTTATGTTTTGACTGGTTAGTTAAGCACTACACGCCACGCCATGCAATTCTGTAATACATATACATGATATATTTGATCACAAAAGATAATTCCCGCTTCACGAGAAAGCCTCAACGATGTGTCAATAACTTCTAATTATCTCTAACGTAACACATTAGAACGTTATACTCCAGAATATTTTTTGTTTGTTTAGGTGTCCTCTATCCATATAGATAGGTTCCGTATAGAAAAGAAAACATGGAAAAAAACGGGTCTAACAAATATGACAAAATCTTCAAAGCCCTTTCCTTTTCATGTGCCGACTCTGAGTTGAACCTCGCACAGGAAAAGGAAATACCCTTCTGACTATTCGTTGCTCTGGAAATATGCCCATTAGAGAATAGGAATTTTCTTGTATGAGGTTTTGTTTGTTTGTCATATGAGGTAGTGCTGGCCTCTGATGTCAGAGTTTGTCCAGCCGCCCGAGGGCCTCTGACATGGCTTAACAACTGCTATTATTCAATAACAGCCGAGACCGACAGCTTAACGTGCCCTCCGAAGCACGGAGCGATGGAAAACCGCACATATCTTGGAAAAGTCATTGGTGCGGAGCAAAGGTTTTGAACCCTGTATCGTTGGATTCTAAATTTCACTATAGAACTGTTAGGCCACCATCACTCTCATGTATGAGGTAAGACCACTGATAGCTCAATAATTGGGAGAACAACAAACGACATTCAGAGGTCTCAGTTCGACTCCTGCTTTGTGGTTGAATATAACATAGCCATACGCATGCATATTATAACTTTTTTTCACATATTAGGTTTACACCTAGCTGTTCAAATGCATTAAATTAAAAATATATTGTTCTGTATGGTTCACTAAGCTTGTAACTGGAAATTTGTTACACTTTGTTTTTTGCAGAATACAACGGAGAGTTGTCATAATCAGCCAACATGTACACAAGCAAGTAATGTGTGGGAATATTTGAAACAACCAGTTCTACAACTAGACATTAAAGAACACTCACTGAAGCAAACCCATCTAAACAGCAACATGTGTGATGACAAACCTGTGAGTGATTATAGTCCAAAAAAACAGCAAAAAATCTATGGGCAAAAATATATATTCACAAGTGGTTTTTGTGACTATATGCCAGTATCTGCTGGTAGTGTAAAACCCATGAAAGAACATTCACAGGAGAGAAACCCTATGAATGCAATATGTGTGATTATAAATGCGGACAAATAGGTACTTTAAAACAACATATTAAAACACACACTGGAGAGACACCATATGCATGCACTATGTGTGATTATAAATGTGGAGAAGCAGGCAGGTTAAGAAAACATGAAAGAACACACACTGGAGAGAAACTAAACGCATGCACTATGTGTGATTATAAATGTGGACAAGCAGGTAATTTAAAACGACATATTAAAACACACACTGGAGAGAAACCATATGCATGCACTATGTGTGATTATAAATGTGGAGAAGTAGGCAGATTAAGAAAACATGAAAGAACACACACTGGAGAGAAACCACATGCATGCACTATGTGTGATTATGAGTGTGGACAAGCAGGTACTTTAAAACGACATATTAAAACACACACTGGAGAGAAACCATATGCATGCACTATGTGTGATTATAAATGTGGACAAGCAGGTGCTTTAAAACGACATATTAAAACCCACACTGGAGAGAAACCATATGCATGCACCATGTGTGATTATAAATGTGTTCAAGCAGGTAATTTAAAACAACATATTAAAACACACACTGGAGAGAAATCATATGCATGCAGTGTGTGTGATTATAAATGTGGACGAGCAGGTACTTTAAAACAACATATTAAAACACACACTGGAGAGAAACCACATGCATGCACTATGTGTGATTATGAGTGTGGACAAGCAGGTACTTTAAAACGACATATTAAAACACACACTGGAGAGAAACCATATGCATGCACTATGTGTGATTATAAATGTGGACAAGCAGGTACTTTAAAACGACATATTAAAACCCACACTGGAGAGAAATCATATGCATGCACCATGTGTGATTATAAATGTGTACAAGCAGGTAATTTAAAACAACATATTAAAACACATACTGGAGAGAAACCATACGCATGCACTATGTGTGACTATAAATGTGGACAAGCAGGTCTTTTAAGACAACATATTAAAACACACACTGGAGAGAAACTATATGCATGCACTATGTGTGATTATAAATGTGTACAAGCAGGTAATTTAAAACAACATATTAAAACACACACTGGAGAGAAACCATACGCATGCACTTTGTGTGATTATAAATGTGGACAAGCAGGTCTTTTAAGACAACATATTAAAACACACACTGGAGAGAAACCATATGCATGCACTATGTGTGATTATAAATGTGCACAAGCAGGTACTTTAAAAAGACATATAAGAATACACACTGGAGAGAAACCATATGCATGCACTATGTGTGATTATGAGTCTGCAACTGCAGGTGCTTTAAAAATACACACAAGAAAACACACTGGAGAGAAGCCACATGCATGTACTACAAGATGTACACAAACATGTACTTCCAAATGCCATATTATCGGTAAACACACATGAGATGGGTCGTGGGTGGCTACTAGAACATCCGGTTATGTGAACAACCAGTCCTAGTAGCTGAACATCAGGATGATACAAACGCATTCAAATTATTACTTCAATTACTTAACAATGTTAAGTCATCCTTATCAGTCTGTAACTTGACTAGTTTTCAAAATTGAAACAATATTTAATTAACTCTGCGTACCCGCTACACTCAGAGACAAAAACTAATGCTAATCAAGCATTACACCTGACAAAAATCATTGTTTTTAATTTGGTAATTGTTGATTACACAGACAATGTTGATCAATATTAAACCTAATTTTATTATAATAATGCATGCTTGGTTGCTTCTCGTGTGAGGTAATCGTGGCCTGTGGTGTTGTCAGGCCGCCCGAGGGCTCTGACTTGGCTTAACAACTGCTATTAATCAATAACGGCCGGGTACCGACAGCTTAACATGCCCTCTGAAGAGTGAAGCGATGCAAAACCACACATAACTTAGCATAAGTCATAGTGCGGTGCCTAGAACTGAATCCAGTGTCATTGGATTCTAACTCACACTTGTAAACCGCTAGGCTATCATTGCTAATGCATGAGTTTTCCTGTTGACATTATTAAGATTTAATTTACTTATAATATATTTTGCACGTTTCTATACCTATTGACAGGTACTCATATTATTTTAATCAATAATTAGAAATCTATTTCCCCCTGCAATCTGTGACCATCCTTGGAAGGCATCGAGGTCATCATGCCATCGCTTCCTGGGTCTGCCTCGGCCACAACACCCCTGATCAGCAGCCTTATTGTCTAACTCTGGTCATAATGAAATGGACGTTCATTTACACCATTATGAACATGAATCTCCCAATTCGAATTGTCTAACTCCCCACCGAGTGATCTTCACCGAGTCGCCATTATCAGCTTTTTTTAAGCGAAATGAACGAACGAAACATCATATTTTGACATATATTGGTATTGTCTAAATTTTCATTGTCACCGAGAAATGTCAAATGAAGAAGGTTGCTCTGTCCTAACCTTTTGTATCAACTGGCTATGAGTTTGTGACGAAATTATCGTTTTATTGAATTAAAAGTTGACTGTTTGCGTAAGTTCAAAGGGAAGGGGTAATCTAGGTATCATAATTAATTGCGGTTTATTAATTTCAGGCACTAATTCTCCGAACATTCGACTTCCAAACTTGCGAAAGTCAAACAGAAAGTTCACTGGTTTTTTGTGATATAGTTTGATACAAAGAGAATATTTCGATATTTACTTCTACTAACACTTATTTCAGTTTAACACATAGAATTTAATGTAAATATTATATATGTCTATGCTTTAACATATCTAATTTATCCGATTACAGGCACTATAGGTACTTAACCTACAAAAACATAAAATGAAGAATATTTTGATGGGCGAATTTGTAGCCAACTGCATAAAAACAACATCTCCAAACTAATGGACAGGCTCTCAAGCCCTAATATTGGTGCTGCCCATGTGGCTATTATAATATCTATGGATGTTAAATGTTTAACAACAAATATCAACAAAACATTTAAAATAGACCAATAATTTATTAGGTATAATAATCTCTATGCACTTCAAATCAGAAGTTTTGTTATCAAGGTGGACAGTGGAAACTAAATATTTCCCAAGTAACACCCAGGCGGACAAAGGTAAGCCTTTGTAAAAAAAACTTTCCACGGTTCACCCAGGTGGTCACAAGAGGTGGACAGTATTAACCAAAAAATACATTTTGTCATTAACATTCAGTATTACTACTTTTGACGATTGGCTAGTGCCCTGACTGAGAGTCAACAAATGGTTGCGAGTTCGAATCTCGCTAAGGTGCAATCATTTGTGTGATGAGCACAAATGATTGTTTCCGAGTCATTGATGTAATATTGGTTTATATCTAATCTATATATATTTGTATAAAGAATATTTTTCATGTGAGAATTTGTAGCCAGCTGCAGAAGAAAAACATCTCCAGAAGGTTTTGAGGAACGATCACAGGCCTATTTACACCCTAAACCATTCATTTTGAGAGAATTTGAAAAATAACAGTTAAAATGTATTAAAAGTATCGACAAAAGATACCAAGTCATATTAGCAATTAAAACAAAATAAGTACAAAACCTAAAATGATACCTTTGTAATCAGTTAAAATGACATCGGGAACTGCCTACTTTCAACCCATATCTAGTGCACCTTTTTTTTATTACCTACTTGGCTGTGTTCACATACACGCTCGAATCATCCGTGCGATTATCGCTCGATCATCCGGAGATCGTGAACGACTTTGGACGTCCACATGCAACTGACAACTGTCAAGTGTCAGTTTCATACTATTCCTCCCCTCCACTACTATTTTTCGGATGACCCAGGCGAACGCCCGGACGACGCCGTGAACGATTTCGAGGCTGTGTTCACATACACGCTCGAATCATCCGTGCGATTATCGCTCGATTATCCGGAGATCGTGAACGACTTTGGACGTCCACATACAACTGACAACTGTCAAGTGTCAGTTTCATACTATTCCTCCCCTCCACTACTATTTTTCGGATGACCCAGGCGAAGGTCGCAAATCTGGTGTGAAAGGATACACACGCGTAGCGAGTTTGGTCTTTATTTTTTAGTGAAATAAACTCAGTTCCATCTTTCTTTTATCTCCCTGAGATATAATATATCTTATTCTTGGTGGTGGTAAGTGTTTTGTGTATTGTTCGACGGGAAATGGATCCCATTTCCCCCGAACCCGACCCACCTGATCCGCCGGACATCACAATGGCGTCGCCGGCACCATCAACTAATGCCGCCAAAAAGCGCCATATGGAGGATCAAGTAGGTCCCAATATTACTAAAAAAACAATTGTCGACAAAGAAACAGCATCGGCTTCGATCCAGACTGTTTATACTCATCCATCCATGTCTATACTTGGCATCAGAGCGTATGAGGAAACTGATTCTGGCCCGTACATTATTCATGTCTCTCGAGTTGACCCTGACCCAACCTCAGGGACGTCCATCAGACCTATCAAATTTGGGCAATTTTTGTTTTCATATAAAATTGAATATATATGTCAAGATGGTGTTAAAAAAGTTGGGAGGAATAAAATATCAATACAATTCAAGTCTGTATTTGGAGCTAACAGATTCTTAAATAACCCAATGCTCAAGTTACACAAATACGAAGCCTCGATCCCGACATATAATGTTACAAGGATGGGACTGGTCCGCGCAGTTCCTGTTGACTGGTCCATGGATGAATTTGTTAAGTCAAGCACTATGCATGGATCGTGTACTCAAATTTTAAAAGCTAGACGCCTGAATAGGAAAGTTAAAGATAACGTTAACGTTACATGGGAACCCACTCAGACCGTTGTTCTGACCTTCAGAGGCCAGGACCTCCCCCAACGTGTGTACTCATATTATTCATCTCTGTCAGTCGAAACTTACGTATATCCCACAATTCAATGCATGGGTTGCTGCCGATTTGGCCACATAAAAGCGCAATGCCATTCTCCCCCTAGGTGTTATAGATGTGCTCAATCTCATAATGGGGACGAGTGCAATGTTCAAGAGAGTGAATCCTCCTGCCTTTTCTGTCCAGCTCGCCATTTTTCTACCAACAGATCCTGCCCAGAACAGGAAAGACAAAAAACAATTATGTCCCGGGATGGATCTTCCTACCAGGATGCTTCAAACCAAGTCCCCAAGACAGGTAGGGCTTTTAACGAAGTTGTGAAAGAAGTCCCAACTAGCACACATCCTCATCAAAATACCTTCATTTTGAACCAACCGTCTTCTTCAACTCATTTATATGCAAGGAAAACATATAAATAAACAACTAACAATCTGCGCCCAGAGCTCCACTTGGTAAAACATATGACAAAACTGCTCACCAAGCCATTGTGGCCAACGTCCCAACCTCTTTACCTAATGCGTACGCCCTCCAAATGTCACAACCCCCTTCTGCTCTTCCCCGGGAAGAATCACAAGACCAACTATTAGTTCAGCTCTTAACAATAATATAATTTCACAGTTTTGTGTCCATTAATTTACCGTCCAACGTTGCCCAAATGATTGCCCAACTCACGTCGTTATCCAACCACTATGGATCAGTCCAAAATTCTTCAATGGAACGCTCAAAGTCTGCGTCCGAAGACTCATGAGCTATATTATCTTATTAGCAAATATTCCCCCATCGTGGTTGCCATCTCGGAGACTTGGATGGTTCCCGGATCTCGGTATCGAGTTTCGGGTTACTCCTGTCTTAGGTATGACCGCCAGGATGGGTATGCAGGATGTGCCATACTTGTCAAGCGTTGTTTGACTTTTTCTGAGGTATCCCTGCCTGCTCACAGCTCAGAAATCAATGCTGTTGCTGTTCGAGCTCTTATTATTTTACATTACTTTTTTATCAATGTATATTCCTCATCCCCACTCTTATTTAATTCCTGATATCCTTCTTATAATATCCTCCATCCCTTCTCCTGTAATAGTTATGGGTGACTTCAATGGTCATCACACTTCATGGGGTTCCGCTGACTGTGATGTGTTTGGATATTTGTTGCTGGAAATGTTTGACGAGGCAAACTTAAGTGTCATTAATAATGGGTCTCCTACTCGTAGAGTTCGACCAACACAAAACCCTAAAAGTGCAGTTGACCTCACCGTTTCTTCTCCATCCCTTTCTTCTACTATTTCTTGGGAAGTTCTCCCTCTTTCCTATGGAAGTGATCACTATCCCATCTTAATAAATCTCCCTCAAAGATCTCTATCACAATGTTCTCCTAGTTCTCTCCTTAAACACAGAGTCTCTGGAGCTGATTGGGAATCGTACTCTACCAGTCTGGACTGTAAAATAGACTTAATCCATAGTCCTTCTGCTGATCCTCTTTCCTGTTATGCAACGTTTATAGATTCCATTATTACATCCGCAAATAAACATATTCCTTTAAAAAAACCTAGGTGTAACAGATCCTCTCCCCCGTGGTGGGATCGTGAATGCTCACAAATTGTTCGGGCTCGCAATATAGCTGAACTCTCATACAATTCTACTATGACACTAAACAACTTTTTAGAATACCAACGATCAGCAGCTAAATGTAGAAAAGTTCTTTCATCTAAAAAAAAGCTTGGATGGACTAAATTCTGTGAAAGTCTTTCTCCTACCACTCCTCCTTCTTTGGTCTGGAAGCAAATTCGCAGGTTCAGAGGTTACTATAACACAGATAATATAATATCCAATGACGCCTCTTCCTGGTTGGAAGCTTTCGCAAATAAGCTTGCTCCTCCATTTGTCCACCTTTCCCTTTCCTTTAATATTACGAACGCAACAAACTCTCATATTGGGAATATTGACTCTTTATTTTCATATGATGAACTTCAAGTAGCCTTAAATGGCTTAGTTGATTCTTCCCCTGGTCTGGATGGAATTCCATATTCATTTATTACAAGATCTTCAGAAAAAACTAAACTCTCATATCTTTAAATGTCTCTTATTGAAATTAATTAATATATTTTATGAGCAAAGCTATATTCCAGAATCCTGGCGAACTCAAGTTATCATCCCTATTTTGAAACCTGGAAAAAACCCTTCTGACCCCAATTCACGTCGCCCCATTGCACTATCATGTGTTTTAGCGAAAATTTCAGAAATTCTTATTAAAAATAGGCTTGAGTGGTTAGCTGAAAGTAAGGGCCTCCTTGCCAAGTCGCAATTATTTAGAAAAGGCATGAGTACTTTTGATAGCCTTAGTATACTAACAACTGAAATCCGTCTCTCTTTGTTGAACAAGGAATACCTCATAGGGGTTTTCCTGGATATTTCATCTGCTTATGATAACGTCCTTCTTCCAGTACTCAGAGACAAGTTGTCCCAGCTGAGTATCCCTGAGAGGATAATACGTTTCATTTGCTGTTTTTTAATGCAGCGATCCATCCTAATTAAAACACAAGACTTATTTATCACCCAGAACTATTTGGAAAGCCCTCCCACAAGGCTCAGTTCTAAGCCCTCTCCTCTACAGTCTATACACACATGACTTGGAGCACACAGTAAATCCATTTTGTCAGATTCTACAGTATGCTGATGACTTAGCTCTATTCCGCTCAGCTAAATCCATCTCAGAAGCTGAAGATGGATTGAATTCTGTATTACGATATTTAGGTAACTGGTTAATTGATCATGGTTTATCCATATCAGCAACTAAAAGTAATACCATAGTATTCACGAATAAAAGACATGTCCCTGATTTGAGTATATTGTATGAAAACGAAATTATCCCTCAAAAAAACTCAGTTAAATTTCTAGGTGTTTGGCTGGATACTAGACTTACTGGTGTACCTCATTTTAACCATGTTGTAACAAAATGTGAAAAAAATATAAATATTCTTCGTGCCCTCTCTGGGGGGTATGGTGGGGATCACATCCATTCTGTCATAAAATATTATACAATGCTATTATTCGCAGCCATTTAGATTATGGATCATTCTTACTAGTCCCTGGTAATAAAGCAGCTCTTGATAAATTGACCAAAATACAATCAAAATGTCTCCGTATTATTCTTGGTGCAATGAAATCATCCCCAATTAATGCTATGCAGGTTGAATGCGTTGAACCCCCACTTCACCTTCGTAGACAATTTCTTGCTGACAGGTTTCTCTTCAAACTAGTACAAAATTCAGTTCACCCACTCTTGTTGAAAATGAAAGAACTCTACAGTTTTATTCGATCCCAAGGATACAGATCCGAGGAAAAACTTCCATGTATTATTCGCAGCTTTATCAAATACTCTCAACTAGCCTGCCCAGTTCTCCAGTTCCCCATGAATCCCCTATTCTCTGTAAGTTATAACGCTCTGATATTCCAACCCTCGTTTTTTCTTGATTTTGGCATAGACAAGAATACCGTTGAACCCACCACACTGTTTAATGAAAGAATTAATAGTGAATTTGGGTTACAATATTCACCGATGCATCCAAACTAGGGAAAGATAAAGATGTAGGCGCTGCTGTGTGGATACCCAAGTTTAAAATAATACTGAGCAATAAATGCCCACCAATTTCTTCAGTATTCACTGGGGAATCAGTTGCTATCTTAGAGTCTATTCTATATGTCATTTCTCACAGGATAGAAAAATCTATAATTTTCACCGACTCTAAAAGTTACCTCCAAGCTGTTATGTCCAACCAATTTAGAAGCAAGTCACGGTTCCCTATTATTTTAAAAATAAAAGAAGCTCTGTATGATTGCCATCAACAAGGTTTAAATGTCGTTCTAGCATGGATCCCAGGCCACGTAGATATTCCAGGAAATGAAACTGCAGATTTATGTGCAAAACAAGAATGATTCATGTACTCTTTATGGTAACAAAGATCATTATAAAATTTGTGTTCACGATCTCTATTCCACATGTCAACTTCAACTGCGCTCCACTTGGGCTTCTCATTGGCAAAGGTCTAAAACTGTTAAAGGAAAATTTTATGGTGAACTACAACCTGTCATTCCTCCCAAACCATGGTTTTTTAAATTTAAGAACATCGACAAAAGAACCACGTCAACCATTTGTCGCTTGAGGCTGAGTCACTCATGTACTCCAGTATTTTTGGCCAAGATAAGAGTTCGTGATCATTCGCACTGTGAATGTGGACTTGATGAGGGCACTACAGACCATATTTTTTTCAGTTGTCCGAGGCTGATCTGCTCTTTGTTGGACATGCTTCCTTCAGAAACCCCCCGTCCTACTAATCTGAATTACCTGCTGTCCCTTACCTTTACTCCTACCATTCATATTCTATGTAAATTTATCCAAATTAATAAAATTAAACTATAATTATTATACCATACTACAAATATTTAACATTTACTATATGTGTACCTATTAAGTAATTTATATTTGTGTTGTCCTGTGTATGTCTAATTGTGTTGTGTTGTCCCGGTTGTTTTATATATATATATACTCAGACAAAAAAAAACCGGCCATCTCCAGCGTTTGTTTTCCACTCTATCCACGCGACATTGGCGAAATTGTGGAAACCCCACACAAGCCAATAACAAAGAAGTTGAAGTTAATGCCGTTCGTTTTGAAGCAAATGGCGTAAATAACTGGTAAAAACGCTACATATGATTTAATTTCGCCGAACGTTTTGGACATAAGTAGGTATTTTGTGGGATAAAATGTAGGTAGGTACATTTTGAATTCAAAACTGCCCAAAACGCCACCTCTTCATCTCAAACGCAGGGTATATCGACCGTAGTTTACTTTTGAGCTAAGAATTTATAATAAAACATAATGTTAATAATAAGCTTGTTGTGCATCAATCTATTGTTTGCTTCTGCTGCTGACCCGCTAACCAAGGCTAAGCACAATGGTCACTGTAATAGTAACCAAGACTACTGTGAAAATGAAGACGATAACGAGGTTTTTAACTTCGAAAGGAAAAAGCTGCTATTTTACGATGTAAATCCACCGGAAGGCTTCAATTTACGCCGAGACGTGTATATGAGGTTTGCTATAATGCTCTCAGAAGCTCAAAATCGCGGGCAAAAAGTTGACTGGCACCTGGTTTTGCCACCCTGGTATAACATGTTTCATTGGAAATCAGAGTCGTATCATGATCCGCCCAAGCCTTGGAGCACGTTCTTCGATGTCGTTAAACTTAGTTATTATGCTCAAGTCCTCGAATTGCATTACATAGTGCAGAATTCTGGAAGATATGGCTTAAAATTAGATACTTTGTACGTACTCCAAAACTATGATGACCCTTTTGAAAATGGTGTCTTCAAAGAGAAATGGAATGTTGTTGGTCCCTGCCAATATGAAGGCAACTTCTGGGGATACCGCAATATAACAGCAAAGCAAGTTGTGTGTGTTCAATTTCAAGGCAGCATATCACAGCTATGGGACTTGATAGAACTAAATCCGAAAGACAATAAAGTCATGTTCTCGCATGGGGAGATTCCTCTACACAATTCATATGGAACAAAACCTTATTGGGACTGTCGGAAAAGCATGCAATTCAACCAAGACCTTGTCACCACTGCAGACTTATACATAGTAAAGATATTGCATTGTTACGAACCAAAATGCAACAATTATTTAGCCATTCATTGGAGACGACAGGACTTTCTCCGTTCAAAGCATGTTACGTCTATAAAAGGAACAGCTAAACAAATCAACATCACAATTCAGAATAGAACTCATAACATTAAAGACGTATTTATTGCTTCCGATGGAACGTATAATGAATTGAAGCAGTTGCAGGAAGAGCTAGAAACATTAGGTTACCACACACACACTTACATACCAGATATAGACAAATATGTAGATGGACAAATAGCTATCATTGAACAAATTATCTGCTCGCGCAGTGCATTCTTCATAGGAACACATGAGAGTACTTTTACATATCGAATACAGGAGGAACGGGAAATCTTAGGATTCAACAGCGATACAACCTTCAATAGGCTGTGTCCTGATGTAGGTTACTGTGAGAAGCCCTCAAGATGGACTATTGTCCACTAGTCACTGATCTCCGTTGTTTGATTATTTAAGAATCTCTGTAATCTTCAAATAGAAACTGAACTTGACAGTTTTAGCATCTTATAAAACAGTTGTTCAGAATCCCAAGTACAAATAATGGAAATTAACGCATCAATATTTAATTTTAAAGTGTTAACTTGATAAGTATTCACTCATAAATATTTTTGTTGAATGTTTGTAAAAACAAATTGGACCTCAGTACATTAGAAAAGTTTATCGGGTTGGGACAGTTAATTGTTTCTAATACTATTTTACGTGCATCAGTTTTAGTTGCAGCAACTAAATAAATTCACAGATGATTAAGGCTCCCCATGGGAAGCATGACTGCATTTATAGGATAAATATATACTGAAGTCCATTAAATTTAGACCTTAGAAGATGAGCCATAATTATTGTCACCAAAGAGTTGAATTAAATTTATGTGTAAAATGTCTTCGAGTTTTTTCTGCTGATGTTTTCCACTACATACTAAATACGGAGATACGGTGTTATCTCTTCTTCTTTTTTAATACAATGGCTTCTGCGGTGGCACTGGCCTACTAGCAATTTCGCCAATGTCAAGTATAGTATAATACTTTAAGTATGTACAACATAGCTTGATCGCCAAGACAGCTGCCAGAGTGATATTTCTAGGGTTGTAGTAGTGTAGGAAAAAAACGATTATCGAACGATGTTGAAAAAAAAAACGATCATATAATTATGTTGCTCACTTATGTTCTATATTCTAATTGTGACTTTTCTAGTAAAAACACAAACGTTATCTTATCTATCTATATATATAATAAAACCATGAACAAAGTGAAATCTGTACATAGAAAATAATATAGAAAAAAACATTTTTATTTCAGTACTAGCTGTACCCACGGCTTCGCACGCGTGGTCTTTTCTTTAGGTTCAAAGTACCATAATGTGCTATTCCAGGACCAATATACCAACATTTGATCAAAGTTTCTTCAGCCGTCAAAAATACTTTTATCAATTGCTCGGCTTTGAACTCACCGGATTGAGATACCAGTTACACCAGTTTTTAAATCAAACCCTAAGCTATATCTAACAATGAAAACCGCTTCGCAATCGGTCCAGTAGTTTTTATGATGCGTGAACAAACAAACATACAGACAAACAGACAGAAAGACATGATTCAAAAAGTTGTTATATTCTTGTTGAA
The DNA here is from genome assembly GCA_946251855.1 of Alsophila aescularia. Lineage (NCBI taxonomy): Eukaryota > Metazoa > Arthropoda > Insecta > Lepidoptera > Geometridae > Alsophila > Alsophila aescularia. Next base: position 79,693,251 of record OX276374.1, read on the forward strand.
TAGTTTTTTTTTAAGCACCCAAGAGCATTTTTTATTTATCTTCTGTGTACAGGCTTTTTCGTACCTATTGCTTTATTATAAGTATAGATATATGACTGTGTCAATTTGCATCATGCATTTTTAAAAACTTTCAACACCTATCTTGCAGAAACCCTTTAATTCTTCGGGATGAAAAGTATCCAATGCCCTACCTCGTAGTATGAACTCAAATCGCACCTAGTTTCATTTGAATTCATTCAGTAGTTTCGGTGCGTTGCGCGGTCAAGATACAGATAAGCAGACAGACAGACAGACACAAAATAAAAAATAAAACAGTTTTGGCTTCATTATCGATTATAGAGAACCCTCCAAAAATATTAATAATTACTTCAATATTAACATAACTTTGGACCCATATCCCTAAGGAACCCTTTACTTTTTCGGGATAAAACGTGTTCTCAATTTTAACCCATCATATAACTTAAGACGGTGCTAAGTTGCATCAAAATCCGTCCATTAGTTTCAGCGTGGTATGTGTTCTTTTAAATAAGTTTCAACCCCCTATCCTGCGAGAACCCATTAATTATCCGGGATGTAAAGAATCCATGTCCTCCCTCATAATATGGAACTCAAATAATATAATCAAATCTTTATTTTTTCGGGATAAAATGTATTTCGAATTTTTACCCATTATAAAAACTACGACTTTGCCAAATTGCAACAAAATCCATCCAGTAGTTTCAGTATGATACGTGTTCTTTTTATTAACTTTCAACCCCTGTCCTGCGGGAACCCTTTAACTTTTCGGGATAAAAAGTATCCTATGTCCTACCTCGTAGTATGAACTCAAATCATACCAAGTTTCATTTAAATTCATTGAGTAGTATCGGCGTGATGCCTTGCCAAGATACAGACAGACAGACAAAAATGAAAAAAAAAAACACTTTCAGTATCGAATAAAGAGTACCCTCCAAAAAAAATATCTAAATATCTTCAATGTATAGAATTGGATCCGTTACAGTTTTATTATAAGTTAAGATATAAAAGTAGGAGAATCCAAAAATATCGTTTAGTATTTTATTGTCTGTCTGTCTGTGACTTCATCACGCAGAAACCACTGGATGGATGTTTATGATGTTTGCTGTTTGTTCCTTGGAGTCCTGCGGAGGTTTATTTTATCAAAATCGGTTCATCCAAAAAGGAGTTTCAGAAATGTTTATATATACTTGCGCCACAGCATAATGAGTATGGAGGTACTTCTTGAGGTTGTTCGATTTTGTTTCTCTTGTAAGTCGGTCTCAATATGCCGTAAAATATCTTCGCTTGATGAAATGTCAAATCAGACATCAGTCAGCAAAATCTCTTGATTTGTTTTTTTTAGAATATAAGTAATTACCCAAACTTGATATCCCTTATCATCGTTGTAACCAATAAGCATTTTTTTTTGCTTTCTTGTCCAATTTCATGCGTGACGCCAACCAATACTAGTGGCTCTGCGAGCTGCAGACCTCGCGAGCACAAACTGTTTTGCAAACAATCTAACGGTGCACAGTAGTGCCATCTAGTTACCTTATTGTAAAATTAACAGTAATAACCAAGATGCTCCATCAATTACATAGTAGGTAGAGGGCTGATTCCACTGGTAGATACCGAAAAGTGAGAAATTATTAAACATATAAAGAAATAGTTGTTTTATTTAGTTAGAAACATCCACACCAATATATAAAAGTTGTACACTTTTTATAATCCAATGGATCGATGAATAGTAGGTAAGTATGTATTATCTTTACTTTGGTATGGTGACACATCATCTATAATCCTCATCATCAAAATCATCAGCCCGTATTCATCCACTGCTGGACGTAGGCCTCCTTCTTGCGAATGCCACTGAGCCCGATCTTCAACTCTTCTCGCCATTCACAACTCGTCACTCCACCTGGCCAACAGTCTCACTACGGTCGCCTAATCGTGATCTCCACAATAAAACTCGCTTACCCCAACGGTTGTCGGTTCTTCGACTTATTATTATTATTCGAGATAAGTCGCGCGCGAAAGCTAGTACTTGATATTTATTTTTTCCTACGGATGTTTTTTTTTTACTTGGGTGCATATAGATCATATAGACCAAATAAATATTGTCATTTTACTAGAACAAAATTAGATTAGCGGAATCTATTTTACGCCAGTAAGCGTAATTCAAAATCTTTGAATTTTACCACAACCATAGATTCAAATTAGCTTGATGAAACTTTTTTATGAATTTATTACGAATAAGCAAATACAGTTATTTCGATTTTCTTGTTCGATTATTATTATTTTATAGTCTGTGAATAAGATGTCGCTATGAAAATTGAACATCCCTTTCCGTTACACCAATAAAGTACGACATTGTTTTGGGTACATTTTACATTTTGACTGTATATAATACAAAACTTCATGGGCTTTATCTCGATGACAGCCGTCATGGAGATCAAGCTATAAAAATCAAAGTATAGTGGCTCTGCTCTGTGAGCTGTAGACATCGCAAGCACAAACTTTTTTCCAAATAATCGAGCGGTGCACAGTAGCACCATCTAGTTACCTTATTAAAACTAACATTAATAACCAAGGTGCCATCAATCCATATCTACAAGGTAAAGGGCTGAATCCACTGGAAGAAACCTAAAAGTGAGAAATTTACTCATTTTGAGGAGCTATTCTCTTCATCACACCGAAGATCCTCATCAGATCTTCACCAATTTTTTATTGAGACCAACTAAAAAGTTGATGATGTCAGCCTTTAGAAGTCCACTGCTGAACATAGGCCTCCCTCAAAGAGCGCCTTGACTAGCGATCTTGTGCCACCTCCATCCACCGACTTCCTACGATGGCTACAATGTCGTCGGTCCATCGTGTGGGGGGTCTCCTCACACTTCGCTTGCTTGTTCGTGGTCTCCAGCCGAGAACCTTTATTCCCCAAAGGTTGTCGGAGAAAGTTAAACTTAAAGTTACTACCTTTCAAATATAAAAATAACCAACGAAATCGGATATAATAAGGCGGATATATTCAGTAGCCCTCTTTTTGCCCCTTTTGTGGGAAGTACAATCAAAAATCCCCGAAAAAAATATCGTTAATTAATCCTGTATAAAAAGTTTCATCTAGAACAGCCGGAGATGAGGCCATCGCGTGGACTGACATACGAAAGCATTTTTGCCCAAGCTGAAACCGAGACGCTTCGCGCTCGTTCAGTCAATAAATTGTCACGTCACAGTCAATTGTCAAAGTCACGAATCAGTAAAATAGTGGATTTACTGAAACTTCCGAGGGAGTTTTGGAACAGTAACGAAATGCCGTTTATTTCTGCGTTTGATTCTTTTGCCTACTACTATGCACTTTATCGATCACCTAATGTTTTTTCTATGTGGGACTCAAACAAGGACGATGAATTTCATCGCCCTTGATCTAGACCAAATAAACGCGAGATTTTTCTCATACAAAATTTGACTTAGGTACGCGGAATCTACCTATTTTACGCCAGTTTCAACATCTTTGGCTTGAATTAATCGTAGACGCGAGTATATGTACTTAATTACTATTGATTCTGTGTCCGACCTTATTGTCATTTGTATGTGTTAAAATATTCATTGGGGGATTATGGTGGGAAAACAAAATCGAGATGTAGGTAGTTTCGCTTTGAATTATTTTCTCAAAATTGTGTTTTTTCAAGTGTTAATGTTTAATAATTGGTGGAATATTAACCATTAAGTGTTCACTAACTTGCACGAGTAGGCAAATGATACAAACGCAAAAACGTGTCTATTCTTGAAACTCTAGGAAGTTTCAGTCAAGCTCCAATACTATACTAATTTATGACTTACCTAGACTTTTTACTACCTACTTACCAATCTGGCTAGGACTCGACATTTTGACTATTTAGTGAAAAACCATACAGCTTGTAATATATCCTTACTTAACGCAAATGCAATATTCGTGCAGAGCCAAACACAATAATAAAAAAAAAAAGTTTCGTCGGATTTCAGCGGGAAAAACGAAATGGAGATGTAGTTTTGCTTTGAGCTTATCAAACTTATGTTTCTTCGAGTGTTAATGTGTAATATTATTAACCATTAGGTGTTCGTTAGCACGAGTGTGGGCAAATGATACGAACGCAAAAATGCAATCGAATCGTGAATTTGACTGTGACTCATTGAATTTTTTCTCTAGCTGTGAATTGACTATACTTTTAACTACCTGGCTGGCTAGGGCTTGACATTTTGAATATGTATGATAGTGAAAAAACCCACGTAACACCTGTATTTTTAGTAGACGTAGGCTAAATGTACTAGCCGTGCGGAGCCAATCAATAATAATAATGAAAAAAGATTTATCATAAAAGACAAATAGGCGGGAAACCTTGAAAAAGGCGGGCGTGTCAAATTTTGAGAAAATCATTTTTAAAACTACTACTGTATTTTTAAATATAATTTCTCGTTGTAATTGTGGTGTTCAACAAGGAGTTAATCTATCTAAAATATAAAATAATATACCTAGTGGTCAGAAGAGTATAAATCTCTAAGTACTATTCACAACATTTATGTTTGTATTATTGTGCATATATTTTGGTAAGTCTTTTGATGTTAATTACGGAATGGAGGAGCCCAAAATCAATAATACATTCCCATTAAATCACATTCTAGCTAATTCATTCTAGTGTTCAAAGTGTGGAAAAGTTGTTATTTACTGAAATAAGTTACCGTGCGTTGACCTCTAAAACGAATTTTATTGTATTTAGGTACCTGCTGTGCGAATTTAATTGCTCTAGACAAATTGTATTTACTGTGCGGATTTCATAGGAAATTTATATAGTAACATCGTGTTCTATAAGTGTGTAAAGTGGAATTTTACAGTGAACTAGTGTTTTTATCCCACATTTCATTGCGTTTTTACCTGATATTCATTATTGTTTGTTTACTTACTTGACTGTGTGTGTGCGCGCACTGGTGCTTGACCGCCATGTGCGCGCACGCACACAGACGCACGTTTTAAGTGTCCGGTCACGTCGTTCACTAGGTTGTAATGTTGTAATTCTTGCCTACGTTACCAACCTACTGTTTTATACAGTCATTATTATTGTTGATCGAATCTTATCAAGTTCTTTTTCGTTTTTTTTACGTACCTACTTAATAAAAAATACTACCATTACAAACCAGCCAAGTGCGTGTTGGACACGCATTAACTTAGCCAGGACCCTAAGCTACCCAACTGAGAAAACTGCATTTCAATCGGTCCAGTAGTTTTAATTTAATACGTCAACAAAGTTGTTGTTACGGCTGGATTATGTCTCTCGCGAGGAATTTGTACAGAGATGACGCGGGAATAGAATGCGTTAACTTGGTCGGTTTCGTTGATTTTGCTATGAAAAAAGTGATAATCCGATTGTAATCATATTTGTATTTTGGCATTAATGAATCTGATTAATGCCAAGTTCTGCAGTGCTATTACGCAATCATATTTGTTTCAAACCGTCAAATTCATTAGTGCTTTACATTAAAGTCAAAATTGCTATGAAAAAAGTGACAATCTGATTGAAGCCAAGTTCTGTGGTCGGGGCCAATAGGGCCACTGCAGCCCGATTCCATAACTTGGCTTCAATCGAATTCTCAGTATCGCAACAACTAATGCCTAGCGATAGAGTCGAATTTGCTATGAAAAAAGTGATAATCCGATTGTAGCCAAGTTATGTAATTGGGCCACTGTTATCGTTATAAAGACTTGATAGTAATTGTAAATCGCGCCAAGTCGTCATTTAGTTGCCGTCGCATTCTGAAAATCAAATGTCAATCGAGCAGTAAGTAGATACACACAGACCAAAAAACTAATTAAAAAAATATTAATCCGACTTCAAATAGTAAGTATGAAACTGAAAAATAACATTTATTTAAAGTACCTAATTGTGACGACGCCTGTACCGACATCCACGAAATTGGTGTACCTACATTTGTTTAGATTCCCACATAGACTAACATTTATGTATACGAATATTTCGTATTTTCAACAAATATTACATCAACTTGAAAACCTTACTTATTTGAAGTCGGTTCATATATAACCGACCAACGAAACCGACCAAGTTAACGCATTCTATTCCCGCGTCATCTCTGTACAAATTCCTTGTGAGAGAATGCAGCCAGCAGTGCTATTAAGCAGTGTTGATCATATCGGTTTCAAGCTGTCAAATTCATTAGTGTCTTGCGATAGAGTCGAAATTGCTATGAAAAAAGTGACAATCTGATTGAAGCCAAGATCTGTGGTCATCAGTGCGATTACGTAATGTTGATCATGACGGTTTCAAGCCGTCAAATTCAATAATGCTTTGCGATAGAGTCGATTTTGCTATGAAAAAAGTGACAATCTGATTGAAGCCAAGTTCTGTGGTTGGGCCCCGGGGCACAGCAGTGCTATTACGCAGTGTTGATCATGTCGGTTTCAAGCCGTCAAATTCATTAATGCTTCGCGATAGAGTCGATTTTGCCAAAAAAGTGACATTGTGATTGTAACCAAGTTCTGTGGTCGGGCTCCAGTTCTTATTACTCATGAGCGAACGCTTATGTCTAGTTTTATTACCCTACCCTATTTACATTTGCTTTCAAACGGTTTAAAAAAAATGAGGTTCTCAAGTTGATGTTATGTTCGTCCACGTATTTCTCGGAAACTACAATTCCGATTGCAATAATCCTTTTTGTAATAGATTCAATATCTTTCTACTTAAGAAATAATTTAAGTTTTATCAAAATCGGTTCCGTAGTTTAAAACGTATAGAGTTGTAACTGTTTCCAGCGTTGACTCTATTAAACAAATGTTTCTAGTATGACTTTCATCTTAGCGAACGGAATTAGGTACAGCTTCATTTTCTTATGCCTACTTTAACGAAACTAATAAGTATGTAATAAAAACTAATTTAAATGATATCAAACCGTCTTCATGTAGTTATTAACTTAAAAGAAATAAATGATTTAATTTATTGAGGTTTGTGATAGGTTACGTATAGATAGGCCAGTCATTGTTGGAAAATATGAAGCTTTGCCCTACAAATGGTGGAGTAGATGATGTTTTGATTTGTATTGTTTAGAAAATGAGGTTTTTACGAAAAAAAACTCATTTTTTGACCTCGAGGAGCGGGAGCGTTAGCCACCATCTTGAATTGAAGGGACCAAAATTAGATTTTTCTAAATAGTTTTTAAACGATTAGCTTTATGGCAAGAATATCTATGAGATGTATAAAGAAGATAATATTTGCAACATATTTTTTATCCACAGTTGCTATGTAAGTCTCATATGTAAAAAGTTACATGAAGCGAAAAACAAATCATTTCAAAAAACGGTCCAATGCAGGACCAACGTATATTATTAACCGCTGAATGTAGAGCCTTGATATTTAAAGAGTATGTTTATAGAGAGGTAGTTACGTATATTAAAAGATGAATTGAAAAAACGCATTTCAAGGGGTTTTAAAGGGGGTTAAAGTTTTAACAAAATACCTCAATTTCGAAGACACTGTTGACATTAGACAGTCGAAAATTTGAATGTAAACTCCCGAAATAAAATAAAATTACACGTGTCACAGAATTTATCAATACTTTAAAAAATTAAAAAGTTCAGTGTCATTTTTTCATAAAAAGTTTTTGACGATAAAACTGATCCTGACTTTTTAGTTTAGAAATTATGAAATTCCTGAAACACGTATAAGGTTATTTCATGTCATGAATTTACATTCAAATTTTCGACAGTCTAATGTAAACAGTGTCTTTAAAATTGAGCTATTTTGTTAAAAATTTGACTTCCTTTTAAATCCCTTGAAATGCTTTTTTTTTAATTTCTTCTTTTGGTGTACGTAAGTGTTTTTTTATAAACAAACTCTCTAAATATTAAGTGTCTACATTCAGCGCTTAAGAATATACGTTCTTCCTGCATTGGACCACTTTATCATCAGTTTAGCTTAATGGGAAAAAGCTAACTGATAAAGAACTAATTAGAAAAAACCTAATTTTGGCTCTTTCAATTCAAGATGGCGGCTAACGCTCCCACCCCTCGAGGTGGAAAATTTGCTTCTTACGCAAATACATCATAAATATGCAATACATATCAAAACATCTTCTACTCCAACATTTTAGGGAAAAACTACCTGGTTACTGGTCTAGTAAGTGCGTACTTACGATGGGCGTCACACAGACCTCAAAAAACTACCTGGTTACTGGTCTAGTAAGTGCGTACTTACGATGGGCGTCACACAGACCTCAAACAACTACCTGGTTACTGGTCTAGTAAGTGCGTACTTACGATGGGCGTCACACAGACCTCAAAAAACTACCTGGTTACTGGTCTAGTAAGTGCGTACTTACGATGGGCGTCACACAGACCTCAAAAAACTACCTGGTTACTGGTCTAGTAAGTGCGTACTTACGATGGGCGTCACACAGACCTCAAACAACTACCTGGTTACTGGTCTAGTAAGTGCGTACTTACGATGGGCGTCACACAGACCTCAAAAAACTACCTGGTTACTGGTCTAGTAAGTGCGTACTTACGATGGGCGTCACACAGACCTCAAAAAACTACCTGGTTACTGGTCTAGTAAGTGCGTACTTACGATGGGCGTCACACAGACCTCAAACAACTACCTGGTTACTGGTCTAGTAAGTGCGTACTTACGATGGGCGTCACACAGACCTCAAAAAACTACCTGGTTACTGGTCTAGTAAGTGCGTACTTACGATGGGCGTCACACAGACCTCAAACAACTACCTGGTTACTGGTCTAGTAAGTGCGTACTTACGATGGGCGTCACACAGACCTCAAAAAACTACCTGGTTACTGGTCTAGTAAGTGCGTACTTACGATGGGCGTCACACAGACCTCAAAAAACTACCTGGTTACTGGTCTAGTAAGTGCGTACTTACGATGGGCGTCACACAGACCTCAAACAACTACCTGGTTACTGGTCTAGTAAGTGCGTACTTCCGATGGGCGTCACACAGACCTCAAAAAACTACCTGGTTACTGGTCTAGTAAGTGCGTACTTACGATGGGCGTCACACAGACCTCAAAAAACTTAAATTATTTCAGTCTATTATGTTTATTACTATTTGAAGTCGGTTATCTTTAAATTAGTTTGTTCCTCTTTGTACTTATTGTTCGATTGACATTTGATTTTCGCAATGCGATGGTGACTAAATAGCAACTTGATCAAATCTATAAAAATGTCACTGAGCCACTGCGATTGGGTGCGAATGTGTCCGTGAATTCATACGTCAGATATAGTAGGCGCAGTGAAAGTATGTGTCTTAGAAGTTATCTGCTAGTGGCTACGCAAACTGCTATTTTTCAGGCGCAATCCCAATGTTGAAGGTGAAGACAGCATTGTATAACTGCCTCGCTCACTCGCTTACGTTTTTCGCATTTTCTATCTCGCTTTTACTTTATGCTATTTTGATCCCCACAGTAGTACCTGCGCAATCATCACAGAGCCTTACTTCACAAATATATAAATTGGCTGCGACATGAATGCTACATTACATTACATTAGACATGAATGCTAAAAACATAACACTCCTTTTTTTGGACAGTCGTGTAAAAATACAAACCATTTTAAACTGCATGGAATTTATATACTAATCCATACCAATATATAAAACTGAAACGTTGTCTGTTTGTTTGTTTGTTTGTTTGGGGAGCTTTCACGCGATAACGGCTGAACCGATTTTGATGAAGTTTGGAATAGAGATAGCTTATACCCTGGAATAAAACATAGAATACTTTTTATCCCGGAAAGTTGTAAGTTTTCACGGGAAAATTGGAATAACTGGAAAAATGTTGATTACTCGCTGTTAGAAACGGTTGCCATGGAAACGAAATACAAGTACGAGTATTTCAAAAAACATCAAGAGTGGTATCTACTTTTGCATTGGTTTTTAATATCCTAGAAGACCATAGGATGCTTTTTTTCGCGATAAACAGTAGTCCGCGTGGATGAAGTCGCGGGTGAGAAAACTAGTTAGTATATAAATTCCTTGTGGAAGTTATATACTAATTAGTATATAAATTTCTTGCGGTAGAATGAAAAGTGCAAACATAGAAAAAATACTACAAATTATACTATCCCTTGTATGTGGCAGCATTGTGGCCAGTTTCGAAATGTACATTTCTAACTTTGATCACTTTTAAAACTTATGCCATTTTTGATACTACCGATCCTTTCCTGACCGAGTGAAAAACGTTAATAAAATAAAGTCGATTTTCCTATGTCAACATGTCATTTAAACATGCAAAACGAACGGTGATCGAAAACTGTTCAGAACTCTTATTTCGTCATTTTCACAATTATTTTCACCATTTGCTTCAAAACGAACGGCTCCTAAGTAATAAAAATGTCATTGTCAAACAGCAGATGCCAATATAATAAAAAAAACCGGCCTTCTCCATGGCTGTGTTCACTTACACGCTCGAATCATCCGTGCGATTATCGCTCGATCATCCGGAGATAGTGAACGACTTTGGACGTCCACATACAACTGACAACTGTCAAGTGTCAGTTTCATACTATTCCTGCCCTCCACTACTATTTTTCGGATGACCCAGGCGAACGCCCGGACGACGCCGTGAACGATTTCGAGTATACGCGCGGGTGATCCGTGCGTCCTCGAACGTTTATTTGAACGGGCCCCAGCGTTTGTTTTCCACTCTATCCACGCGACATTGGCGAAATTGTGGAAACCCCACACAAGCCATTAACAAAGAAGTTGAAATTGCTCGCTGTCTTCGTCTTCGCGTAGTATCTCTGTGGCCTTATTACAGAACTTGGCTTCAATCAGATTGTCACTTTTTTCATAGCAATTTCTACTCTATCGCAAGGCACTAATGAATTTGACAGCTTGAAACTGATATGATCAACTCTGCGTAATAGCACTGCTGAGTAGTCTGTGGTCTCCGCAAATAGTCCCTCTACGATGTCTATTTATATATTATATATACTCTGGTTCATGTGTTTGTGGTTTGAATTGAATTAAAAATAAAATATTTGGTCTGAATTTAATTTGTGTTGTGAAGGATCACCGTAAAAGGTAAGGTAAATCGATTTAGTTATTTGCCTAATTAGTGATCAAATAATAACACCCCATAGCTTTTTTATGGACAAAGAAAATTGATTTGGAGTTTCTCACGTAAATTTTGAATTAATTACCACTTTGTACCTATTGCTTATTTTAACTTTACAAATGTTTCTTGTAAATTAGTGAACTGGATACTTGCTATATCTAGAAAAACAGGCGAAATAGTTTTATTATGAAGCGCGCGAATTTTATTTATAATTATTTTACGTCAACCGAAACAAATCGTAAATGAATTTTTTGAATGGTGTTTGTCTGTCTGTTCACATTTACAAAACTGTTGGACCGATTGAGATGCGGTTTGCCTGATGGACAAGTACGAGATGAATAACAGCAGAGCAATTGATAAAAAACTATTTGATTGCTGAATCTAATTTGGTATAATTGTACTTTATAAGTACTTTTGGTCCTGAAATATCACAATATGTCAGTGTCACAAAGGTCAGGAAAATTACATATTTCCTGACCTTTCGGGCAAGGCTAGTTAATTATCTATACTTACACTAAAGCAATAAGAACGAAAAAGTCTGTACAAAGAAGATAATAATAATAATAACAGTGACTTGATCCATATTGACCGAGTAAAGAAATGATTGATGAAAGTTTAGAGGCAACGTCGGACGGTAAAGTGGAATTATTTTGGGATATAATACTAATAATGAGAGAGATGAGAATCTCTAGAAGATTGTTATTGATAGAGGGTGGAGGATTTTGAAAAGCGCAGCCTTTAGGCGTTGTCGAAGGCTCAGCGGCAATCATTGCCTGATGAGCTGTTTTGTCGTAAGATTTTCCTAAAGTAGCTTTAGGACGGGAAGAGGAATACACTGTTTTGGCATAGGAATGAGTGGCTGAAGGGTTTCCTAGGGAGCTAGAATGCTGAGAAATGGGGGGTTGGGGAGGCTCTTGAGCGACCTCAGTGTAACGTTTATAAACTTGTGGGAATCTATACGAGGCTTCTTCATATGAAATACCAACCTGAGCCATAACCATTTTGACTGACTTCTGTCTGTCCTGCTCCGGGCAGCACTTATCTATGGAAAAATGTTTGCCTGAGCAATACAGGCAGCAGATAGGTTCAGTTCCTTCAAAAACATCACCTGAGTGTGGGTGAGTACATTTAAAGCACCGGGGCTTCGATCTACACTGAGCTTTTATGTGTCCGAATCTGCAACAGTTTAGACATTGTATCGTGGGGTACTGATATGTCTCAACACGCATAGATGTATGGAAAGAAAATATCCTGTCAGGCAACAATTGTCCGTGGAAAGTTAAAACTACGGTCTGAGTGGGTAACCAAGTAATTTTCCCATCGTCATTTATAGATTTTTGGTTCAGTCGCCGAGCTTTTAAAACTTCCCCACATCCGCGAGGAAGATCCAAACTCTCAACGAATTCATCCATTGAGAAGTCGACTGGGACATCTCGAACCAATCCCATTCGAGTAATGTTATATGTTGGTATCACAGCATTATATTTGTGTTGTTCTAGAAGAGGGTTTTCCTAAAATTTATTGGCGTCAGGAGCTGTTTTAAATTCAATTGAAATTTTATTTCGACCTACCCGCTTAACTCCGTCTACACATATGTTACATATTTAATTTTGGTGTAAAAAATTGACCAAACTTAATCGGTCGGATCGAAGTACCCGCTGCCGGGTCAGGTTCAGATCGAGATACTTGGACCACGAACGGCCCTTTATCAGTGGAATTGTAGGCATGAATACCAACAACCAACAAAGGGTGTGGGTATATATAGTTTGGATGGAAGCTGCGGCCATCTTAGTATTAGTTATGGTTTTTTTCGGGTTAGTATCATTAGAGGAGTCATCTAATCGCCGTTTAGTGGCAGATTGTTGTAAATTGTTAGGTGGATCCGGTGGAACTGGAGGAATTACCTCCATCTCCATTCTCCCAATAAATCGAAGAGTTAATTGAATCAATCAATAAATGTCGTAAAATACTAAAAATCTACTTGGAGAGACAATCAACCCACAATCATAAAAAAATAAAAGGTTTTCTCACTGACAGATGTTTCGGCTACGACAGGCGACGGCAGAATCCCATACGAAAGCATTTTTGCCCAAGCTGAAACGGAGACGCTTCGCGCTCGTTCAGTCAATAAATTGTCACGTCACAGTCAATAGTCAAAGTCACGAATCAGTAAAATTGTGGATTTACTGAAACTTCCGAGGGAGATTTGGAACAGTAACGAATTGCCGTTTATTTCTGCGTTTGATTGTTTTGCCTACTACCATGCACTTTATCGATCACCTAATGTTTTTTCTATGTGGGACACAAACAAGGACGATGAATTTCATCGCCCTTGATCTAGACCAAATAAACGCGAGATTTTTCTCGCACAAAATTTGACTTAGGTACGCGGAATCTACCTATTTTACGCCAGTTTCAACATCTTTGGCTTGAATTAATCGTAGACGCGAGTATATGTACTTAATTACTATTGATTCTGTGTCCGACCTTATTGTCATTTGTATGTGTTAAAATATTCATTGGGGGATTATGGTGGGAAAACAAAATCGAGATGTAGGTAGTTTCGCTTTGAATTATTTTCTCAAAATTGTGTTTTTTCAAGTGTTAATGTTTAATAATTGGTGGAATATTAACCATTAAGTGTTCACTAACTTGCACGAGTAGGCAAATGATACAAACGCAAAAACGTGTCTATTCTTGAAACTCTAGGAAGTTTCAGTCAAGCTCCAATACTATACTAATTTATGACTTAACTAGACTTTTAACTACCTACTTACCAATCTGGCTAGGACTCGACATTTTGACTATTTAGTGAAAAACCATACAGCTTGTAATATATCCTTACTTAACGCTGGTAAAATGCAATAGTCGTGCGGAGCCAAACACAATAATAAAAAAAAACGTCGGATTTCAGCGGGAAAAACGAAATGGAGATGTAGTTTTGCTTTGAGCTTATCAAACTTATGTTTCTTCGAGTGTTAATGTGTAATATTATTAACCATTAGGTGTTCGTTAGCATGAGTGTGGGCAAATGATACGAACGCAAAAATGCTATTTGGAGTTCTCTCCGAACCTCCCTAGGAAGTTTCAATAAAGCTCGACCACTTTACTGAATCGTGAATTTGACTGTGACTCATTGATTTTTTCTCTAGCTGTGAATTGACTATACTTTTAACTACCTGGCTGGCTAGGGCTTGACATTTTGAATATGTATGATAGTGAAAAAACCCACGTAACTCCTGTATTTTTAGTAGACGTAGGCTAAATGTACTAGCCGTGCGGAGCCAATCAATAATAATAATGAAAAAAGTTTTATCATAAAAGACAAATAGGCGGGAAACCTTGAAAAAGGCGGGCGTGTCAAATTTTGTGAAAATCATTTTAGAAAACTACTACTGTAACTACTACTGTATTTTTAAATATAATTTCTCGTTGTAATTGTGGTGTTCAACAAGGAGTTAATCTATATAAAATAATATACCTAGTGGTCAGAAGAGTATAAATCTCTAAGTACTATTCACAACATTTATGTTTGTATTATTGTGCATATATTTTGGTAAGTCTCTTTGATGTTAATTACGGAATGGAGGAGCCCAAAATCAATAATACATTCCCATTAAATCACATTCTAGCTAATTCATTCTAGTGTTCAAAGTGTGGAAAAGTTGTTATTTACTGAAATAAGTTACCGTGCGTTGACCTCTAAAACTAATTTTATTGTATTTAGGTACCTGCTGTGCGAATTTAATTGCTCTAGACAAATTGTATTTACTGTGCGGATTTCATAGGAAATTTATATAGTAACATCGTGTTCTATAAGTGTGTAAAGTGGAATTTTACAGTGAACTAGTGTTTTTATCCCACATTTCATTGCGTTTTTACCTGATATTCATTATTGTTTGTTTACTTACTTGACTGTGTGTGTGCGCGCACTGGTGCTTGACCGCCATGTGCGCGCACACACACAGACGCACGTTTTAAGTGTCCGGTCACGTCGTTCACTAGGTTGTAATGTTGTAATTCTTGCCTACGTTACCAACCTACTGTTTTATACAGTCATTATTATTGTTGATCGAATCTTATCAAGTTCTTTTTCGTTTTTTTTTACGTACCTACTTAATAAAAAATACTACCATTACAAACCAGCCAAGTGCGTGTTGGACACGCATTAACTTAGCCAGGACCCTAAGCTACCCAACTGAGAAAACTGCATTTCAATCGGTCCAGTAGTCTTAATTTAATACGTCAACAAAGTTGTTGTTACGGCTGGATTATGTCTCTCGCGAGGAATTTGTACAGAGATGACGCGGGAATAGAATGCGTTAACTTGGTCGGTTTCGTTGATTTTGCTATGAAAAAAGTGATAATCCGATTGTAATCATATTTGTATTTTGGCATTAATGAATCTGATTAATGCCAAGTTCTGCAGTGCTATTACGCAATCATATTTGTTTCAAGCCGACAAATTCATTAGTGCTTTGCATTAAAGACAAAATTGCTATGAAAAAAGTGACAATCTGATTGAAGCCAAGTTCTGTGGTCGGGGCCAATAGGGCCACAGCAGCCCGATTCCATAACTTGGCTTCAATCGAATTCTCAGTATCGCAGCCACTAATGCCTTGCGATAGAGTCGAATTTGCTATGAAAAAAGTGATAATCCGATTGTAGCCAAGTTATGGAATTGGGCCACAGTGGCCCAATTCCATAAATTGGCTACAATCGGATTATCACTTTTTTCATAGCAAATTCGACTGTTATCGTTATAAAGACTTGATAGTAATTGTAAATCGCGCCATTTCGTCATTTAGTTGCCGTCGCATTCTGAAAATCAAATGTCAATCGAGCAGTAAGTAGATACACACAGACCAAAAAACTAATTAAAAAAATATTAATCCTACTTCAAATAGTAAGTATGAAACTGAAAAATAACATTTATTTAAAGTACCTAATTGTGACGACGCCTGTACCGACATAAACCTTACTTATTTGAAGTCGGTTCATACATAACCGACCAACGAAACTGACCAAGTTAACGCATTCTATTCTCGCGTCATCTCTGTACAAATTCCTTGTGAGAGAATGCAGCACAGCAGTGCTATTACGCAGTGTTGATCATATCGGTTTCTAGCTGTCAAATTCATTAGTGTCTTGCGATAGAGTCGAAATTGCTATGAAAAAAGTGACAATCTGATTGAAGCCAAGATCTGTGGTCATCAGTGCGATTACGTAATGTTGATCATGTCGGTTTCAAGCCGTCAAATTCAATAATGCTTTGCGATAGAGTCGATTTTGCTATGAAAAAAGTGACAATCTGATTGAAGCCAGGTTCTGTGGTCGGGCCCCGGGGCACAGCAGTGCTATTACGCAGTGTTGATCATGTCGGTTTCAAGCCGTCAAATTCATTAATGCTTTGCGATAGAGTCGATTTATCCATGAAAAAAGTGACATTGTGATTGTAACCAAGTTCTGTGGTCGGGCCCCAGTTCTTATTACTCATGAGCGAACGCTTATGTCTAGTTTTATTACCCTACCCTATTTACATTTGCTGTCAAATGGTTTAAAAAAAATGAGGTTCTCAAGTTGATGTTATGTTCATCCAAGTATTTCTCGGAAACTACAATTCCGATTGCAATAATCCTTTTTGTAATAGATTCAATATCTTTCTACTTAAAAAATAATTTAAATTTTATCAAATTCGGTTCCGTAGTTTAAAAGGTATAGAGTTGTAACTGTTTCTAGCGTTGACTCTATTAAACAAATGTTTCCAGTATGACTTTCATCTCAGCGAACGGAATTAGGTACTACTTCATTTTCTTATGCCTACTTTAGCGAAACTAATAAGTATGTAATAAAAACTAATTTAAATGATATCAAACCGTCTTCATGTAGTTATTAACTTAAAAGAAAGAAATGATTTAATTTATTGAGGTTTGTGATAGGTTACGTATAGATAGGCCAGTCATTGTTGGAAAATATGAAGCTTTGCCCTACAAATGGTGGAGTAGGTGATGTTTTGATTTGTATTGATTAGAAAATGAGGTTTTTACGAAAAAAAACTCATTTTTTGACCTCGAGGAGCGGGAGCGTTAGCCGCCATCTTGAATTGAAGGGACCAAAATTAGATTTTTCTAAATAGTTTTTAAACGATCAATACATATCAAAACATCTTCTACTCCAACATTTTAGGGAAAAACTACCTGGTTACTGGTCTAGTAAGTGCGTACTTACGATGGGCGTCACACAGACCTCAAAAAACTTGAATTATTTCAGTCTATTATGTTTATTACTATTTGAAGTCGGTTATCTTTAAATTAGTTTGTTCCTCTTTGTACTTATTGTTCGATTGACATTTGATTTTCGCAATGCGATGGTGACTAAATAGCAACTTGATCAAATCTATAAAAATGTCACTGAGCCACTGCGATTGGGTGCGAATGTGTCCGTGAATTCATACGTCAGATATAGTAGGCGCAGTGAAAGTATGTGTCTTAGAAGTTATCTGCTAGTGGCTACGCAAACTGCTATTTTTCAGGCGCAATCCCAATGTTGAAGGTGAAGACAGCATTGTATAACTGCCTCGCTCACTCGCTTACGTTTTTCGCATTTTCTATCTCGCTTTTACTTTATGCTATTTTGATCCCCACAGCAGTACCTGCGCAATCATCACAGAGCCTTACTTCACAAATATATAAATTGGCTGCGACATGAATGCTACATTACATTACATTAGACATGAATGCTAAAAACATAACACTCCTTTTTTTGGACAGTCGTGTAAAAATACAAACCATTTTAAACTGCATGGAATTTATATACTAATCCATACCAATATATAAAACTGAAACGTTGTCTGTTTGTTTGTTTGTTTGTTTGGGGAGCTTTCACGCGATAACGGCTGAACCGATTTTGATGAAGTTTGGAATAGAGATAGCTTATACCCTGGAATAAAACATAGAATACTTTTTATCCCGGAAAGTTGTAAGTTTTCACGGGAAAATTGGAATAACTGGAAAAATGTTGATTACTCGCTGTTAGAAACGGTTGCCATGGAAACGAAATACAAGTACGAGTATTTCAAAAAACATCAAGAGTGGTATCTACTTTTGCATTGGTTTTTAATATCCTAGAAGACCATAGGATGCTTTTTTTCGCGATAAACAGTAGTCCGCGTGGATGAAGTCGCGGGTGAGAAAACTAGTTAGTATATAAATTCCTTGTGGAAGTTATATACTAATTAGTATATAAATTTCTTGCGGTAGAATGAAAAGTGCAAACATAGAAAAAATACTACAAATTATACTATCCCTTGTATGTGGCAGCATTGTGGCCAGTTTCGAAATGTACATTTCTAACTTTGATCACTTTTAAAACTTATGCCATTTTTGATACTACCGATCCTTTCCTGACCGAGTGAAAAACGTTAATAAAATAAAGTCGATTTTCCTATGTCAACATGTCATTTAAACATGCAAAACGAACGGTGATCGAAAACTGTTCAGAACTCTTATTTCGTCATTTTCACAATTATTTTCACCATTTGCTTCAAAACGAACGGCTCCTAAGTAATAAAAATGTCATTGTCAAACAGCAGATGCCAATATAATAAAAAAAACCGGCCTTCTCCATGGCTGTGTTCACTTACACGCTCGAATTATCCGTGCGATTATCGCTCGATCATCCGGAGATAGTGAACGACTTTGGACGTCCACATACAACTGACAACTGTCAAGTGTCAGTTTCATACTATTCCTGCCCTCCACTACTATTTTTCGGATGACCCAGGCGAACGCCCGGACGACGCCGTGAACGATTTCGAGTATACGCGCGGGTGATCCGTGCGTCCTCGAACGTTTATTTGAACGGGCCCCAGCGTTTGTTTTCCACTCTATCCACGCGACATTGGCGAAATTGTGGAAACCCCACACAAGCCATTAACAAAGAAGTTGAAATTGCTCGCTGTCTTCGTCTTCGCGTAGTATCTCTGTGGCCTTATTACAGAACTTGGCTTCAATCAGATTGTCACTTTTTTCATAGCAATTTCTACTCTATCGCAAGGCACTAATGAATTTGACAGCTTGAAACTGATATGATCAACTCTGCGTAATAGCACTGCTGAGTAGTCTGTGGTCTCCGCAAATAGTCCTTCTACGATGTCTATTACGTATTATCTCTACCTAGTCTGTGGTCTATTTATATATTATATATACCCTGGTTCATGTGTTTGTGGTTTGAATTGAATAAAAATAAAATATTTGGTCTGAATTTAATTTGTGAAGGATCACCGTAAAAGGTAAGGTAAATCGATTTAGTTATTTGCCTAATTAGTGATCAAATAATAACACCCCATAGCTTTTTTATGGACAAAGAAAATTGATTTGGAGTTTCTCACGTAAATTTTGAATTAAATACCACTTTGTACCTATTGCTTATTTTAACTTTACAAATGTTTCTTGTAAATTAGTAAACTGGAAACTTGCTATATTTATAAAAACAGGCGAAATAGTTTTATTACGAAGCGCGCGAATTTTATCTATAATTATTTTTCGTCAACCGAAACAAATCGTAAATGAATTTTTTGAATGGTGTTTGTCTGTCTGTTCACAATTACAAAACTGTTGGACCGATTGAGATGCGGTTTGCCTGATGGACAAGTACGAGATGAATAACAGCCGAGCAATTGATAAAAAACTATTTGATTGCTGAATCTAATTTGGTATAATTGTACTTTAAAAGTACTTTTGGTCCTGAAATATCACAATATGTCAGTGTCACAAAGGTCAGGAAAATTACATATTTCCTGACCTTTCGGGCAAGGCTAGTTAATTATCTATACTTACACTAAAGCAATAAGAACGAAAAAGTCTGTACAAAGAAGATAATAAAAAAAATATGGTCCGGCATACTTAGAATGAGCTACTGAACAAGAATATAACATTTTTTAATTGTGTCCGTCTGTTTGTTCGCGCGTCGCGTAAAAACTACTGGACCGATTGTAATGCGGTTTTCACTGTTGGATAGCTTAGAGTTTGACTTAAAAACTGGGGTACTTGGTATCTTAATCTGATGATTAGATGCCGAGCAATCGGTATAAAATTATTTGACGGCAAAACAAATTGTAAAGAAATGTAGTTTTCGGTCCTGGAATAACACATATGGGCTACTTTTAAATGAAATAACCATGCAGGCAAAGCCGCAGGCATAGCTAGTGTATAATACAATATTCAGGAAGATTCACACGCAGTCCCTAGCACAGATAAACATACATAGATATGAATATTACATACATGACATGGAAAAAAAACCTGATCATCACTCAAACCATGCGAGATTTGAACCCCCGATGGTTGGTTGACTTCGCAGACAGGGTCAGTCATCTAGCTGTCACAGGTAGTTTGAACCCCCGATGGTTGGTTGACTTCGCAGACAGGGTCAGTCATCTAGCTGTCACAGGTAGTTTGAACCCCCGATGGTTGGTTGACTTCGCAGACAGGGTCAGTCATCTAGCTGTCACAGGTAGTTTGAACCCCCGATGGTTGGTTGACTTCGCAGACAGGGTCAGTCATCTAGCTGTCACAGGTAGTTTTGAATATTATGATAATTTTTAATACACTAGCAGTTAATATATGTCAGTAGTTGGGTACCATAGACCCGATAAATTGGGTATAATATTTTGTCTGATGGCCAGCAGGTATCTGACAGATTGCAGGCCACGGTTGGTAAGCGTACCCTAAGAAGACCATATAATGATGTGTTGATGACATTAGTTTTTACGATAAACCTGGCACAGGTTGGCAGGCAGAGATGATTGGTGTAACAGACTTATGCCCTGATGATTGTATACCTGTTTATTATAGAATGTGGGGCACATTGGCGCATGGTTAGTTCACTGGGAGACAGTGCAACTCCTTACTTTAGATGACCACCATTGGTGGATAAAAAGTGGGGGACAATGGGAATAGACGAAGAATAGTAGGCAGTTGTAACAGCCTTCTGGCTGAGCGTTTCTCAGATTCAGACAGAATGCTGTACAAACTAGTTATATAGTGGTTATTTTATAGATTTGTTCATTCCACCTGGGCGGGCAAATGCACAGTGAGCGAAGCAGCCCTTAAAAAAGTGCAAGGTAATTAAATAATGTTAAAACAGTCACAACTATTATTATTAACAGATTATATGTTATTAATATACCTATTTTTATGAGTCAGAGACTAATTTAACAGTAAAAACATAAATGTTTGTGTGTACTTTCATTTGTGTTTCGAAATGTTCTATGATTATTAACATTATGATTTATTTCCAGCTACAACAGATGTTCTGGTATGTACGTAGAACTCAGTAAGAGGGTTAGCGGAACGAGTAGCCAAGGATTTATTAGTGCATGTTAGAATCAACAATACCGGGTTCCGTCCTCAGCTCCACATTAATGACTTATCCAAGTTTTGTGCCAATGTTCTTCAATCCGTTTAGAGGACACATGAAGTTATCAGCCCTGGCTTTTATTGATTGATAGCAGGCATGCAGCCAAGTCACAGGCCCTTGGGCGGCCTGACAAACTGACAATAGAGACCAGCAAAGCAAAGAAAATTGTAATAATTGTTCTTCTTTTGTCTATATTGTTGTATTTGATTGACACCAAGACATCACTTGAGAATTAGTACAATGGGTGGTCTTATCTCCTTAATCAATCTCTACCAGACAGACACGGAGTAGGCTGTTCTATAATTGTTGTGGTGATACAATACAATACAATAACTCTTTATTGAACACATTACAATAAAAAAACAACATAACAGTAATTATATATAAAATCTAATGTTGGACAATAGGCGGCCTTATCGCTATTTGCAATTTCTTACAGGCAACCTTTGGATGGACAGGAATAAAAAATAAACATTGCGGTCAGTGATGGAGACTTACTTTGGAACAAAAAAGTTAATAAATAAATAACAACTATATAACTATATACAACTGTATAACTTAATATTTGTGTACATATTTACAGAATGTGTTATCATAAATTTTGTTAAACACATAAATATATATACTATAATTAAATAATATAACATATATATTAGCAAACTTATAATATAATATACATAAATAAATAGCATGTTCACAAAGGAATAGTGTATAAATTATGTATGAATAACATAGTATCCAGTTTTATGACAGGTAGTGGTAGTGATTACCCTGTCTTGCTGCCCGATGTCAGTGGTTTATGAAATTGCCACTCAAGTGGCTCGTATCTTAAGAAGCTGCCTTTTCTTGTGATTATAATTAGTTGAAGATAGGCACGTGGAAAGAAATGGTAGAGACCTTGCCCGGCAGTGGGACCATAAATCTACCTACGTGTTGGCGAAATCTGGAACAAAATCGGTTCAGTAATTTCTGAGAATAGCCCAAATAGACATTTTTTTTTAATATTACTGTAGCATGACCACACAACACATTGATTTTAAATAAAAAATATATCCAAAGGTTGTCGGGAAGAGATCGCTTTTAGCGATAAGACCACCCATTGTACCTATAATCTAAGTGTTTTCCTGTCTGTATCGTTTTATTTTATTGGTGTCAATAAAGAGTTAATCTATCTATCCATCTATCTATATCTAACCAAAATTAATCTAAACAATTTTAATTTCCAGATGTCTAGCGGAGACATAACGTCTACAACAGACTTCATTATGCCTGTAGAAGAGCCGGTGCCGAAGAAACGGGCATACCGCGGGGACAAATGTAAGTGTAAATATAGATCTTCTATGATAACACTACCTGGCTTTGCCTGCTCGATCATTTCCTGCGGGATGTTTCATTCCAGGACCAATAATAGCTATAAAATACAATTTAATTATATTATCCTAGACGGGTTAAAGTTTTAACATGACATGGTTGCTGCTCTCCGGATTTGCTCCTGACTAGGGAACTCCTCAATGGTTTAACAGCACAGACACAAAATGTTGTATACGCGTTTAATTGTAATAGACCGTTCTAAGTTTGGCTACTGCATAAAAGATTTTTTTAAATGATTTTAAATTAACTTATTTTTTAATTTGTATTCCACTCTCGTTAGTTAAAAGTTTTTATTTCACTTGCAATGTATGTATGTATGTATGTTTAGGTCAAATCTTGCAAGCTGAATAAGAACCACTTCCTCTTATCCTACGGAGTTGAATTTTTGAATGTTAATTCAGTTCTAATGACAATGCATTTTTATGGTAAGCATGACCTGAATCGACATCCAGGATTAGCTAAAGGAACTCTTCTATCGTTAAAATCACAGACACGAAATAATAATAATAAGTATCTATAAATACACACAAATAAATAAAATTGATGTGTCTGTTTGTAATGTCAAAATAATAGCAGTTTACTAAATGCAAGTGAAAGTATACACGGTACTCATACCAAACACCCCTTTTTTTGTCTTTCTGTCTTTTTGTTACCGCTAATCTCGGAGCTGGACCGATTTTGACAGGACTTTCACTTGAAGATAGCTTTCAAGGAGTAGCATACGCTACTTTTACTTTCACAAAATAAATAGGGTTCGGTTCAAAAAAAATACATAAATTTTGACCACGCGGGCCAAGCCGCACGCACAGCTAGTATATAAATAATAATAATAATTGTGCGTAAGGCTTGTGCGCCGACCGGATCGGCATATCTTGGGTGCTTCACTTTCGGGTTTGCGGTGCGGAATCCGTTATTTTTTAAACACTCATGTATACTGTACAACAATGTGGAGCCAGTTCTTCGAATAGTAACAATTACAATGTTATCATGAATATCCCACTCTTAAGTATGAATAAAGTTACAAGGGCAGTATTAAATGCTGTCTTATCACCAAAATTTTTATAACAATGGTGCTTTTTAATAGCTATCAGCTTTTCCGGTACGTACAGGGGTCGGCCGAGGATCAATTGTCCATACAAACGTAATTCCAAAATAATATATAGCAGAGCATATTTCCACCATATTACGATACTAGCTGCGCCCCGCGGCTTCACGCCCGTGGATTATGATGATGGATGATGATGAATAGTAGTATGTGTTAATCTAGGATATAAGCTATCCTGATACCAAATTTCATACAAATCCGTTCAGACGTTTGAGCGTGAGGGAGTAACAAACATACACACTTCTAAAGATAGATGGCGCTAATAGGTGTTTATGCATTTGATGACGTTTTGTATGGACTGTCAGTTGTAATGTATGGAGTTCTGCATCGCGCATACGAAGTTTTCCGCTCGATAAGATAGTGACCATGTTTAAAACTCTGCTCTGATTGGTCTGTTTACGACAGTGGCAGCACTTCTCTGATTTATAATATAGTGTGATGATTCGGATTCGGATAGTATACCTATATTTACTTATTTGACTATAGGTTTTGAAATGTAAGGTTGTTCTTACCAGGTAATAATTATGTTCAACTAGTTTTTATCGACTAATTTGTTTGTTTGTCGTTTGAGGTAGTGCTGGCCTCTGATGTCACAGTTTGTCAGGCCGCCCGAGGGCCTCTGACATGGCTTAACGACTGCTATTAATCAATAACAGCCAGGACCGACAGCTTAACGTGCCCTCCGAAGCACGGAGCGATGGAAAACCGCACATTACTTCGAAAAGTCATTGGTGCGGAGCCAAGATTTTGAACCTGGTATCGTTGGATTCTAAATTGCACTATAGAACCGTTAGGCCACCATCGCTCGTATACATTAGTGGAAAGTACATTTCAAACAGTCCAGCAGTTTTGACGTGATGCGCGAGCATAATACAGACAGACACCATTAAATTTAAAAACGATATATTCTTGTTCTGTTAAGTATTAGCACAGATTAAATATTAGTACCACATAGGTATTAGTTGGTTATTCTAAGTAACCAAACCATTTTTAATAATTATCTTAATTGTAGAGACTTTTAGTTAAGTACTGCTTTATTATAAGTAGGTATAGATTATAATTATGTATGTATTTATTTTATGTAGTAGAATTTTAATGTATAATATAAAGGCTAAATACGAGCGGTAACACTGTTTACTGTTAATCTATGTAAAAAAAGGTTCTCCACGAGCGCTAGCTTTAAGCCTAAAGTAATGTCACAATCTCGACTTTTATTTCTAGGGAAAAAAACAATCAAATAAAAAAGGGGGTAGTTTACAAAAATACACAATTTTTAATTAAAAGTGACTTGTCACTATTCTAGTTTGTGTCTTCCTCAGCATAGAATTTGTGGTTTTCGATAAAATAGTTTTAAATATACGTTCCGAAAAGTAGTTTAAATCAATATTTTGTGGTATATTTCGAATTAATTTATAACAGACGTTCAAATGTGCGAGGTAGAACCCTCAAGCTTGGACTCTAATGGAGGTACTGTAAACTGTTTAACCTTAATAATTACCATTATATTACAAAGTACGTACGAGGTGAGATTCTAGTCCACAAAATAAGTCACTTAGCAAGCTATGGAACGGGCAGAGAACGAAAGTCTCCGTCATAGCTCAAAAAATTAGCAAACTGAAGTGGCTATGGGCCGGTCACATAAGTCGAAAAACTGGCTGAGTGGAGACCACGTATAAGGACGCCCTTCGGCCAGATGCAGTGGCGAGGCGACCTGCGCAGAGTAGCTGGCAGCAATGACATGAGAAGAGCCGCAGATCGGGCTCAGTGGCGCGCTACGAGAGGCCTGTGTCCAGCAGTGGACTAATGCAGGCTGTCGACTACAACTTTCGCTAAACAAGGTGTGGTCGTGTTCGTTATTTAGAATTATTTTCTTCAATTTCACGTGTATTGTGCCGGCATAAAAGTAGGTCCACATGCCACGGGTGTTATGAGATGGATCTCACAACACCCGCGGGATGTGGTCCAGCACAAGATGGTGTTGTGTGGTATTCAGGAAATAGGCAGCAGCATGCACTTGTGTATTTTCAATAGCTAATTGCGCCCCGCAGCGTTGCCTGCGTGCAAATTTTGACCTGTTCACCCCTTAGGGGCGGAATTTCAAAATATCCTTCCTTAGTGCACCTCTAGGATCTATCTATGTACTCAGCTCCACCCACTGCTGGGTATAGGCCTCCTCTCTTTCACGCCGTTTGTTCCGGTCCTGTGCAAGTCTCATCCAATCTATTCCTGCGAGCCTTACAATGTCGTCTGACCATGGTGCTGGTGGTCTCTAGGCCACCACTCCGTTATCGTCTTGGTCCACCTTTGATCATCCCGTCTTGCCAATTGTCCTGCTCATCTATATTTAAGCTTTGCTATCATGCACGTAGAAAAACGGTAAACGTAATGTAAAGCGCCCTCCAGCTAGGTGGAACGACGATATACGCAAAGTGGCTAGCAGCAGTTGGAAGAGAAGATCGGGCTCAGTGGCGTGCTTTGGCAGAGGCCTATGTCCAGCAGTGGACTGACACGGGCTCATGATGATGATCCGTATACCTACAACTTGCACCTCTAGGATACTCAAGGAATACTTCAAATCTCTAGATAAGTTCTATATTGCACTAAAGACTTGGCGGCCTTATCCGTAAGCAGCGATCTCTTCGAGGCAATCTTAGGTTAGAAAGCGAGAACGTGAATATTTATGAACGTAGTGTGCTTAAGCATAAATTTACTGAAATAAAAAAAAAAATTTAGTCAATAACTACGATAAAGTCCACCGGTTTAGGCGGTGCGTTGTCAGTCAGTCAGTCAGTCACAGTACTGTTTTATAGGTATAGGGCCGCCATAGGATGTGTAGAAGGCGCGCCTCTTTCTCAGCTCCAACACAGAGCTAAAATATATGTATTTACAAGCTGTTGCCCGTTACTATGTCCGCGTGCTCAATCGGGATGATACATTGTCAGATACTTCTTCAGACGTGGTAACATTTGTGTCAGGACTTCAATTCTCTTGCCAAGTTTAGCGTAGCCGAATGAAAGAAACGTTTATCATCATCATCAGCCTGTACTTGTCCACTGCTGGACGTAGGCCTCTCTTAAAGCAGGCCACTGAGCTCGCTCTTCAGCTCTCCGCAACCAGTTTCGGCCGCCAGGTGCACACACATTGAGAAACGTTCGCCCTAATAGTAATAATAACAATTATCCTGCACACATACGCAGTTGCTTTTTTGTATGCTTCACTCGTTTGTTTGGTGATGCAGACTCCGTCATTTTTTAAACCTTGGGTCAGAGTATATCCGATCTTCTTAATCGTGAATTTTTACCTGACGACGGCGAAGCAAGGGAAGGGTAATAAGTTTAACAGTCTATGTATGTACAAATATACCATATCTCCGCCCCTGCTAGCACAGAATAAATAGTACTTATTAGTTCGATTTTCACAAGCGAGATGTCAATCGATTCGTCTTCAGATATAAAGTGTCATGGCCATTTTTTACCTGACGTCGGGTTTTAGTTTTTTAAATGATGTCTTGTTAGCTGTTTAACAAACTTTAATAGAAGTTGTCTACAGACTTGAAGACAACCAGGTAGATGTTGGCAGCGATTTGGTCATATCACTCCGTAAACTAAACTAGACTAAATTTCTTCAAATGTAATTTAAACCTAGTAAACTACGAAACACGGTCTTTGTTTCCCTGGCATCTATTCGAAACTTTCGTCAATTTAAGCTGCACCGCTTAAAATAACGTATTTAAAACACGTTTTTAACACGCTGTCTAACAGCGTTTGGATAAATTCGGACACGTTCTGAGACAGCGTTTCCACAAATCGGGACTCTCCCTGCGTGAAAACAAAGTTGATTTTACGCTGACAGGCTTTAGTGATAGTTTAGTGAGTGAGGATTAGATGCCAGGGGCAAAAATACCTTGTTACGAGGACAACAATGTTTAAATTACATTTGAAGAAATTCAGTTTAGTGTATGACCGAATCGGTACCATTGATTACTATTTTTGGTTTACAGATGGAGAGCCTCCCGCTAAACGAGCAGCGCCTTCGATACGGGTCGGGTCCGGCTTCCAATGGAATTTGCAGGTTCGTATAATCTTATGCTAACATAAGTCGAAGAACCGATAACCGGTGGGGCTAGCGAGTTCTCGAGTGGAGACCGCGAATCGGAAAACGTAGTGTAGGACGCCCTGCGTAAAGTAGCTGGCAGCAATTACGCGACAAGAGCCGAAGATTGGGCTCTGTGGCGCGCTACTAGTGGCATATGTCCAGCAGTGGACTAATGCAGGTTGTTGATGATTATATACATATAAAAAAACAGTAAATAACAAAAAGTCCGTAAAACTAAGATAATTCATAAAAATGGTCTGATAATTATTTTACGGGTGTCTGTATGTCTGTTTGTTCGCGTATTACGTAAAAACTACTGGACCGATTGTGATGCCGTTTTTACTGTTGGATAGCTTAGGGATTGACTCAAAAACTGGGGTAAATGATATGTCAATCCGATGAGTAGCAATCGATAAAAAAAGTTGTCGGCTAAAGGAATTTTGATGAAATGGTGGTACATTGGTATTTTTGGTCCTGGAATAGCACATAGAGTAGTTTTAACTTAGATAAATGACCACGCGTGCGAAGCCGCGGGCATCAGCTAGTAAAGCAATAAAATATTACTTCTAACTAATCTAGAAATAACTAGTTTAGTTGACTAAGTTTTGGTATAAAACTTAGTCAGCTAAACTAATTATTTCTTTGTTGGAAACACATACATAGAAAATACTGGACCGATTACAATGCGGTTTCATAGTTGGGTAGCTTATGATCCTGGCTATACGGAACCTAAGTCTTTGCTTGTTTAATACGCACTTGGCTGTTTTTTTTTACATAAGTCAATTTTTCTTTTTGTGTTGTTATCACAAAAAGAAAAATTTACTCAATTGTCATTCAAATTAACGACTGCTCAAAAAAGGAGTGTAATGTTTTCAGGGGTTATGTATGTATGTGAGCTTTTGTTCCAGATAATTTTTAAATGCCTGAACACATTTGGATGTATGGGGTATCGTTAGAATCCTTACATCATCCCGAGTGACGTAGGCTATATTTTTTATTTATTTGTCGGTAATATGATAATAATAAGTGAACTTCGATGTTATCGTTAAGTGAATAAAATGTTCAAAGTACTGTGTGAGATGTCTCATGACTACAACATTCCATGAGATCATGAATGATGTCACGTTGTTTTATACAATATAATTAGTTACAATTTTTACTTTATTTTTCCCATTTTGATTGTTTGATGATTGTGGGACATCTCAATGACACTTTTATCTATTACATTTGTATTTGATATATGTTTTTTTTATTAATAACATCTGAAAAAATTATAAAATATTAACAAATATGGAAAAAATGAAATCCCCGTAGAGTTTTTTGGTGCTCTCTTCTCTAACGGGCGTATTTCTGAAGCACCGGTAGAGTCAGAAGGGTATTTCCTTTTCCAGTGTGAGATTTAACTCTGTTGGCACATGAAAGGGAAATTTCCTTTTCTAACTCAAAGCATTCTTAGTTTACCTAAATTTGTATTGATTTGATCTTTTCATTAGTACATTACTGCCGCGGTCTGTAATGACTGCGTTGCTGGCAGCGATGATGATGGTCGAGAACTTAACTAAGCAAAGCTCGAGGCCATCATAGCGTGGCCAGCAGGGCAGTCATTGCGGACCAAGGCTTGTATAGTGCTTTACTCAAACAATGCGAGGAATTTAAATAAAACCAGCTTAGTATAATAAGAATTTACTCAAACAATGCAACAACAACGAAAACAACAACGACAAAGACAACAACAACGACCACAACAACAGAAACAGAAACAACAACAACAACAATCACGATCACATCAGCTTTCTAACAGAAAAAAAACATCAAAATCGCTCCATTCGTCTGGGAGCTACAACGCCTCTCATTTCGCGTTCGGAGTTAACGAACCCACGGAATAAATAATAGTGCTACGACAAAACATGACAATAATGGATTTTGAAAGAAAATTGCTGGCCGCAAAACACGACAGTAATGAAATTCCATACAACTTTGCTGGCGCTTATTCAAGCAGCGCGGCAAGGTCGACTTTGCCCAAAGAAGGTTGTCGAAATAATGACCATATTACTAGTATTGTTTGAGTAAAATATTTTTCACCTCACAAGCTCGGAAAGATTCTGTTTGTCATTCGAAATCTGAGTGCAAAAGTGCATTTTACCCGCTAGCGTGGAAAGAGTTTTTAAAATTCGAACCTTTCTATTCAATAATTTTCTATAGCGCCAATCCACTGAAAATACTTTATTACTAATTTATATTATATTATTATCCGATTCGATTCTACTCTACTTGACTATTCGTCTCTATTCGCCTCTTTTTGACTCTACTCGACTCTACTCGACACCAAAGAGTATATAAATACTACGTAAGACTCGACACTACCAACTCTAATCAACTCTACTCCACTCTACTCGACTCTACTTGACTCTATTCAACTTTACTCGACTCTACTCGACTCTTCTCGACTCTATGTTTACACGTCTGTCAGGCATTCCGCGACGGCCCATTTATTATTATTATTATAAACACTAATTTAATATATTATTTTAGCTGTTTTTCTTGCACCTAGCATTTTCCTCGCTGTAGTGATGTGAAAAGTTTTCGTCTCGTACTTTTGAAACCCTCGCTACGCTCAGGATTCTATATATGAACCACTCGCTTTGCTCGTGGTTCAATCCTAGAATCCTTCGCTAGCTCAGGTTTCAATACAAGTACTCTCGCCAAAAAATGACTTTGCAGCCCCTTGCATAACAATTAACTATTATGTAATTCTCCTTGTTCATGAGATGTTAATTTTGACTTGTAAAAGTGTTATTATTTTGCCTATTTACAATAAAATACTTTGACTTTGACTTTATGGTTCCATTATCAAATGCGAAAATAAACTTCCTTTTTACAATATAGGTATCAAATTGAAGGCCTTGATGAGCACATTCCAACTTTTTTTTTTTTTTTAGTCTGTTGTACCGATTGCCACATGCATTTTCTTGGCGGGGTGTATTTTAGTTTTCTATATAAACTGGGACTTACATACAGTGTAGTCCATTAAAAAAAAACATTCAAATTGAGCTTAGTTGTTTTAGTGTGAATACATTTGAAATCGTTTTTTTTTTCAAATAGGTACTATTTAAGTGTAAATCTATCTACTCTGCATTAAATAACGACCTTCCAGGCCCTGGCTAGCGCTGCGGACGCAGTGGAGTCCGGAGGCAAGTCCCCCGTGTCTGCCTTGAATGAGCTGGGGGTCCGCGTGGGGTACAAACTGCTGCGGCAGGGCGGGCCCGCGCACTGCCCCAGCTTCAACGTCGCCGTGCAGGTCAGTGTGGTGATGGTAGCTAACAGTGATACTAGGACGGAGCAAAAAACGGAACATATAAAAACAAATAACCGCATTATATCCCAAGGGATATAATGTGGATTTGGAACGTTAAAATTAGTATGACTCTTACCATAGATACGGGGATTGTAAAGAGAGTTTATTCGAAAATTGAAATGGCCACCACAAAAAAAAAAACGCGTTTGTAAGTAAATGTGAAACGAGAGTGTTTGGTGTTATTTTAACAGTTCCGTATTTTATCATTTTCAAGTTGAAACAAAAATGTCATCGAGCGATAGTTATTTGACTCCGGAGTTTAAATCAGATGCTGTAGGGATAACTGGTAATGTACTACCGGAAAAATCAAAAGATCAATACGAAAAAGCTTATAACGCTTTTAAGCAATGGAGAACAGCAAAAGTAATCCGTCCATTTAGTTTATTTCCAACACTTAGCATCAACTCGAATCCAAGCAACCTATGGTGCATTTATTGAATGCTCAGATCTGGGTTTTAATTGTTTCGCAAAAGTTATGTAAAGTAGGGTATTCACCTCGGAGATAAAGCCTATCTTATGTCACGGGCGGCATATTGGACCCCTAGCTTCACTCGGGATTCTAAATAACTCCCGAGCGAAACCCCCTCGCTACGCTCAGGAGTTAACTCTGAATCCCTCATTACGCTCAGGGTCCAATATGCCGCCCGTGACGTAAGACACTGCTTTATCCCCTCGGTGCATTATCTACTATTGTTTTGAACAAATAATCCTACCGACTTCGCCAACTTTAGAGTTGATTTTAATGTTACGTGGCTTTAAATTCCTTCGCAATATCTGAAGGAATAACAAGACTAAGTTCAAAAACAAAAACCCGACTGCGGTCGGGTAAAAAATAGCCAATGACACTTGCAATCAAGACGAATCTACTGAAACCTCGCTTGTCAAAATCAAAGTATTTAATTTGAACACATAGCCCTTCGCTTGCTTCACCGTAGTTGGGTAACTTTGTGGAACATCCAAATATAGACTTGACATCATAACCCTTCCCTTCCCATCACGGTGAAACTACGAACGGCTATCACAATTAAACGAGAATACAACATTTCGTGTCTGTATTTGTGTGGAGCTAATCCTGGATGTCGGTTCAGGTCATGCTTACCATAAAAGTAATCGTCATCGGTCAACTTAACCAACTTGTAAAAATTCAACTCCGTAGGAAATGGGTCTAATTGAGTTGCAAGATTTGACCTAAACAAACATACATCATCATCATCATTAGCCTATGTCCACTGCTGGACGTAGGCCTTTCCTATTGCACGCCACTGAGCTTCAGCTCCCCTCATTCATTTTCTGGCAGCCGCCGCCCGCAGTTCGTCACTTCACCTGGCCACAGGGCGTCCTACGCTATGTTTGCCTAGACGGGGTCTCCACTCGAGAACTCTTCTACCGCAACGGTTATCGGATCTTCGGGAAATGTGACCAGCACATTGCCACTTAGCTTGATTATCCTTATAGCTATGTTGGTCACCTTGGTTCTCTTCTACGAACATACAATGCATATTAAAAAATCTTGAAAATGCTGAATCGTTTTTCGTAAAGTTTTTTTTGTGATGAATCCATTATTTCGAATAATATACTAGAAAGTACTTATCTATCCATGACGCCCACACTGTTCCAAACAGTTGAACACAACATGGTGGTCACGCATGCGCATAGTGCCGTTCGCTTTGTACACTTGTGGGCAAAATTAGCGCTCTGAAATGTTATCGATCACCGTTCGATTTGCTTGTTTAGATGACGTTACAGTTAGATTAGGTACCTGTAGGTAAGTCGGCTTTATTCCGTAGGATAGAGGGTCGTTTTTCATTCGATTTGGGCAGGATCGATAGTGGCAAAAATAAAATAAAAATTGGAAGTGAACGGCTTGTTATAAATGTACATTATGAAACCGCTCAAACAAAACGCTATCTCATCTCGAACGCAGGGTATGGTGCTGTTGCAGCTTTGTTAGTCTATGGTCCTCTTTCCTTTCATAATTCATTTGAATAGTTTACCGCCAATGACCGCTTACTGCGCTATTGTTACATTTGATATGTACTTACTATATTACTTACTTATATACTATATATATTGTACTTACTTATATTTGTTTTGTAGCTTCGTTTTTGTTCGTCAAATCAAAAGTTTTCGCGGTTCGCGCGAAATAGGTATTGGCAGTTTGTGTTTTTATCGATGTGATTATCGTTTTATCAAAGCTTCTAGTAATAATTTATCGCAGTGGTGACCTTGTGTGCAGTTGTTCCAACCAATCAAACAAATTCAGTGTGCTTAGTTTTGACCCGCCATCACAGCAATATTTATAGGTAAATAACGAGTGCGCGTCGGTTTCATAACAATAGACAATAGCAAAGTTAAAACAAATGCTGATTATAACGCTCGTTTATGTCAAGTGTGTATAATGTTCAACATTTATTATGTGACAAAGTGAGGAATTTGTATCAGAAACTTGTGTAAAGATCGTGGTTTACAAATTACCAGGCTTTTATATTATATTACTGGTTGCGGCTCAACTTTACAGGCTTTACCGTCGATTTTAGGGGTGAAGGGGGAATAGGGAAAATAAATAGTAGGTAATAGTATAGTATATATTAGTAGGGAATATAACCATATCGGAGAGTGGGAGACCTAGACTATCCAGATACTCATTTTTCTTTGTTTTGGTATTATTAATTTTGAATTGTATCCTCATCATAGAACCACATATTAAAAAGTTTTTTTGTCTAAACCTCTATAATCTATCTGTGTTACCATTAAAACCCTTCAGAGGCGATATGACTTGGCCCTGATAGGTTATAAGGCGAAGGCGTTTGTCTGCGTGTTCTTTTTAGGCTTTTAAATCTATCTGTTTTAACACTTGTAGGGCACTCCTGGTAATGGATAGGCTTGGGGGTGGCACGAGGGCATCAAATATGTCCACTTTTCCCCCTTTTTTTTTTTCTCCTTTTTTTTCTACTGAACCCTCTCCTCCCCTCAATCCCCTTCTAAAATCGAGGGTAAAGCTTGTACAGTGGTCCCATAATATTACTAAAAGTAGAAAAATATTTTTCTTATTAACAGTAAAAGTCAATATTACAAATACTCAAATACTCATTTATTGATAAATATTATTACACGTCAACAAAGCTTCAGAATATAGTAAAAAAAATGTATTAATCACAATTATAGTACAATAAGTTGGTATACAGTGTGTATACATCCAGAATACAACAAATATTCATCAAGCAACAATATGTCAACTTTTTTTTTAAATAGAAACAAAAAGTAACATACAAAATTATGTCATAAAATTATGTCAGACAAATACAACATAAATCAAAATAAAATCAATACAAACATAAAGTATGAATGTCAAAATTAAACACAGAACATAATACAAAATACATAATAATGTCATACTAACATAAATTCCTCAAAACTATAGAACGTTTGCTCGATAAGCCAGCGTTTCAGTCTGGATTTAAAACAGTCCACACTAGGAGCAGCAACAATATCCGCAGGAAGTCTGTTATTGACCGCTGGACCCATCACACGAGTCAGCTTGCTGGACTTGGTGAGAGAGCGAGATACAGCTGCAACAATAATATCCGCAGGAAGTCGGTTATAGACCGCTGGACCCATCACACGAGTCAGCTTGCTGGACTTGGTGAGAGAGCGAGATACAGCTGCAACAATAATATCCGCAGGAAGTCGGTTATAGACCGCTGGACCCATCACACGAGTCAGCTTGCTGGACTTGGTGAGAGAGCGAGATACAGCTGCAACAATAATATCCGCAGGAAGTCGGTTATAGACCGCTGGACCCATCACACGAGTCAGCTTGCTGGACTTGGTGAGAGAGCGAGATACAGCTGCAACAATAATATCCGCAGGAAGTCGGTTATAGACCGCTGGAGCCATGACACGAGTCAGCTTGCTGGACTTGGTGAGAGAGCGAGATACAGCTGCAACAATAATATCCGCAGGAAGTCGGTTATAGACCGCTGGACCCATCACACGAGTCAGC
The DNA here is from genome assembly GCA_946251855.1 of Alsophila aescularia. Taxonomy (NCBI): domain Eukaryota; kingdom Metazoa; phylum Arthropoda; class Insecta; order Lepidoptera; family Geometridae; genus Alsophila; species Alsophila aescularia. The sequence goes on from OX276374.1 coordinate 79,728,709, forward strand.
TTGCTGGACTTGGTGAGAGAGCGAGATACAGCTGCAACAATAATATCCGCAGGAAGTCGGTTATAGACCGCTGGACCCATCACACGAGTCAGCTTGCTGGACTTGGTTACATTCATACATACAGGGCCCCAATTCTACTAAAACAATTGTAATGACAATTGTCAACAATTTTCGCAAAATTTTCGCTTTTACCTCTTAAAAGTGGTAGAAACGATTTCTTTTTGGAAAATTTTCAAAATAAAATATTTCCCAAAAAGTAAAACTCAAAATTCTAAAATTTTCACAAATTTTTCGCTTCTACTACTTTTAAGAGGTAAAAGCGAAAATTTTGGGATAATTGTTGATAATTGTCATTACAATTTTTTTAGTAGAATTGGGGCCCAGGAATCTTGTTAGAAAAAGCAATTAACAATACTAGATTCAAACAAGACTCATAATAGAATACAGTCTAAATTATATCTTAATACAATTAATACAAACTCATTCGAAAATGAGTGCTCAGTTGTTGGAGATTGTATCAAAGATACAACCGTTGATTTCATCGAGACATCCCATTACAATCGTCAACGAGCTTGGCTTGTCATACAGTTTTCAAGACTTCATGAAGCTTGGAGCCAATCACAACCCTGTGTTTGGTGTTTGTCTCATGGTAAGTCAGTTTTCAAAATCGTAGAAAGCTAGCTTCATCCCGGTTTTAATTAAAATTAATTATGTTTTTACTTTTCAAAAGGGTCAAAAGTCTCTACCGAACCAACTGAGGTGGAGTACAAAATGTGTGGGCAAAGATTTTAACCGGCTTCAAAAAAGGAGGAGGTTCTCAATTAGAACCATTTTTTTGGAATTTTTGTTATGTTTGTTACCTCAGAACTTCGTGATTTGTGAACCAATTTCGAAAATTATTTTTAAGTTTGCCTGGATATACTTTCAGATTGGTCCCATAGAAATTTTATCAAAATCGTTTCTGTAGTTTTTTAACCAGTTCCAATAAAAGAAAATTTGGTTTGAGCGTTCAAAAAGTATGAGCGTTTGAAGTCGTTTGTACATGTTTTAGTCAAAAAATAATTTATTTGTGATTACTGTTGTTTCTAGTACAGACAGTCTCCGAACATGTAACTACAATGGTTAAAGTACCTGCCCTTACTGTCCCATCATAAAAATGCACCCTGAATATTCATAACCTTTGAAATTGTGAAACCTTTGAATTGAACCTTTGTACTTATTACTACTATTTAATAATCAACACCAATATATAAAAGTCAAATTTTGTCTGTTTGTTTGTTTGGGGAGCTTTCACGTGATAATGGCTGAACGGATTTTGATTAAATTTGAAATAAAGATAGCTTATACCCTGGAATAAAACAGGATACTTTTTATCGCGGTAAAGGGTAAGTTTCCAGGGAAAACTGGAAAATGTTGATTACTCGTTGTAAGGAATGGTTGCCATGGAAACAAAATAATAACAAGTCTGTCAAAATACCTAAAGAGTGTTGGTGCTATACTTTTGCATTGGTCTTTAATAAGTTTCAGCTTGGCCAAAAAATTCTTTCATCCAGCTGTTCTCCTCTACAGGTCGCATTTCTCAACCGATCTAAAGGAAACTTGGTATACAACTTTAATGAATTTTTAGAATTTTTTTGTCGTCTGGGATTTGGGGGGGGGGGGGGGGGCTACCGAATATATCCGCCCTATTAGATTCGATTTCTATAGTTCATTTTTCTTATAAAAATTTGGTGATGACCTGATGTGGATCTTCGGCGTGATGAGCAGAAAATGTAGTAAATTGCTCACTTTTAGGTTTCTACCAGTGGAATCAACCCTTTACCTACTAGGTAGGGATTGATGGAGGAGGAGGACCTTGGTTATTAATGTTAATTGTACAATACACACTACAGCTCACAGAGCCACTAGTCCTAGTTAGGGTCACTAGCCACTAGACCAACCGGCCGTCAAAGAGGGTAACTTCCATTTGCCGTGTGATGCCCAGCATTTTGGCATTACGTTTGTATGGAAGGGTTTTGACAGACAGACAGACAGACAGACATACAGACAACAAAGTGATCCTATAAGGGTTCCTTTTGAGGTACGGAAGCCTAAAAGTGACTGTGAACCAAACTAAAAGTGACTGTGAACCAAACTAAAAGTGACTGTGAACCAAACTAAAAGTGACTGTGAACCAAACTAAAAGTGCCAAACTAAAAAGAGGCGAACAAGCTCTAGATTATTGATTTTGAAATATTAGTACAGTCGGAGGCCTCTTTATAGGTTTGTATACAATCCTTCTTTTTTAAAAGACTGCCCAAAAAAGGAAGTGTTATGTTTTTAGGATTCATGTATGTTTGTATGTATGTGAGTTTCTTTATTCCACCATAACTTAAATGCCTGAACAGATTTGGATGTACGGGGTATCGTTAGAATTCATACATCCCCCCCGAGTAATATAGGCTACTTTTTTTTCGAATATACATTATTGCGTAAGTATTATAAATAATTTTATATATATTGTATTAACTTTGTAAGTATTGTAAGTATTTGTATTTTCAAATGAAAACAAAACTTGTAGTTTTACAATATGGGTATCAAATTGATTGATAAGCACATTCCAACAGCATATAATTTATTAGCACAAGTTCAGTTTTGACAGGGCAGGCTTTTAAAGCTAGTTTTATATTGGTTTTTCCGTTGTTCCAGGTGGCAGACATGACGTTCGAGGGGTGGGGCCACAGTAAGCGCGACGCGCGTGCGGCGGCGGCGCGTGCGTGCCTGTCCGCCCTGCTGGCGCGCGCGGGGCGGGTGCTCCCCTCCGACTCCCCCACTGATGACTTCACTAAGGACATCGTGCCGAAACATATAGGTATACTGTTTTAAATTAATGTGAAGGAGTGGAATGCCCTGCCCTCGTCAGTGTTTCCGGTAAATTATAACCCAGAGTGTTCAAGTCAAGCGTGAATAGCGTGCTACACCTTCGACCACATCACCGCTTTCCATCAGGTGAGATGTGCTCAAACGATTGCCCAGAAAGTAATAAAAAAAATAACTAATGGTGAGGGTTTTATGTTCGACTGTACGTATGTTTATTTCACCGATTTCTTCGTGAATTGAGTACTGTTTTTTTTTTATCTGAATCTTAGTCAAAAGTCAAAGTATTTATTGTACATTAGCAAAATAATAGCACTTCCAAACTTAACACCACATGACCAAGGACCACATGAAAATCATATCAAAATGAGGGGGGGGGGGGGGGGGGGGATGTGGTAGCAGGACTATTAAAAATTAGAGATCTCTACAATAAATTAAATAATGTAACCCAAGGTATCAAACATACAGAACGAAATTACATGTTGGCATGGAAACGAAACAATAACAAGAGTGTCAAATAGTTGTCTATGGTAAAAAAAAAACGATCGTTGCTGGCAAAGATTTTGAATTACGCTTACTGGCGTATATTTTTTAGAAGTTACTATAGATAAAAATGCTAACAGTAAGAAAAATGTCGCGGTGTGAGCGCTACCCGTGCGAAGCCGGGGCGAGTCACTAGTATTTTATATGTTTATCCTTGTTCATGAGATCTTAACTTTTGATTTGTAACAATGCTTTTTGTGGCCTGGTGGAGTGAAGACCTGCGGGCGGCGGCAGAAACTGGTTGAGGAGAGCTGAAGACCGAGCTCAGTGGCGTGCACTAGGGGAGGCCTACGTCCAGCAGTGGACAAGTACAGGCTGATGATGGTGATGAAAAGTGCTTATTTTGCCTATTTACAATGACATATTTTGATTGCTATTTTACCCGCGTGGACATATGATGATGACGATGATGAAAAGTATCCTATGTATTATTCCAGGACATAAAGTATGTACATATAGTACGAACCAAACTTAATGGCGGCTGTGAAGTGCGCTGCTAGCGCGAATCCCCTCACCCCTTCACAACCCGCGCATACCTAATATTTGCTACTGAGCAGCGCTCCGCGCGAACTTCACAGCTTCGTTCTATCGTCAAAATCCGTTCAGCCGTTTCAGCATGAAGAAGCTACAAACATACACACTCACAAACTTTCGCTTTTATGATATTAGTGTGTTATTCGTTTCAGATAACACACTTCCGACATTCCAGTTCCGGGAAACGATCCGGAAACCGTCCCCTGAAGCCACACATCCGGAAGTGACTTCTAGTCCAGGTATTTTTTTTATAAATGTTTTATCGATTGAAAAATCCATCAGTCAACTGATGTTTTTTTTTTAAATCCAATACACTACAAACACTACAATATTATTTTACATTTGATACATTTTAGGCACAAGAAACATTTTTTAAAAGCTTTTGTGTAACTTCATTTATATGTATCTATGTATTTTGTCTGTCCTGGAATCTTGCAATTCGAGCACTTCCCGATGACAAAGCAATAAAAAAAGAAAAAAAGGAAAAAAAAACAAACTTGTAAACGTGAAACTTGAAAAAAGTGGAAAAGCAAAAAAATGACAAAAAAAAACTTAAAAGACGTAAAAAGTAACAAAGCAACAAAAAAAAAGGTGACGTTCATTTGGTGTTTTTTTTTCATTGTGAAATAAGGTACAATAAAAAAAAGTGACGTTCATTTGGTGTTTTTTTTTTCATTGTGAAATAAGTACTATAAAAAAAAAGTGACGTTCATTTGGTGTTTTTTTTTCATTGTGAAATAAGTACGATAAAAAAAAAAGTGACGTTCATTTGGTGTTTATTTTTCATTGTGAAATAAGTACAATAAAAAAAAAGTGACGTTCATTTGGTGTTTTTTTTTTCATTGTGAAATAAGTACAATAAAAAAAAAGTGACGTTAATTTGGTGTTTTTTTTTCATTGTGAAATAAGTACAATAAAAAAAAAAGTGACATACATTTGGTGTTTTTTTTTCATTGTGAAATAAGTACAATAAAAAAAAGCTTTTATGCGTTTTTTTTTAATGAATGTCACCTTTTTTTTTCTATTTCAAAATTGTTTGTTCTAGGCTGCAGAATTCAATAATATAGGTATTTTTTCTCACTTTTAATCGATGTTTGTTTGTTGTATGAGGTAGTGCTGGCCTCTGATGTCAGAGTTTGTCAAGCTGCCCGAGGGCCTCTGACATGGCTTAACAACTGCTATTAATCAATAACAGCCGGGACCGACAGCTTAACGTGCCCTCCGAAGCACGGAGCGATGGAAACCCGCACATAACTTAGAAAAGTCATTGGTGTGGAGCCTAGGTTTTGAACCCGGTATTGTTGGATTCTAAATTGCACTATGGAACCGTTAGGCCACCATCACTCTCGATCTCATCGCTAATCGATGTTAGACCAAAATGGATTTTAGCACTGGATCTAACGAGAATGATCCAAAAATCCTTAAATGCAGTTTTAGTATGTACATACCTGTTTAAAATCTAGATGGATTTCCAATACCAATCTCCCTATCATCAACCCCTGTTAAAAAACTCAGCCTGTATACAATAATCGATAGTGAAATGCTTGTTGTATGAGGCAGCGCTGGCCTCTGGTGTCAGAGATTGTCAGGCCGCCCGAGGGCTCTGACATGGTTTCATCATCAGCCTGTACTTGTCCACTGCTGGACGTAGGCCTCCTATTGCACGCTACTGAGTTTGGTCTTCAGCTCTCCTCATCCATTCTCTTCCGGCCGCCTTTCGCAAGTCGTCACTCCACCTGGCCACAGGTTGCCCTACACTATGTTTGCCTAGACGTGGTCTCCACTCGAGAATTCGTCTACCCCAACGGTTGTTGGTTCTTCAAGAGATGTGACCGGCCCATTGCCACTTCAGCTTGCTAATTCTTTGAGCTACGTCAGTAATTTTGAAGACAATAAATATAGTTAAATAATGTGATTTCCACAGTGTCCTCATCGCCCACAGCAGATATATCGCCTTCGGCAGCGCTGTTCGGGGGTGTGAACCCCGCCGCTGCCTTTGCCAAGAGCCCCATCAACCTGCTGTACGAGAACTACCCCGGACTTAACTTCAACTGCACGTTTGGGGATGGGTCACCTCTCACTTCTCCTCAAGGTAAATAATTCATTTTGAAATCAGGTCTTTTAATGGATTTACAAAAAAAATACTGAACTGATTCTGTTAAAAATTATTTACCCGACTACAGCAAAGCAAGGGAAGGGTAATGAGTTTAACAGTCTATGTATGTTTGTATGTGTATATGTTAATGTCACGTCGCCCCTATAGGTCCGATTTTGACAAACGAGGTGTCAATCGATTCGTCTTCAGGTACAGAGTGTCATAGGCTATTTTTTATCCGACTACGGATAAGAAAAGGAAGGGCTATGTGTAAAAAAACAAAAAACTTGGTCTTATTTTGACAAGCGAGGTGTCAAACGATTTGTCTTCATCGCAAGAGTGTCATAGGCTATTATTTAACCGACTGCAGTCAGTTTTAGTTTTTAAACTATTTGTTTGTAGTATGAGGTAGTGTTGGCCTCTGGTGTCAAAGTTTATCAGGCCGCCCGAGGTCTTCTGACATGTCTTAACGACTGCTATTAATCAACATCGCGCATCTAAAATTCCGTATCATCCCACAATATTTTTATGTTAAGTATACTCATCAAACCAAATGAGCCCAAACTCGAAGGGGTTTCATCATTTGATTGTTGTGTTCCTGTTACACAACAATCAAATGATACAATATATGTTACTACCTTCCAGCTCCATCATCAGACCCTGGATACCACTTAAAACCAGAGAACACATCAAGACAAACCAGATGAGCCCAAACTTGAAGATTTTACATATTTTTTTTATTTATTTGTTATATATATATATATATATTCGGGACATTTCCACACCAATTACCTAGCCCCAAACTAGGATACCCTGTGCTATGGGTACTAGATAACGGATAAACATACATAGATACGAATATTACCTAGCCCCAAACTAGGATACCCTGTGCTATGGGTACTAGATAACGGATAAACATACATAGATACGAATATTACCTAGCCCCAAACTAGGATACCCTGTACTATGGGCGCTAGATAACGGATAAACATACATAGATACGAATATTACCTAGCCCCAAACTAGGATACCCTGTGCTATGGGTACTAGATAACGGATAAACATACATAGATACGAATATTACCTAGCCCCAAACTAGGATACCCTGTACTATGGGCGCTAGATAACGGATAAACATACATAGATACGAATATTACCTAGCCCCGAACTAGGATACCCTGTGCTATGGGTACTAGATAACGGATAAACATACATAGATACGAATATTACCTAGCCCCAAACTAGGATACCCTGTGCTATGGGTACTAGATAACGGATAAACATACATAGATACGAATATTACCTAGCCCCAAACTAGGATACCCTGTGCTATGGGTACTAGATAACGGATAAACATACATAGATACGAATATTACCTAGCCCCAAACTAGGATACCCTGTGCTATGGGTACTAGATAACGGATAAACATACATAGATACGAATATTACCTAGCCCCAAACTAGGATACCCTGTGCTATGGGTACTAGATAACGGATAAACATACATAGATACGAATATTACCTAGCCCCAAACTAGGATACCCTGTACTATGGGCGCTAGATAACGAATAAACATACATAGATACGAATATTACCTAGCCCCGAACTAGGATACCCTGTGCTATGGGCACTAGATAACGGATAAACATACATAGATACGAATATTACATCCTTGACTCGGAAACTAAGTTTTCTGCTCATCACACAAATGACTGCACATTGCAAGATTCGAACCCGCGACCGTTTGATTTCGTACCTAGAATCTCTAGCCACTAGACCAACCGGTCGTCAAAAACGTGATTGTTGAGTTCCTGTGACTACCTTCCGGCTCCATCATCAGACCAGCTCAATAGTACCATAATATTGTATTGTCATCTACACCCGTGAACAAAACTTCAGCATCATTGGGCGTCGTTAAATGGTTCAAAAGTGACTTGCAAACATGTCGCATATTAACCCAGTCAATTAAAGCTTGTAAAAAGCTACTAAACCAATTTTGATGAAATTATACAGTAATTTGTACTGTATAATTAGCCATCATCAGCCTATATATGTCCTCCCCTAACAGTACCACACTGGAGGTCTATTCTTCCAAGTATAAATGCTAGGCTTAGGCCTCTCCGCATCCAGTTTTTATTACTTGTGAGTGAGTGACGAGACGTGCAGGTCGCTCGCCTGATGGTAAGCGTCACGCCTGCCCATAACAGTTACAATGCTGCCTAGAAATGCGCGTTGCAAAATAATGCGCGTCATAGCACTGCGCTCGTCACCCTGAGTCATTGGTTGTTGGTGACATTGGTAGTCTCATGGAAATACTGCTCTTTAAGCAGTAGTGTGTAAACATTTCCGTGTGTTCGTTACACACGGAAATGTTTACACACTACTGCTTGGCGGTTGAATATCTGACAAAGGTGTGGTACTTCCCCAGGCGGCCTCTTGCGTAAAAGGCCTACCACTGCAAAAGCTAGCCGCCGGCCGCAGGTCATCACTCCACCTGGCCACAGGTCGTCCTACACTACGTTTGCCTAAACGTGTTCTCCACTCGGAGAACTCGTTACGTTAACCATTTTAAGTTATCACTTTTTTGTTTCAGCCCCTCTGCAGCTCAGTCACAGCATGAGATTCAAAGTGGTCTGCCAGATCAAGGAGCAGATATACGAAGGATATGGTAAGTTAAACATTCGTTCACACAAAGAGAAAGAGGGTAGAAATGATCAATGGGTTTTTTCTAAACCTTTGTCACATGCCTACAAGTCCGCCATTTTTTAAATAACTAGCTTAAAAGCTAATTTAACACGCCTGCCTGCCAAAAAAGATATACTGTTGGAATGTGCTTATCAAGGCCTTTAATTTGATACCCGTATTGTATAATAGGAAGAAAATAGTTATTTGTTATGCAAGGGGCTGCAAAGTGATTTTTTGGCGAGAGTACTTGTATTGAAACCTGAGCAAGCGAAAGATTCTAGGATTGAACCACGAGCGAAGCGAGTGGTTCAAATATTGAATCCTGAGCGTAGCGAGGGTTTCAAAAGTACGAGACGCCAAATAACTTTGCTGCCGTGCGCAACTTTTCACCTCACTACAGCGAGGAAAATGCTAAGTGCAATAGAGTAGAATAGAGTAGATGAGAGTAGAATAGAGTAGAACACAGTAGAACAGAGTAGAATACAGTGGAATACAGTAGAACAGAGTAGAATTCAGTAGAATACAGTAGAATACAGAAGAACAGAGTAGGACAGAGTAGAATTCAGTAGAATACAGAGGAATACAGTAGAACAGAGTAGAACAGAGTAGAATCGCGTAGATCGAGTAGAGTCGAGTAGAGTCGATTATAGTCGAGTAGTCGAGTAGAGCCGATTAGAGTCGAGTAGAGTTAAAAAGAGGCGAATAGAGACGAGTAGAGTCAAGTAGCGTAGAATCGAATCGGATAATAATATAATATAAATTAGTTATAAAGTATTTTCAGTGAATTGTCGGTATAGAACATTATTGAATAGAAAGGTTCGAATTTTATAAACTCTTTCCACGCTAGCGGATAAAATGCAATTTTTGCACTCAGATTTCGAATGACAAACAGAATCTTTCCGAGCTTGTGAGGTGAAAAATATATTATTTGCATTTGAAAATGGAGCCGTACTGCGACAGCGTGACAGTCTCTGTACGTGAGAATCCTAGCGCCGGTGACCTCGAGCCGGAGCGTGTAAGCGCTAGGGTTGATACCAAAATGGACTTTAAGACCAGAGAATATTATACATAGCTTTTATTACCCGGCTGAGGAGGAATGTGTGTTTGTTTGCAGTAGGGTTGTGTATATGTACGTTTTTTAAGCGCGTCCTACAGCCTAAACAGCTTGATGGATTTTCATAAATGAAGTATCATTGGATTCGTATTGATTACGAGAGTGCTTTAAGATATATGAAGTGTCAATAAAACTAATATGGCGGCTTATAGCTGCCATGATGATTTAAATCGTCTCAACCCTGCTGTTGCATAGCTTAAGTTTTGACTTAAAATAACTACTTTATGTACTTTATGTATCAATCCGGTGAGTAGAAGCCGAGCAAACATAAAAAGATTTTATTTCGACTGAATGTTTTTTAATCAAATGTCAGACTAATTATTATTGATATTTTAGGTCTTGGAGTAGAGAGTACTTTTAACCTAGAGAAATAGTGAAGCGGGCAAAGCTGCGGGAACGACTAGTCGTAAATAATAATTAGCCTTGTCGTCGGTAGATTAATTCACAAAATAATCAAAAGTTTTGTTTTATCACGGTCTAGGCAATCGTTTGACCGCGATCTCACCTGATGGCAAGCGGTGATGCGGTCGAAGGTGTAGCACGCTTGCCTAGTAGATACCTATTCACTCTTGACTTGAACACACCTGGGTTATACTTTACCGGAAACACTGACGAGGGCACGGCATTCCACTCCTTTGCAGTTCTTATGAATGAATGAAGAAGCGTTCGCTCAAGAACGCTTCGTTCTTTTGCGAGGTATTTCAACCATAAAAGGATGGCGCTTTGCTGATTGTCTAGTCGTACGGTAATGGAAAGGTGATGGAGGAATCAGATTGTGCAGTTCTTGTGCACACTCTCCATAGTGCAATCTGTAGAATACCGACAGGCTTGCGACCTCACGTCGATGCGCCAGACTTTGAAGCTTACTCATTACTATAGTGTCATCCCCAATGAGCATCATAGCACGTCTATCAATTGAATCCAAAGCCTCGAGCTGATACTTGGCAGAACCGTCCCAGAGGTGGCAGCAGTACTCCATACAAGATCGGACCTGTGCTTAGTAAAGATTCAAAAGCTGTCCCGGTGTGAATAGATGGCGTAATCGTCTAATAACGCTGTTAATTAGAATCTGAAGGCGGAACTTGGAGTGCGATGAAGTAGTTACATAGCTTAAATGGCTAAGAGCATGTAAGTTCGAATAGTGCGGGTTCAAGTCCCGTCCGTAATACAAATATTTATTTAGTATCAATAATAGGATTTGTTTTATTTTAAAAGCTTTTATTTAACTTCACTTGTATCTATCTATGTATGTATTTCTGTCCTGGAATCTTGCAACTCAAATTTCGAGCACTTCCCGATTAGCTACCTGGCTGAACTTTCAGGGTAGCTCACAAACCGATGACAATGCAATAAAAATATACATATAAAAAGCCCTCTTTTTTTAAAATTTTACTTATTTTTATTGATTTCCGTAAAGACACGCCTGAGTAAATCAACTAATAAGTTTGGTTCAGTTTTTCACTGCTAAAAATCAAATGATATGTATGCGCAGCGCGTAACATTAAGCCCTCACATGTTCCAGGGTCAAGCAAAAAGCTAGCAAAACTAGCAGCGGCTAGGGCTGCACTCGCCGTGCTCGACGAAGGGAAGGCAGATACCGGCGTGGTGCTCCCCACGCCGCTTGGAGCCCTACCGCAAGTGTTGGCCGATCACATCGCCAAGTAAGTTATATAACCGGCCACTTTGTAAATTAAGTTACATAACCGACCACATCGCCAAGTAGTTATATAACTGGACACTTTGTAAATGAAGTTACATAAGCGATCACATCGTCAAGTAAGTTACATAACCGGCCACTTTGTAAATGAAGTTACATAACCGCCCACTTCGCCAAGTAGTTATATAACTGGCCACTTTGTAAATTAAGTTACATAAGAGATCACATCGTCAAGTAAGTTACATAACCGCCCACTTTGTAAATGAAGTTACATAACCGACCACATCGCCAAGTAGTTATATAACTGGCCACTTTATAAATTAAGTTACATAAGCGATCACATCGTCAAGGAAGTTACATAACCGGCCACTTTGTAAATGAAGTTACATAACCGACCACATCGCCAAGTAGTTATATAACCGGCCACTTTGTAAATGAAGTTACATATCCGACCACATCGCCAAGTAGTTATATAACTGGCCACTTTATAAATTAAGTTACATAAGCGATCACATCGTCAAGGAAGTTACATAACCGGCCACTTTGTAAATTAAGTTACATAACCGACCACATCGCCAAGTAGTTATATAACCGGCCACTTTGTAAATGAAGTTACATAACGGACCACATCGCCAAGTAGTTATATAACCGGCCACTTTGTAAATGAAGTTACATAACCGACCACATCGCCAAGTAGTTATATAACCGGCCACTTTATAAATGAAGTTACATAACCGACCACATCGCCAAGTAGTTATATAACCGGCCACTTTGTAAATGAAGTTACATAACCGACCACATCGCCAAGTAGTTATATAACTGGCCACTTTATAAATTAAGTTACATAAGCGATCACATCGTCAAGGAAGTTACATAACCGGCCACTTTGTAAATTAAGTTACATAACCGACCACATCGCCAAGTAGTTATATAACCGGCCACTTTGTAAATGAAGTTACATAACGGACCACATCGCCAAGTAGTTATATAACCGGCCACTTTGTAAATGAAGTTACATAACCGACCACATCGCCAAGTAGTTATATAACCGGCCACTTTGTAAATGAAGTTACATAACCGACCACATCGCCAAGTAGTTATATAACTGGCCACTTTGTAAATGAAGTTACATAACCGACCACATCGCCAAGTAGTTATATAACCGGCCACTTTGTATATGAAGTTACATAACCGGCCACATCGCCAAGTAGTTATATAACCGGCCACTTTGTAAACAAAGTTACTACAGTCAGACAGTTAGTTATTTTAAAGTTGTTTGTTACCAACCAATACAATCCACCGACACGACATCAGCATATATTCCGATATTAATATTATTGTGTTGACGTATGTTAATATAATTTAATGATTGGTTAAAAAATAATGAATAGGTTAAAGCGTTAAGTGCCGACGCTAATTTAGCTACCAAACATAGCTGTAGGTATAACATTTTTTTATCATTCCATTATTTGTATGTACTTACCACATATATTTAGCGATGGTGGCCTAACGGTTCTATAGTGCAATTTAGAATCCAACGATACCGGGTTCAAAATCTTGGCTCCGCACCAATGACTTTTCTGAGTTATGTGCGGGTTTCCATCGCTCCGTGCTTCGGAGGGCACGTTAAGCTGTCGGTCCCGGCTGTTATTGATTAATAGCAGTCGTTAAGCCATGTCAGAGGCCCTCGGGCGGCCTGACAAACTCTGACATCAGAGGCCAGCACTACCTCATACGACAAACAAACAACATATATTTTTTCAATCATTACATTATTTGCATGTGACATGTAAGTAAGTATGGTTTATGTAGTTTATTAAATATGTGTGTAGGTATATTCATTTTTATTTTGCATGATTTATTGTATTGTTTTGCACCACCATCCTTTTTTAATTCGTATTTTCTGTCCATCCAAAGGTTGTCTGGAAGAGATCGCTTTTAGCGATAAGACCATCCGTTTTGCTTATTTTTAATTTTAATTCTTGTATATTTGTTCCATAATTCTGGTGTAATAAAGTGTTTCGTATTATTAGCATGTTCTACAAGTAGGTAGTGAAAAATAATAATTGCGAACCTTACTGTACCAGCGCGAAGTCACACTCGCAGCGCGCTTCACAGCCGCCATAAAGATTGGTACCTACTATACCAACTATATATATACTTACTGTACCAGCGCGAAGTCACACTCGCAGCGCGCTTCACAGCCGCCATAAAGATTGGTTCCTACTATACCAACTATATATATATACTTACTGTACCAGCTCGAAGTCACACTCGCAGCGCGCTTCACAGCCGCCATAAAGATTGGTACCTACTATACCAACTATATATATATATATATATACTTACTGTACCAGCGCCAAGTCACACTCGCAGCGCGCTTCACAGCCGCCATAAAGATTGGTTCCTACTATACCAACTATATATATATACTTACTGTACCAGCTCGAAGTCACACTCGCAGCGCGCTTCACAGCCGCCATAAAGATTGGTACCTACTATACCAACTATATATATACTTACTGTACCAGCGCGAAGTCACACTCGCAGCGCGCTTCACAGCCGCCATAAAGATTGGTTCCTACTATACCAACTATATATATACTTACTGTACCAGCTCGAAGTCACACTCGCAGCGCGCTTCACAGCCGCCATAAAGATTGGTTCCTACTATACCAACTATATATATATATACTTACTGTACCAGCTCGAAGTCACACTCGCAGCGCGCTTAACAGCCGCCATAAAGATTGGTACCTACTATACCAACTATATATATACTTACTGTACCAGCGCCAAGTCACACTCGCAGCGCGCTTCACAGCCGCTATAAAGTTTGGTTCCTACTATACCAACTATATATATATATATATATATTGTTGGTTGGTATACCGCACAGCTAAGTAAAGGCCTGGACAAACAAAAAGAAGAAGAAGAAGAAGAAAGAAGAAAATACATTTATTTATGACAACACACAACATCACACAGAAAAACAAAGAACAATAATTACAAACAAAAATAAAAGGTACGAAATTAATGCTGTGTGTTGTCACAAACAGGTCGCGACTCAGCAAATGCTAAGGCCATAAAGCCTTGGCACTGATTTTCTGCCGGAACCTATTTGTGACAGACATCACGAACGCAGAGTGACAACACATAAAAATTAATACACATAGAAAACATAAAATAAAATCCAAAAAACTGGACGGATTATTAAAAATATAAATTTAAATTTGCCAAAAACGTCATGATGCCAATCCGAACGTAGCTGAAATTGAAACTGTCAAACAGTCAAACTGTTTGAACTGTCAAAAAGCGTTCTTAGCGCTGTTGACGCTTTGACGCGTGCTAGTTACGCCTTCTGTTTAGCCAGGCCTTTAGTTATATAACCGGCCACAATCCATACCAATATAGGGGAGCTTTCACGCGATAACGGCTGGATGGATTTTCATGAAATTTAGAATGGAGATAGCTTATACCCTAAAATACCCTAGAATCCAAATTTCATCAAAATCTTTCCAGCCGTTATCGTGCTAAAACTCCCTAACAAACAGACAACGTTTCTCTTTTATTAATTGGTATGGAATAATAATGATAAAATAATAGCACTTTTATAATTTAAAATTGACATCTGTTGAACAAGGAGAAAACAAAATATTATAAATAGATAAAATCAATTAAAATTTTTTTTTTTTTTTTACGATTCTCACTTTTTTTGTTGCTTTGTAACTTTTTACGTTTTGAAATACTCTTTTTTGTTGTTTTGTCTTCGGTTTGTGAGCTACCCTGAAAGTTTCAGCCGGATAGCTAACCGGGAAGTGCTCGAGATTTGAGTTGCAAGATTCCAGGACAGACAGAATACATACATACATACATAGATTCCAGGACAGACAGAATACATACATACATACATACATAATTAGGTAAACTAGTAGTATTAGGACTAGTATGCTTTGAGTTTGAAAAGGAAATTTCCCTTTCATGTGCCAACAGAGTTAAATCTCACACTGGAAAAGGAAATACCCTTCTGACTCTACCGGTGCTTCGGAAATACGCCCGTTACAGAAGAGAGCACTAATTTTCTCCATTATTGTTCATTTGTTTTCTCCATTGTTGTCTTTATATACATTATAAATGCCATGAATTATAATATATACGTTTTTTATAGCAATTATTCAATTAACGCCTGCTAAGCGTATATACAAAAAAATATGGTATTATAATATTACAATCATGAAAGTGCCAATGAGGTGCCCCACAATCATTATAATTGTAAAAGTCCGAACAGTTCTGCGAACATTTTGAACTTTTACCACCATTCACTTGGAATATCTTAAGATTTACCTCAAAGCTTATACATAACCGCTTTTAAAAAAAAATAAAACTAAACTTAATCTAACCAAAACCAACATTTACCAGCCGTCACTGGTAAAACCCGAAAAAAAAAAC
Organism: Alsophila aescularia; assembly: GCA_946251855.1. Lineage (NCBI taxonomy): Eukaryota > Metazoa > Arthropoda > Insecta > Lepidoptera > Geometridae > Alsophila > Alsophila aescularia. The sequence goes on from OX276374.1 coordinate 79,744,642, forward strand.
AGTTTTATCATCTCAAGACGGTAAATCCTAAAATTAACCAATGAACGGGCTTTTACAGTAACATATAAAATGCAACATTTAAAAATATATAAAAACTCTTCGGTACCTTCCTATAGACTAATAGTGAACGGAGTAACATGCAGTTGTCTATGAGTGATTATTATTCTATTTGGCTGTCATTTACTTGTCATCATGTCTTACACATGCCAATAATTTTAATACAGTTTTTTTATCAGATTTCTTTATTCTGTTACAATGGCAAATAAAGAATATTACGAGCGATGGCTCAAACTAAAACAGCACATGGATGTTGCTTTCGCGGAAGACGCTCGCCTCCAGGAACTAGCTCAGGGCTTTGTGGGCGTCAAGCCACAAGCCACTGCCGTCGAGGTCGTCGCCAGGACCTACTGCAAGTACTGCGATATTTACAACAAACTGTGCGAGATATACGACCAAATGGGGCAAGCGCAAAGACGACCCTTCCTCAAAAAACTGATCGACACCGTCACGTGTCGACTGCTGGAACTCAAAACTACCCTCTCAGAAGTCGAAACTTTCGAGTATACATACTCCGACAACGCTCTCCAACAAATGCTGATGACACCCCACGATGTTCAAGTCTTGTGCCCGTTCTTTTACCCGTTCGAAATCAGACAACAGGAAATGCAATACATAATCGATGAAATCTTCGCTGGGAACCGTCTCGGAGACCCCGAGCCCACTCCTTCCGAGCTGGAGAGACGAGAGGAAGAACGGTTAGAGGAAGAGACCATTAAAAAGGAAGTAAAAGACGCCGAGGTTAAGAGGAAAATAGCGCTCGGAGAGGAAATCGTAGACTCTATGGACTTAGTCATTCTAAGTCCAGAGGAAGAAGAAGAATTGAGACTCAAAGAAGAATACGATACTCATATTAACAATATACAGCGCATGGAAAGGAGCAGAGTGGTCATTAGAAAGAAAGTCCAAAAGTTCTATAAAGAGTTGGACCTGTTTAATGAATTGTCGGGGAAGAAGAAAAAACCAATTAGAATGGAGCTTAAGGCAAAATCTGCGGAGCTAATTCGACGAGTGTATAGAAAGTTTATGCAGCTGAAGAGGGACCATTACAAAGATTTGAAAATTAAGCAGAAACTGGACATGATCATTCCGCCCTGGAGTCCAGAATCGGCGAAAGTTCAACTGGAAAAAGTGAAGGAAGCCCGGAGAAGTTTCCGCCAGAAATACCACGAGGAGTGGGTGCAGAAGTATATAACAGAAAAAGCGCGAGTGCTTCGAATCCGCCAAGACGACATCATCGAGGATATTACAGATGAAATTAGAGGGTGGCTTCAAGAGTGGTACGATGCTGTCAAGATTTTTGACGAATTCCCGTACGCGGGTGAAGGAGGGTCTATTCTAATAGTCTGCAACCAGACTTTCGACTTAGAAGAATACAAAGAGTGGCAGGACGCGGAGCAAAGGAGACTCAAAATAGAAGCGGGCAATCCAAAAACCAAAGAGCAGATCAAGGCGGAGAAGTTAGAAGCAAAGATAGAAAAGAAGAGATTAGCACAGGACGCTCGATTGAGAGAGAAGAAACGAATTATCGAGTACAAGAAGAATCGAATGCATCCAGACAACGACCCGGGCGTTTACTTTAAAATCGGCCAACAGTTTAAACAGAACCAAGAAGCTTGGAACATTCACGAATCTCAATGGAAAAGCATCGACGTGGTCGACGCACAGAGAGATGTGTACAGGAGATACTTAATGGACCTTATAACTGAGAACGTTTACCACGACATCAATTTGCAGCTGCGGCCCGTAGCCGACGATTTGATGCGCATCGAATATAAAACTCTAAAGATGGCGCTCAAGAAAGACTATTTCCGGATCGGTATTATAAATCCTCTAGAGAGCAAGAAGCGCAAGAAACCTAAGAAAGCCAAGCCGAAGAAGCCCGAGAAAGCGAAGCCGGAGAGATTGTTCCAACGCTTGGTTGATGAAGGTATTATAAGGAAATATCCTAGAACGACCTTGGATGAGTACTGGGGCGATCGGAATTACGCAGCTGCGGACTTGCGCGCAGTCTTGTGGACGCCGTCTTTTCCACCCCCTGGCTTAGGCGACGTGAGGGAGCTCGTCAGGGTGAACTGCCTTTTGGCACTCGGGTCCTCATGTGCCAATGCGAACAGATCGCAGCTTCTCGTGGGCCCCAAAGGCTCCGGCAAGCGGACTTTAGTCTACGCAATCGCAACCGAAACCAACTCAATCCTCATCGACCTCTCACCAATGAACGTGTACGACAAGTTCCCCGGACCGAAGAACTTGAAAATGATGTTCACTTTCATAAACAAGATAAGCAAGATGCTGCAACCGACGGTCATTCTAGTCGCGAACGTTGATAAAATGTTCTACAAGAAGGTTCCTAAAGAAGAGAAGGAGTTCGACCCGACTAGACTGATGAAGGATTTCTTCAAAGAAATCGTTAAGCCTTTGGGCAAGAATGATAAGATTTTAGTTGTAGGTACTGCCACGGAGCCTTGGTTGGCTAGACAGCCTAAGCTGTTGCAAGCATTTCCAGCGCCGATTATGTTGCCTAGAACGGACTATGCGAGCGTGTCTATGGTTTTGTCGAACGCTCTGATGAAGTACCACGGGGTCGACCGAGAGTTCGACGTACACAGCACGGCTCAGGCTCTGCGGGGATATGACATTAACACTATAAGAAAAACCATCGAGTCTATATTGACAGGAGAGAGAGTCGCAGCTTTGTACCACAAACCTTTGACCCCGATGGAAATTGTGTCAGCAGTGATAGAGGTCGAGGACGCCACTTACACTGACGATGTAGACCTCCAGATGTACAAGGATTGGTACTTGACGTCGACTCCGTTGGGCCAGCAGTTTGCGGAGTACATGGTCATGTTGGAGTCACAGTATCAAGTAAAGTTGAAGCAGGACAAGAAAAAAAAGAAGAAGACATGAAAATGTCGCCAAATTCTGTGTTCACTAGGATTGAAGAAGACATTACAATGACGCCAAATTCTGTGTACAGTAGGATTGAAGAAGACATTAAAATGAGGCCAAATTCTGTATTCACTAGGATTGAAGAAAACGTTAAAATGACGCTAAATTATGTGTTCACTAGGATTGAAGAAGACATTAAAATGACGCCAAATTCTGTGTTCAGTAGGATTGAAGAAGACATTAAAATGACGCCAAATTCTGTGTTCAGTAGGATTGAAGAAGACATTAAAATGAAGCCAAATTCTGTGTTCACTAGGATTGAAGAAGACATTAAAATGACGCCAAATTCGGTGTTCACTAGGATTGAAGAAGACATTAAAATGAAGCCAAATTCTGTGTTCAGTAGGATTGAAGAAGACATTAAAATGACGCCAAATTCGGTGTTCACTAGGATTGAAGAAGACATTAAAATGACGCCAAATTCTGTGTACAGTAGGATTTCGACTAATTGCAAAATTGTAGTGAGTTCTTGGAATAAATTCTATTGTTGCAGACTTGTCGTTTATTTGTAACAAGGAATAATTATCATAAGAGATTGGTATGTAATGTATGCAAAACTCTTTTTTTCTTATATTTTTTACTAGCTTACCCGCCCGCGACTTCGTCCGCGCGGACTACAGTTTATCGCGAAAAAAGCATCCTCTGTTCTTCTAGGATATTAAAAGCCAATGCAAAAGTAGGTATTGGATGAGCCCAAGGTACCTTGCTCGCGTGCGGGATGGTTTGAATGAGACACCGTGAATAATGAACTTAAATATTATAATGTAATATCAAGAGATTGTAGGTACGTGGTACAACGGTGGTGTCTTGATGCGAAGTGTTAGGGCCGGCGCAGCGTCGCGTAGCCGGGCTTCTTTGCTTAACCGGTCTGCCGTGCGCTTGTGTATGTGGCGTGTAAGAGGCGCGCACACATGCCACGCGTTAACAGGTATAGCACCAACCGTTCATTACAGCGAGTAATCATAATTTTCCAGATTTCCCGTGGAAAATTACCATTTTCGGGATAAAAAGTATTCCATGTTTTATTCCAGGGTATAAACTATCTCCATTCCATGTTTCATCAAAATCCGTCCAGCCGTTATAGCGTGAAAGCTCCCCAAACAAACAGACACGTTTTACTTATATATTGGTGTGGATGCTGTAGTCCAAATAATATAAATTTGTATATTTGTTCGCAGGGTTGTCAACGAGAAGTTCAACGAGTTAATGAAGAACGACATAATACATTCCAAGAGAAAAGTGTTAGCTGGGATCGTCATTACCGTCGATAGCAAGATTGAAAACTCTAAGGTGAGATTGTAGTCTAACTTTACAGCAATGGTAGTCCCAGGTGAGGTCCTAGGCTAATGAAGCACGACATACATTCCAAGAGAAAAGTGTTAGCTGGGGTCGTCATTACCGTCGATAGCAAGATTGAAAACTCTAAGGTGAGATTGTAGTCTAACTTTACAGCGATGGTAGTCCCAGGTGAGGTCCTAGGCTAATGAAGCACGACATACATTCCAAGAGAAAAGTGTTAGCTGGGATCGTCATTACCGTCGATAGCAAGATTGAAAACTCTAAGGTGAGATTGTAGTCTAACTTTACAGCAATGGTAGTCCCAGGTGAGGTCCTGGAAGTTATATGCGGTTTTGCCATCGCCCCGTGCTTCGGAGGGCAAGTTATGCTGTCGGTCCCGGCTGTTATTGATTAATAGCAGTCGTTAAGCCATGTCAGGCCCTCGGGCGGCCTGACAAACTCTGATACCAGAGGCCAGCACTGTCTCATACGACAAACAAACAAAACATTCAAATAATGATATAATTTTCAGATCATAGCTGTAACGACGGGCACTAAATGCGTCTCCGGCGAGCACATGTCAGTGCGCGGTCGCGCCGTCAACGACTGCCACGCAGAGGTCAGTACAAACTAACTAAGTGTCTCTGTGAGCTGTTCCGTAGTGTAACATTACCATTAGGCGACCATCTGGAGCTTTTGGGTGTCGAACTAACACATTGAACCTGAATTTTGGGTTTACATTGAATCCAAAGTCAAGGTAGCTGCAAAGAAACTTGGTATTTTGTCTAAAGTTAGGCGGTACTTCACACCGGGACAGCTTTTGAATCTTCACCAAGCACAGGTCCGATCTTGTATGGAGTACTGCTGCCACCTCTGGGACGGTTCTGCCAAGTATCAGCTCGAGTCTTTGGATTCAATTGAGAGACGTGCTATCAGGCTCATTGAGGATGACACTCTAGTAATGAGTAAGCTTCAAAGTCTGGCGCATCGACGTGAGGTCGCAAGCCTGTCGGTATTTGTAGAATACCTTGCACTATGGAAAGTGTGCACAAGAACTGCACAAGATCTGATTCCTCCATCACCTTTCCATTAGCGTACGAATAGACGATCGGCAAAGTGCCATCCTTTTATGGTTGAAATACCTCGCACAAGAACGAAGCGTTACGCTTCTTCATTTATTATAATGAAAGGACCGTTGCCCGGCTAAGGAAACGGACCTCCTTCTCAGGTAAAGGCGAGGAATTAAAACAAGATGGTAAGTTCAATAACAAAGGGCTTTATTACAAAAAATAGGAAAAGCACACATGAGTTATCAAATATTGGTACTCTCCCCTTTACTGAGGAATTCAAAAAGAAATATTTTACACTTAATTTAGTTTGTTCTGCATCAAAATAATTATAAACAGCAAGATCTTATAATAGGAAATATTACTAACTTAATACTCATAACTCAAAATTCTCAAATATGATTCCAATTTCCTCAAACATATAAATTTTAGTACATAACTTCGATGTATGAAGATGTATGATATGAATTTACAATAGAAAAGCTGTATCCTAGGCTAGTGAAACTTAGAGAGTCTGTGCTCAGCACATTAACATGTATTGGTCACAACGCAACGGAATAATCTTGTCTTTGCCTCAGAATGTTCTAAATTAAAAGAGAACTTGTGCAAACAGAGTGTGTGTGTGTAAGATTGTGTTTCCCAGAGGGATATTAAACTCTAAAATAGAAAGTAAACAGAAAGTAAGACAGAAAGTATCTTTCAACAGTATCTTAGCACGTTAGAAGGCGAAGGCTTCCCTCACTACCGTAGGTCGCTGACTCAAAATGATTTGGAGTGGACCAACCTGGAAGCTTCCTGGGACGCCGTACCGTAGTCTCGCGTGCCGCCGCGGAACGCCTCCTTACTCCACTCGATCAGCTCCTACTGCTTGATCACGAACGGTGCCTGGTATCTTCTACTGGACAGGTGGTGCGTTGGAGTCCTTCTGGAGTCCCTCGTAGACCGGCTTCTTCCACGAACGGTGGTGAGCCCCGGGTGATCGCGCACAGCAGCTCGCAGTGGTGACGACAATAGCCGACCGTAGATGCACGATTTAACCTGAAACCCACGTTCCTTCGTGTTCAAATGTGTCTCGAGATGCCCGCCTTAGATAGAAGCGGTGCAAATCAAAACAGATATTTCGTTAGTACAATACTGAAATCACGGGAAATCACACTAACCTGGCTTTTGCACTCGTATACTTATTTCGCCTGTAACAGGGCAGCTTCGTTCTGGACAGCGTGCCTCGGTCGTTTTGTTCACACAAGAGAACTGCGTGTTTTTCTGCTGCCTGCGTCGATCTTAATTACGTGCCAACTATGTAAACTAAATTCAGTTTCACGTCCGAAATCAAAATCCAATCCACAGGCTTCTCTCTTGTATATATACGAACTTTGGTTTGCACTTCGAGTAGCATTCTACTCAGACCTCGAACTTCCGGTATCCAGAAAACTCTAGAAAGAACTCTGCAACTTGCTTCGTAAAGCAGACCTTGTTGGCCTAGCTATACAGGTCACTGTCCTCCAGCCAGTTCTGGTACATTCCAATCAAGTTCCGGTGTTTACTTCGAAAAACTTCATATAAAAAAAAAACATCTTTCCGGAACTTACATGTGATTTCGCCATTATGTCAAAACCTTCCATGGTGTGACCATCGCAAGCGATTTCTAGATTTAAATTATTTTCGACATATGAAACGCTGCCTTCTGAATTTATGATTTGTTAGCCAACTTAAAGATGCGACCTATTCTGGATTTTTAAACAACCCGTTCCTCGTCCAAAGTTATCCAGAGCCCGAAATATTCCTGAAACGTCAATAAATAATAGCAACACTCAGAAGCCCTGCTACTTGCCGTCAGAGTCCACCGCTTCGTTTACACTTTCCTTCTAGTTCACGCCTCTTGTAGCTAGCTGTCGCTGCGTGGATTAACCATTTTATCTATTTTGAGACAGTAGATGAAAACTTTTCCCTTTCACTCGCAGAGGCAAATTCAACCATTATTTCTTGATTCTTAGATAGGCGAAATTATCAATCTGTCTTTAACAAGAAAAGCTTTCATTATTCCTTTAACGAAGAAAGTGGCGCACGCGTGGTGGAGTTCGGCGTTTTTTACAAACTCGGCGTTTGGTTTTCAGATACGGAGAAAACACAACTTGATCTAATAGAAAAGACGCTGCTCCTCGCCAGATGGCGTTGTACCCAATACATTTTATTTAATCGAGACCGATAACAAAAATCTAACTTGGAGTCATGATTTAACATGTCACAATAAGAACTTCTAAGGAGTGGAATGCCCTGCCCTGGTCAGTTTTTCCGGTAAAATATAACCCTGGTGTGTTCAAGTCAAGAGTGAATAGGTATCTTCTAGGCAAGCGTGCTTCCAACACACGCCACCACACCTTCGACCAACATCGCTTTCCATCAGGTGAGATCGTGGTCAAACGGTTGCCTAGATCATGATATAAAAACAAAAGACCTCGCGAGTACAAACATTTTTGCAAACAGTCTAGCGATGCATAGTAGCGCCATCTAGTTACCTAGTAGGTAAAGGGCTGATTCCACAGTAGCGCTATCTAGTTACCTTATTGTACAACTAACATTAATAACCAAGGTGCTCCATGAATCCCTACCTAGTAGGTAAAGGGCTGATTCCACGGGTAGAAACCTAAAAGTGAACAACTTACTGCATTTTGAGGAGCTCAAGGGCTCCTAAGCCATTTGTCAGGGCGCCCTTGATCACTACTTACATTAGCGATCCAGGGGTGTTCAGCCAGATCCCCATAATCTAGGTGACAGTCCAAGCCGAGATTCACACCCCCTGGGTGCCCTTGTGCGGGTTGCCAAAATTTTAACTTAGTTGTGCGCCTTTTGCGCAATTGCGGCGGACCGCCAGGTCTAAAAATAATTATTTTTTTGACAAAAACGTGAACAACCGACTCGTACTTCGCGAACGCTCGAACTAAATTTTTCTTAATATTGAAACTGGTTAAAAAACTGCTGAACCGATTTTGATAAAATTTCGATGGGACCAATCTTAAAGTATATCCTAGCAAAAAAAATATAATTAAATAGTTTCACAAATCACGGAGTTCTGAAGTAACAAACATTAAAAAAAAACGGGTCGAATTGAGAAACTCCTCCTTATTTGAAGTCAGTTAAAAAAGGGGCTCTCTCTTTTCTCGCTATCTACCAAATATACCGCACCTAGGTATCTAATTTCCGGTTATTGAAGTACTTTTATCGATGGTTTATCTATTCAACAGCTGAACCTGACTAAATCTGATTGATGTCAATAAGGGTCAAAATCGTGTCACCTTATAAATGATATTGGAGCTATGTACCTACATTACAAAAAAAAAGGCACATGATTTTGACCCTTAATGAAATCAGTCAGATTTGGTCAGATTCAGCTATTGAATAGCATAAACCATCGGTAAAAGTAGTTCAGAAAACGGGCATAAGTTCTGTCTGTTATTCAATTATGTTAACCCTATTGTTTGGGTGTCCTAAAGGATTTCGAAATAATATATGGTGATCATTTAACACCATTTATTGCGTTGAACACTACTACATTCAAACAAAATACGAAGTAAGATTATTCTACAACTATCACTAATACTATTGCAAATGGTTGGCTGCTGGACTTAGTACTAACCCCTGACCCATTGGTAGACCTTCAGATATGTGAGTGTAGCTTCTAGAAGGTCGCAGAAAAGAGGACAATGACCTAGCGTCATTCTTTTTTATATTAATGTCACGGTACTGAAGTGCGTCTCTCAATGGCTCATTCTTCTTCTACTTTTTTTTGGATGGCTTCTGCGGAGGCACTGGCCTACTAGCAATTTCGCCAATGTCAAGTGTATTATATTTTAAAGTAATGTCACGTCACAGTCAATTATTGTCAAAGTCACGAATCAGTAAAATGGTGGACATTTACTGAAACTTCCGAGGGAGATTTGGAAAAATCACAAAATGCCATTTATTTCTGCGTTTGATTCTTTTGCCCGCACTCGTGCACGTTAACGAACACCTAATGGTTAATATTCCACCAATATTACACATTAACACTCGAAGATACACAAGATTGAGAATAAAATCTAACTCTACATCACAACATTTTGTTTTTTTTCAAAAATTCCCCCCTTTGGCTCAAGCATGAAGTTATTCTCTAATTGAGTTGTCACTATCTTGTCAGATAGACAGCGACATTGACATTTTGCACACTTGATGTATGGTGCGATCGAGTTGAAATAACACCCATACGACACAATTATCTTCAAAGCCAGCCTTCTCTAATTGAACCCGAAGTCCCCATCCACATAGTACTCCAATACAGACACGAAATTATACACATGCCTGCGACTGCGTCTTATATTTCTTTATCTTATTTTTTTATTTTTATTTAAGAATTATTATTATTATTATTATTATTTTTGCCTCATTTTAGTTTTGTACTCAGTCGTTTTTTTTAATGTTTTTTATTGAATTGTTATTTATTTGCAGGTGGCGGCGAGACGATGCTTGCAGCGACATCTGTACTCCCAGCTTATGCAGTATGCTTCACAACCAGGTTCATATTTATTACTAGCTTTTGCACGCGAATTCGACCGCACAGACTACAGTTTGTCCTAATAAAAAGTATCCTTTGTCTTCTTGGGGTTCAAACTATCTCTATACCAAATTACATCACGATTGGCTCAGCCGTTTAGCCGTGAAAATGTAACAAAACAGAGTTACTTTCGTTATTTGAGTTATTATATGTTAGTATGGTTTACCCTTCGATGAAAGAAACAAATAGAGATCAAGCACTTAATACTTATATTATTCAATGTGCGATCACGCGACTATTAGTGGTGTGCGTGTCGCGTGGTACAAAACCGTTCGTCATCAAAAGATCGCAAGTGATATTGTGCCATCCTTTTCCCACACGCATTAACCCGTACCGCTTGCCTATTCGCTCCACGCAAACATTTACGTGTTACGCACACAAGCGTGTGTCAGCGCGCGTAGTCGATTAGTTATGTGTTACGGCTCAAGACTATGGATAGCGGCTTTTTACTTTTTATGATGAATAAGTTTAGTTACCTATTTGCCAATTAAACAAGCCGTCTCCACTATAAGCCGGCCATGCGCGGAGTTTTGGTGGAACAAGAATTGGGCAATTTTAGTGAATCCTTATTTGTTTCTTTCATCGAAGGGTTTACCTAACTACCAACCAAATTTCAAGAAGATAGGATAAGATAAGATAAGAAATAATTTATTCTCACAAACTGTATAAATCAACAGAGAAACTGCAACGAACTGCAATAACTGTTTGACAATAACTGTTGATGCAACGGTTCAACAGTTATTGTCAAACATACATTCAGTAGTCGCAGCGGAAGTATGTGTCTCGGAAGTTGTCTGCTAGTCGCTGTGCAAACTGCTATTTTTTAGGCGCAATCCCAATGTTAAAGGTGAAGACAGCATTGTATAACTGCCTCGCTCACTCGCTTACGTTTTTCGCATATTCTATCTCGCTCTTACTTTATGTTGTTTTATCCCTACAGCAGTACCTGCGCAATCGTTCACAGAGCCTAACTTCACAAACATATAGATTGGCTGCGACTACTATACATACATACAAAAGCTGATTCGTCCATGTTGATTTGGAGCCCTCACTTCGCTCAATCAGTAAAAAAGTAACAAATCTTTATCTTTAATTGCAGATCCAAGGATCCCAATCAAGGATTCAGACCTAGAGCCGCTTCCATCAGGCGGATACCAGCTGAAGCCGAACCGTCAGGTGCACCTGTACGTGAGCACCGCGCCCTGTGGAGACGGCCGGATATTCAGTCCGCATGAGAACAGGGAGCCGCAACCTGATCCGCATCCTAACAGGTGAGAGAGATAGGGAGACTGGCTTAATGAGACACAAGCAAATATACAGAAACACATCTAGATATACAGATAGAGTATAAGACTTACAGATAGAAAGACAGACAGACCATCAGATTTATAGCGAGAAAAATCTATCGATAGACACAGTAGCAGACTTGAAGAGAGATATGTCGATAGATAGACAGATTATCAGACTTGTAGAAAGAAAGCGATCTAGATAGACACAGAAAGTATCAGAATTATAGAGAGAAACATTGATAGATAGACAGATTATCAGACTTGTAGAGATAAAGCGTGATATATACACAGAAATAGTATCAGACGTTTAAAGAGAAATATTCATAGGTAGACATCGTAGACATATCAGACTTATAAAAAGAAATATCGATAGAAGGACAGACAATCAGGTTTATAAAAGAAAAAGATCGATACAAACGCAGTGTATCAGACTTACGTCAGGCCAGTCGCACTCCGCAACAAGTACAAATATTATACCTACACTTTGCGGCCGCAATATTGAGGTTAATTCAGTAGAGTGTCAAGCGTGTGCTCGATGAGTCGCGCGCCGTGAGCTTACGATAAAGTACCTACTCACGTAAAGTTGTTGTCAAGTTTTATTCTTTTCTTAATTATGAGTACCAAGAAGAAACCTAGAAGGTACTGCATAGCATTCGGTCTGACAAGTCTCGTAAAATACCTACATACTGACATTTTATTACGTAGGTAGCCATTTATTTTTCATTAATTATTAAGCATGGAATTCAGACAGGCACCTTTTATTCGTCAAAGTGCAATACCTATTAAGTTATAATCAAATAATGAGGTACTAGGTATATTCTGATAAGAATGTCATTATATGTAGTTAACAGAACTATCAACATTTATAATAATAAGTTAAAAAAGAATACATTATTACATAATTGTTTATTCTGTTACAATATCTAAGTCATATCATATCACAGAATAATTACTAGTGCAAGTACCTAGTCATATCTTGATACAACCCTACCGAGCGAAATAGTGACAGAGCGATTGTAAACGGTTAGAGCAATGGGAGCTCTCGCGCGTTGTGATACGGTACATTCTAGCCTGCACGCGATGTGTGAGCGCCTTCTAGGTAAATATAATTGAAAGCTCGCAGCGCTGTGCGAGTTAAATTGCACTTTATTGCGTTGTACCGAGAGTTGCTATGTATTTAAATGACTTTACTCAGTTATCCTGCTGTACTTGTACTATTATTTATTCTGTGCTTACGTGAAGAGAAAGCTTGACATATAAACAGACAGATAGACTCATTGCGTAGGAACAACTATGAGGATCAAGGCCCCACAACTTATAGATTGGAATCATATTCATTACTAGCTGCGCGCTGCGGTTTCACCCACGGGAGGGATGATGATGATGAATGGTATCCCATGTGTTATTCTGGGGTATAAGTTATCTCCATTGCAAATTTCATCAAAATCCGTTGAGCCATTTGAGAGTGAAGCACGATGATGATGATGATGATGAAAAGTATCCTATGTGTTATTCCAGGGTATTAGCTGTCTCCATTCTAAATTTCATCAAAATACGTTCATCCGTTTAAGAGTGAAGTATGATGATGACGACCAAATTATCCTATGTTTTATTCCAAGGTATTAGCTATCTCCATTCTAAATTTCATCAAAATACGTTCATCCGTTTAAGAGTGAAGTATGATGATGACGACCAAATTATCCTATGTTTTATTCCAAGGTATTAGCTGTCTCCATTCTAAATTTCATCAAAATACGTTCATCCGTTTAAGAGTGAAGTATGATGATGACGACCAAATTATCCTATGTTTTATTCCAAGGTATTAGCTATCTCCATTCTAAATTTCATCAAAATACGTTCATCCGTTTAAGAGTGAAGTATGATGATGACGACCAAATTATCCTATGTTTTATTCCAAGGTATTAGCTATCTCCATTCTAAATTTCATCAAAATACGTTCATCCGTTTAAGAGTGAAGTATGATGATGACGACCAAATTATCCTATGTTTTATTCCAAGGTATTAGCTATCTCCATTCTAAATTTCATCAAAATACGTTCATCCGTTTAAGAGTGAAGTATGATGATGACGATCAAAGTATCCTATGTTTTATTCCAAGGTATTAGCTATCTCCATTCTAAATTTCATCAAAATACGTTCATCCGTTTAAGAGTGAAGTATGATGATGACGATCAAAGTATCCTATGTTTTATTCCAAGGTATTAGCTGTCTCCATTGTAAATTTCATCAAAATACGTTCATCCGTTTAAGAGTGAAGTATGATGATGACGATCAAAGTATCCTATGTTTTATTCCAGGGTATTAACTATCTCCATTGTAAATTTCAGCCGTTATCGCGTTAAAACTTAACATAAAAACGGACAACGTTTCACTTTTATATATTGGTATGGATTTAACTTAACAATGTTGTTTCAGACAAGCTCGGGGCCAGCTGCGAACTAAGATAGAATCCGGCGAAGGCACGATCCCTGTCAAGAACAGCAGCATCATACAAACCTGGGACGGGGTTATGCAGGTGTGTGTATTAACGCTTACACTCACACTAGTTCACCCTGTATCGCGGGCGCTATGAACACGTGTCACACACACCACAAACATTAGCTAGAGACCCTGAATGCGAAGTCTCACGGTCGTAGGTTCGAATCCCGCTAGGTGCACATTTGTGTGATGAGCTCAAATAATTGTTTCCGAGTCATGCATGTAATTTTCGTATCTATGTATGTTAATCCGTTGTCTTGTGTACCCTAGTTAGGTTATACTTATAAGAAAGCAATAGGAACGAAAAAAACTACAAAGGAGATAATTGAAAAAAAAAGTCGAGGGTAATTAAAATGAGCTTTAACATTTTTAAAATTCGTGTCTGTCTGTTTGTCTGTATGTTTGTTCGCGCATCACGTAAAAACTACTAGACCATTTGCGATGCGGTTTTCACTGTTAGATAGCTGTTATATAGGGTGACTTAAACACGGGTGTACTTGGTATCTCAAACCGAGCAATCGATAAAAACTTTTTGACGGCTGAGGGAATTTTGCCTGCCAGTGTTGCCATTTACCAGAAAAAAGGTTTTATAAATAGATTTTAAAAGGACTTATCAAACAGCCCTCGTATTTGACATAATGTTTACATGTTATTGCTCGTGTCTGTACATCAGATTTTAAGTCAAATTCTAAGTTATCCAACAGTAAAAACTGCATTTAAATCGTTCCAGTAGTTTTTACACAAAAACAAATAAATTAGCTACACAGTTTTTATTTTATTTGTATTCTTTTTCAGTAGCTTATTTTAAGACACCTGCGCCTGCGCCGCAATTCTGATTAATGATTGCATGAAAGTTAACCGAATCGAGATTGAATTGTGTATTGAATAAAAATTATTTCTGTATCAATTTATGGTGGCTCCAGACTCTCGTTCAACCCTTCCAATCGTTGGGCCAAACATCGAAGTGATAGGCTTTATCTGATCAGCGTCTAAAATTACTATATTCAGCCTATTGACGACAAAAAATTATATGATATGCGTAAACGAAGTGGATGTTTGTTTGTCGTATGAGGTAGTGCTTGGCCTCTGATGTCAGAGTTTGTCAAGCCGCCCGAGGGCCTCTGACATGGCTTAAAGACTGTTATTATTCAATAACAGACGGGAACGACAGCTTAACGTGCCCTCCGAAGCACGGTGCGATGGAAACCCACACATAACTTAGAAAATTCATTGGTGCGGAGCCTAGGTTTTGAACCCGGTATCGTTGGATTCTAAATTGCACTATAGAACCGTTAGGCCACCATCGCTCTTGTAAATTTATTAGTGGACGCTAACTGTACATTTTGAATGAGATGCAAAACAAGCCAAGACTGTCCAACTGATCGTAGAACCTTCGATGTGTTTGAGCCAGTTTGAGCGAGTTCGAGGACTTTTTGGAAACTCCTTTGATTTGGTGTCGATCTATCATCTTCACGATCTCTTGCCAACACGACCGAACTTGTCAAACGCTTCTTCACATATCGAAGACTGGACGATTAATTGGCGTGGTGATTGGGAAGAAATCTGGAGCCACCATAAGCTCAACTCTCGGATTACAATAACATTCGCGAGCTACGTTTGACGTTGACATTCATGAGATTTATGGCAGATCGGCACTGGAATAAGAAATCAGAATTATACTCGCATACGTATTATTCCAGGACCAAAAGTACCTATAAAGTACAATATACTACATTTCTTCAAAATTCGTTCAGCCGTCAAATAGTTTTGATCGATTGCTCGGCATCTAATCACTGGATTAATATACCAAGTACCCCAGTTTTTAAGTCATACCCTAAGCTATCCAACAGTGAAAACAACATCGCAATCGGTTCAGAATTTTTTACGTGATGCGCGAACAAACACACAGACACACACGATTAAAAAAAAGTTATATTCTTGTTCAGTAACCTATTTTAAGTACCATAGACCATTTTTTTTTATTATCTTCATTGTACAATTTTTTTGGTACTGACTGCTTTATTATAAGTATAGATAGATTTGAAAATGTTTACCTCCAGGTTGATTCCATATGAAATTTAATGAAAATGGTTCAGTAGTTTTTTTTTAATTCGGTTTATTGGTTCAAGGGATTATTTTAAGTTTTCACGTTAATCTAACGTTTACATTGTCTTCGCAGGGTGAGCGCCTCTTAACTATGTCCTGCTCGGACAAGGTAGCTCGCTGGTGCGTGCTGGGGGTGCAGGGCGCTCTGCTGTCCAGGGTGCTGCGCCCCGTCTACCTGCACTCGTTAGTGCTCGGCTCACTGCTCCACCCGCACCACATGTACAGGTAAGTGGTAACTGTTGGTTAATATCTTGCTCGGTCAGCAAAATGCCAAGCTCAGTGAGAATAATGTCATGATTGGTGAGGAAAATGTCAAGCTCAGTGAGGAAAATGTCAAGCTCAGTGAGGAAAATGTCATTATTGGTGAGGAAAATGTCAAGCTCAGTGAGGAAAATGTCATTATTGGTGAGGAAAATGGCAAGCTCAGTGAGGAAAATGACATTATTGGTGAGGAAAATGCCCAGCTCAGTGAGAATAATATCATGATTGGTGAGGATATTGTCAAGCTCAGTGAGGAAAATGACATGATTGGTGAGGAAAATGTCAAGCTCAGTGAGGAAAATGTCATTATTGGTGAGGAAAATGTCAAGCTCAGTGAGGAAAATGTCATGATTGGTGAGAAAAATGTCAAGCTCAGTAAGGAAAATGTCAAGCTTGGTCAGGAAAAGCCCTTACTCAGTCAGCAAAATATTCTTGGTTAGCTAAATTTCATGCTAGGTAAGGAAAAAGCACTGTTCTTTCTTAAAATATCATAATAAATGTCTTATGTTAGGCTCATTTAGTGGTCGTTCAAAACAAAATCAAGAGATTCGGAACAAAAACACACTCTCAAGCAATGAAATCGACTAACCTCATGTTCTGAAAATACGTAACAACCAATAAAAACTATAGATACTGAAGTTTACCATCTCACCTTTATAATTACATAATTTTCGTGAAAGTATTTTTTGAGATACAATACATAAAATTATACGAGATTATGTACA
The DNA here is from genome assembly GCA_946251855.1 of Alsophila aescularia. NCBI lineage: Eukaryota > Metazoa > Arthropoda > Insecta > Lepidoptera > Geometridae > Alsophila > Alsophila aescularia. Next base: position 79,761,464 of record OX276374.1, read on the forward strand.
AATTTTAAAGCAAGCCATGGGAAAACGTCTAAAGACAAAACATTTCTTTGAATGTAAAATCATTAATAATGGTTATATAATTTGAATCATCATCATGTCAGCCTTTAGACGTCCACTGCTGAACATAGGCCTCCCCCAAAGAGCGCCATGTCGAGCGATCTTGTGCCACCTCCATCCACCGACTTCCTGCGATGGCTACAATGTCCATCGTGTGGGGGTCTCCCTACACTTCGCTTGCTTGTTCGTGTTCGCCATTCGAGGACCTTGTGTTGCCAGTGATGACATACGGCACTGAGACATGGTCGCTAACTATTGGCCTCATACACAAGCTCAGAGTTGTGCAGCGCGCAATAGAGAGAGCTATGCTCGGTGTTTCACTACGTGATAGAATCAGAAATGACGAAATCCGTAGAACGAAGGTTACCGACATAGCTCTCAGAGTTTGCAAGTTGAAGTGGCAATGGGCAGGCCATATAGTTCGCAGAACCGACAACCGCTGGGGAATAAACGAATAATGATTAAAGAAATATAATTTATAGTATTTTCAGTAAGAAATGTAAGATTTTTTCGATTATTTTTTAATTAAGAAAAGTTTCTTCTTTCAAATAATCAATAATAATAACATAGAAAAATATACCTTTGATTTCACGCGTAGGATCTGAGTAGGGTCGATTTCATTGCTCGCTAGTATATATTTTCATTGAAAGGAGGATGCCAGCTTTCGGCTTCCAAGACTTTTAAATGTTAAATGCCGCGGACACGAAATCTATCCACATTATTGACCATATAAAATAATGTAATTAATTCTTATTAAAACAATAACTTTCGGGAACGGTTATTAAAAAAAATAGGAATAAAAATGGATAGAAATGACCGGAAGTTGCTGTGAATTGATACTAATTACGAATCATAGCGTTCACTATAACTCGTAATTAGTGCAAATAAACTATTAATAAATCGATAAACAAAATCGATTTAAATATAATCTACAGGATATCTTAGTTTATTTTAATAGAAATCATTTCAGTATATTATTTTATGATATTAGAAATAACAACAGTAGACGCATACATATTTTTTTATCTTGCTTATACGTTAATTCATTATTTGTTATAAATGTTTCAGTGGTTTAGGTACCAAGCTCATGACAAGAGCCGAGAAGGCCCAGGGTTCAATTCTCAGATTGAGTACCTAAGTGCCTAATACTAATAGCAGGTATAGGTAGATAATAATACTTAAACATGATCGTAAAGTGTAGGTATAATTATCAGTTTAATATTAGATTTCAATGATTATCTTGGCTTTATTATTCTCTTGACCATAAACCGTGTCATAATGTAACGAAAGTCACATAACCACAAAAGTTAACTTTATTTCCTCATAACTTATTTTTGAAAAGGTCCCAGAAAAAACTAATAACACACAAAAGCTTTTAACATAATGCTTTAAAAATATAAATACAGTTGTGTCCGCGATAATTTTACATCGAGCCTAAGTCACTTTGGAGATCTGGCATAGTCCTTTAGGTAACATGGATCTTAAAGATATAAACAAATAAAAGTACATATTCATACATCTAAATATTATAATTTTTCTATCGCTGTTAAAAAACTAATTATTTACAATTATTGTAAAATCTTAGGGCGGTAGCACACGGCGACTTTTTGTGGCGACATTAGAATCGCAGAAATCGGATATATTGTAATACTGTGCACTGATTGGTCGGTAATATTAGCTCGTTCACAATTTTTCGTCTGTTTGTAATAAAACTAATTAGAATCAGTCTTACAATAAAGCGGTGACAGACACTATGCTACTGCATCGATCCTGTCGCGCATTGCAAACGCGACAAGCGGCCTTTTTATATGCAGTCGGGCGCTCATAAAACGCGATAATGTGCCGCCGCAATAAATCGCCGTGTGCTAAGGCCCTTACATCCAAATACTTATTCTAGAGAGTACGGGGATGTCGGCCGAGTCATCAAGTAGTAGATTCCACGTGCCCTTGGAGAAACAAATTAAAAACAAAGGTTTTAGTTTACGTATGGTTAAGAAAAGTAATTGGCATAGGTATGAGTTTGTATGTTTGTGTGAATATTATCATTTTTATCCGACTTTAAAAGAAAGAGGTTCTTAATATGACTGTTTTTACGGTTCCTTACCCAAAGGGTGAACAGAGTCCGCCTGTCTGTCTGCTTGTCATGTCCTGACTAAAGGGCTAAATCTGTTAAACCGTAATAGGAAGCTGCTTGAAATTTTCTGAGAATATGTGTTATTATGGCGGATATTCTAACTAATAATAAAAAAACGTACATCCTCATACAAGAAATGTATTTTTTCTATTTGTTCTATATTGTATGATGGTACGGAACCCTCGGTGCGCGGTTATTGTGTTTCTTCCGGATGTATGAACTGTTCTAGATGATTATTTATATATGAATGGGCTTCAGGCCTCCAGACTACCATGCAAACATGTAAATTGGTTTAGTGGTTTTTAAATCCATGTTTGGTTCGGTTTTTTGTTTCAAGAATTAGCGATAGGTAGAAAGCAAAATGAGTTCGTTTTAATTACATTACAATACAGAAAACTCGCTCCCTTAAATGTACTGATTTCCGGTGACCAGAAACTTCAACTTCATACATAAACATTGAGAGTGAGACCGGCCAGACTCCCTTATAAAATGTACTGATTTCTGGTGACCAGAAACTTCAACTTCATATATAAACATTGAGAGTGAGACTGGCCAGACTCACTCCCTTAGAAAATGTACAAATTTCTGGTGACCAGAAACTTCAACTTCATACATAAACATTGAGAGTGAGACCGGCCAGACTCCCTTAGGAAATGTACTGATTTCTGGTGACCAGAAACTTCAACTTCATACATAAACATTGAGAGTGAGAACGGCCAGACTCACTCCCTTAGAAAATGTACTGATTTCTGGTGACCAGAAACTTCAACTTCATACATAAACATTGAGAGTGAGAACGGCCAGACTCACTCCCTTAGAAAATGTACTGATTTCTGGTGACCAGAAACTTCAACTTCATACATAAACATTGAGAGTGAGACCGGCCAGACTCCCTTAGAAAATGTACTGATTTCTGGTGATCAGAAACTTCAACTTCATACATAAACATTGAGAGTGAGACCGGCCAGACTCACTCCCTTAGAAAATGTACTGATTTCTGGTGACCAGAAACTTCAACTTCATACATAAACATTGAGAGTGAGACCGGCCTGGTTTTATACGATTCATTTTCTACTACTAATAGACAACCGATCTCCATTAGGACTCAATCCCAGCAAGCGCTTTATAAACGCCGTTGCTTTATTTCCATTACCCAACTCTAAATCATATCTGACCGGGTTAAAAACAGGGGTTGCTCCTATAAAGTTATTTTGTTCCCTACTATAATGGTTAAGTTCCCCATTAGCGCTTCTGACTAGAGTATTAATTTCTCGCATTACTGTGAACACGGGCAACACATTTTTCCTGTTTTTGATTAAAAAGTCTAGCATTCTGAATAAAATGTTATTGCTTTCCCCTGATCCATTTAGGAATGGTAGGTATCTCTTCTGTCGTTTAACTACGTGTTTTGTTGTTTCTTCGTTGTTGATTTTGATTTGTCTAAGACTTGATATGATTTGAGATATTCTGTAAGTATTTTCTAATACCTTTAGAATGTTCAATGGTTTTGATTTATCTTTACGATCTGGTTTGCCTTTAGAAATGTGCTTTGTATCTTTTTGTTTCGGCAAAACATTAGCTGCTTCATAACCAGTGTTTTCATCACCTTCGCAAGGATCTTTGTATAATAATATATCAGTATTACTTTCTTGTCTATCTACATGTTTGTTGGTCAGTGTATCTGTTGGACCAATATCATCTGAAGTACTTAATTCTGCATTTAGTAGAGTAAACTTAGTTGCGTCGTCTCTTTTAACAGTTCTCAATCTCTCATTATCTAATGCTTCTATATGTTTGTCTTGATGTTGTGTTTCGTTTACTTCTACACCTGTTTGTATATCTTTAACATCTGTTCCTGTTTTACTATCTAGTAAAACAAATTCTTCACTATCTTTAATGATTGACTCTATTTCTTTATCTTTGAGTATGTCTTGGTTTAATTCTGTTTGTGATAAATCTTGTTCAGAAGCTTCGGCAACCTGATCTTCTATTTCTTCACTTTTATCTTTGTCGTCTTGTGTTTTCAGTATATCCGTAATAGAATCGTATTTTGGACCACTGTGTTTGGAAATAGTTTCATTTTGTAATGCCACTTCTGAATTATTAGTGTTATGTGTGTCATCAGTGATATTCATAATATCGTGATCATCATTGTTTGTGTCATTGTTTACTTTCTTCTTTATATCTTCGTGTTTACTGTTCGTAACAGATTGTATGAAAGCGAACAGTTTTTGTAAATTGGACTCTAAGTTCTTGCGCTTTAAGTGCGTTTTTTGATTGGAAGTCAAGTAGAAGGAGTAGAAGCCGTGTGTCTGGGAGCGGCCGTCACCTGTGAAGTGCAGAAAAGTGTGTCTCAAGTCCAGTGCTTTGTTATATTGTACAGTTGATACTAGAGTATTGTGACTACTTGACTAGAGACGATGCGATAGTGATCTAAAATGCTTAGGTGATTCGAATTAAAGTGTGCAAAGCTATCCTTGTACCCCAAGAGTTTAATGTCGTTTTACGATTGTACCACTCGTGCTTCATCGAGCTACGTTTATACCACTTGTGCTACATCGAGCTACGTTTACACCACTTGTGCTACATCGAGCTACGTTTACACCACTTGTGCTACATCGAGCTAAGTTTTTCTCGAACTACATCCACAACACTTAGTATCAACGCCGTTTCTCATCCTGGCTGTCTTTGAAGTATGAGCACTCTCCCCGAGCCTGTACTCCTTACACGAAGCACACTCGCTAGCTATGAATGCTGTACGGCAAAACACAGACTCAGTGTAAAATATGCGTCGAAATCCTAAAAGATGTTTGATCAGGTGCCTTCCTGAACAATTGAACACTAAGATCTGCGGTGTTTACACTGTGCCAGTGTCACATGGAAGATCTGTCAGATAATCAAGAAGGTAAGTCCTGTCGAGTGATCGAAATGCATCAGCAGTAAGCAGACAACTAGAGGAGGAGACTCCACGTGCGAACTGATATTTGTGCCCACGTTTACCATGTGCGCCACGATTTTGTCACAAACACTACAATTTCATAAAAGTGCTACACCGAGCTACATTTATACCGTGCTACAAGAGTGCTATATCGAGCTACGTTTATACCATACGTGCTACAAAAGTGCTACATCGAGCTACATTTATACCGTGCTACAAAAGTGCGACACCGAGCCACGTTTATGGCATAAGTGCTAAAAAGGTGCTACACCGAGCCAAGTTTATACCATACTTGCTACAAAACTGCTATGTCTACGCCAAACTTGCTACGAATCTCACTTAGTATCAACGCTGTAGCCCATTCTCGCTGTCCTCGCGTGAGCGCACTCCCCGTGCCTGTACTCCTTCCACGAGGCACACTCGCTGGCTACGAACGCCATGGGGCGGAGTATGGACTCCGTGTAAAACATATAAGACCGCCAGTGGCTGCAGAAGACTGGGGGGAGAATTAGGCTGTTAGTAGAGGATCTACCGACGGTTGCTGAAACGCGTGTCACATAAAGAATGGGTTTCTGATACGCAATTCATGTAAAAATTATCTAATTGATTGACGCACTTGATCAGTTCGTTTACTTTCATAAACTCTAGTGTTTTGTACAAGTGTAGCTCTATCGTTGTCTCTTTTCTTTTTGAAATTACTTAAATCAAATTTTGATTGTAGCAAAAATCTAACCGCCGGTTTCTGAAACGCGTGTCACATAAAGAATGGGTTTCTGAAACGCAATTCATGTAAAAATTATCTAATTGATTGACGCACTTGATCAGTTCGTTAACTTTCATAAACTCTTTAGTGTTTTGTACAAGTGTTGCTCTATCGTTGTCTCTTTTCTTTTTGATATTACTTAAATCAAATTTTGATTATAGCAATAATCTAACCGCCGGTTTCTGAAACGCGTGTCACGTGATGTGATTAAAATAATAACAAGACATAAGTTCAAAAACTAAAACTTCAGTACGGTCGGGTAAGAAATAACCTATGACACTCTAGCGACGCTATGGTGGAACATCCACATACATACATACATAGATTGTTAAACTCAATAATAATGGTTGATGAGTATGTAATAATGGTTGAAATATATGGTGTTTCATTAATACTAGGTATATTTTATATCTCAGTATATATTCAGTACTCTTCAGTAACGTATTCCAGCGGTTAAAAATGTTAACATGCATTTGACGTGAACCAGAAACCCAAAATCGCTTCAATTGACGTTTAATTAGGAAGTTGACGTTTGTGTCAAAACACTGTCACATCACATGAGATTTTCTGCATCACAAACTGCGTTTAACAGGCGGTTAAGTTCATTTTTTTTCGATATTTGCGTTCCAGAAACCGGGTGTTTGGGTCTGTTTCAGAATGATCTGTTAAAGTGCTATGTTGTTAACCAGCTTATCGGTTATCAGAGTGATAAGACTTGGATTTATCTTACATCGCGTTACACAATCATTTTATTCAAAAGAAATAAAACGGACATCGAAATAGCAACGCCGCATTCATATGGTCCATTCGTGTTCGACACCTGTCAAACTCCTTATCCAACGAATAACTTGTTGAAACTTAATGAGTAAATTAAAAAAAAACATTATTTTTTGCTGTAGCCATGTCATGGTGAAATTCAGAACGGGCTATCACAATTAAACGCATATACAACATTTCGTGTCTGTGCTGTTAACCGTTGAGGAGTTCCCTAGTCAGGAGCCAACCCTGAGTGCAGCAACCATGTCAAGGTAAAACTTAAAACCGGCTATCATAATAAAATGCGTACACAAAATTTCGTGTCTGTGCTGTTGACCGTTGAAGAGTTCCTTTATCTGGAGCTAATCCTGGATGTCGATTCAGGTCATGCTTACCATAAAAATGCATTGTCATCGGAATTGAACCATCATGTAAAAATTCAACTCCTTAGGAGAAGAGGAAGTGGTTCTAATTCAGCTGACATTCTAAAACAGACTTACTATATCATCATCATCGGCCCGTATTCGTCCACTGCTAGACGTAGGCCTCTCCTTGTGAACGCCACTGAGCCCGACCTTCGGCTCTCCTCGACCAGTCGCTACCAGCCGCCGCCCGCAAGTCGTCACTCCACCAGGGCCCCGATTCTGTAAGCCATTGAACCGCGATAACGCAAGTCGATCGCTTGAAATTTTTTGATAATTTTTCTTATTTGCCACTTAAAAGTGCTAGAAGTGTTTTTTTTTTTTGGAAATATTCAAAAAATAAAAAAACAAAAAAAAAAACAAAAAGCGAAAATTTTGCTAAAATTTTCGCTTCCAGCACTTTTAAGAGGTAAATAAGAAAATTTCTCAAAAAAATTCAAGCGATCGACTTGCGTTATCGCGGTTCAATAGCTTACAGAATCGGGGCCCTGATGGCCGGCCGGCGCCCTACACTACGTTCCCCTTGAAGTTGTTCAGGAATATGTTTACCTCGGGCAGATTAAGCAATTGGGTAGGAACAACTTCGAGAGGGAAGCCGATAGGAGGATTCAGCTGGGATGGGCAGCATTTGGTAAACTACGCCAAGTCTTCTCGTCGTCCGTACCACAGTGCATAAAGACGAAAGTCTTCAACGCGAGCGTTCTACCAGTTATGACCCGAAATGTAGACACACAGTGAGGCTGGTCCACTAATTTAAAGTCGCTCAGCGAGCTATGGAGAGAGCTATGCTCGGAGTTTATCTAAAGGACAGAATCCGAAATAAGGAGATCCATCGGAGAACAAAAGTAACCGACATAGCTTAAAAATTAGCAAGCTGAAGTGGCAATGGGCCGGTCACATAACTCGAAGAACCGACAACCGTTGGGTTAAACGAGTTCTAGAGTGGAAACTGCGTTTAGGCAAACGTAGTGTTCCCTAATTTACAATTTAACATTAATCACCATTTCATAAATGACTCCTTTTACCTGCCATTACCACAGGAGTTGAGTTCCAACGCTTTTGGGCTTGTGTTATGATAAATATAACAAGAAAAAAATACACATTTCCCACGGTGCTACGTACACTTGTTAAGCAGGAGCTGCTTCGGCAGCACCACCTCCAGTTCACAGCCAGGCTGCGGGCTGATGCCTCCATTGGGGTAGAAGTCCGCGTGGCCCATGGGGGCTTTGTACCCTAGAAACAAGGACATGAACGTATCGTATACTTGTTGTACAGTATACTAGAGCGAGGTAGAATCCTACGATATCGGGTTCGGTCGTCGGCTCCGCACCAATGACTTTTCTAAGTTATGTGCGGTTTTCCATCGCTCCGTGCTTCGGAGGGCACGTTCATGTGCCAACAGAGTTAAATCTCGCACAGGAAAAGGAAATACCCTTCTGACTGTACCGGTGCTTACAGCGAGTAATCAACATTTTCCAGTTTTCCCGTGGAAACTTGCAATTTTCCGGGATAAAAACCCTATGTTTTATTCTAGGATATAAGCTATCTCCATTCCAAATTTCATCAAAATCCGTCCAGCCGTTTTTGCGTGAAAGCTCCCCAAACAAACAGACACGTTTCACTTTTATACATTGATGTGGATAAAAGTGACAATGAGATGTCCTACAATCATCAAACAATCAAACTGTGAAAAATAAAGTAATAATTATAATAGGTATACATACCAATATATAAACGTGAAACGTTTTATATTATATTTTTATAATTCCGATGACTGTCCGATTAAATTCCTTCGTTCATTTAAACTAACCAAAAATTCCTGCATCCGTATGTATAATGTCAACGAAGTGAGCATCGGTAGTGTCCAGCCGTTGCTCCAACGGTAGGTTGTCGAACAGTGGTAGAGCTGGGTCCAAGCCGGTGATTCTTGCGACGCGTCCTGCGAAACAAAACAAAAGAAGATAATTAATATAAACACTTATGTTATATTTATACATTTTTTTATTACATTTTCTATCACTTTTTCATACATTTTCAATAGCTACCCAATAAATAACTTCAATTAATTTATTCAATTATTTCTCAATTATTTTTTTTAAATTAATTTTCATTAGCTAATAGGTTTGTGAGCTACCCTGAAAGTTTCAGCTGGATAGCTAATCGGGAAGTGCTCGAAATTTGAGTTGCAAGATTCCAGGACAGACATACAACAACAACAATACAATAACAGCCGGGACTGACAGCTCAACTTGCCCTCCGAAGCACCTATTCAAAAAAATAACCCTAAAGCATATCAAGCAGGTACTTCCCCCAAAAAAGGGTAAAAAGTGGGCTACTGAATATCTCCGCCTATGTATATGCCATATATATATATATATAAATATATATATCCCCTTTTTTGGGGGAAGTACCTGCTTGCTTTAGGGTTATTTTTTTGAATAGGCTTCGGAGGGCAAGTTAAGCTGTCGGTCCCGGCTGTTATTGATTAATAGGCTCTCGGGGGGCCTGATTAACTCTGACACCAGAAGCCAGCACCTCAAGAAAAAACAAAAAAGGGGATTTTGAAATATAGCCCAAAATTTACTTGTTCCGTACGAACCTGATTTTAGCGCGCTGCCGGCCACACCAGCCGCGTGGGCTCCCAAGCTGTGTCCTATCAGATGAGTCTTGTTCAGGTTGAGGCCCCTGCGAATGGAAATGGGTTTGAGATGATACAAGACAGACAATTTCATATACATAAAAAAGCTTTGAAGAGTACGTGCTGTCCGCTATGGTGCCGCTTTTGAACCACAAACCTGATGCTGGTTACTTACTGCTTCATATAAGTTGGTATAGATTATAGATAGATTGTTGCCTAATACACTACCTCAAAACACTATTCAAAAAAAGAAAAAACGACTTGATGTCGTAGGTATAAAACTTGACAGAAAGTAATAATTAAAATATTTGAAGTCTGTGCCGTAAAATGGAGGGGTTTTTGTTAAAACTTTGACCCCCTTTTAAACCGCTTGAAAAATGTTTTCTCAAAATTCTTGTTTTGGTGTATGGTGTTACCCTTTTGATAAACACTTCTCCAAATATGAAGTCCCTACATTCTGCGGTAAGAATATACGTTGTTCCGGCATTGGAACATTTTTAATCGACTTCACAAAAGGAGACGGTTATATGTTCGGCTGTATGTATTTTTTTTATTTTTTTTTATGTATTTCGGTCGATATCTCCGTCAATTGTGGACCGATTTTAAAAATTCTTTTTTTTGTTTGAAAGGGTATACTTTCCAAATGGTCCCATATAAATTGTATCAAAATTGGTTCAGCAGTTTTTCGAGAATAAATAGTTTTGTTGAGTAAATCCATTAGATTTTGTGTTTATATTGCCTTTATTATGTGTTTATCTCTGAGATTTCTGAACCGATTTAGATGGTTGTTTCTTTATTCAAAAGGGTAAACTTTTTGTGTAGTCCTATATAAACTTCATCAAAATTGGTTTCGTAGTTTTATTATAAAATCAATTTGTTTTATAGTTAATGTTCTCTAAAATCTTGGGATTTCTGAAACGAATAAGATGATTGTTTATACTTGAATAAGAAGACCTCTAGTGTGGAACTGTATAAAATTCATCAAAATTGGTTTAGTAGCTTTAAACAAGCTTTAATTTTTTTAATTCTTTGTGTAATAATGTTTAGGACTGGATTGCAAGTCAATATTGAACAATTTAAGGACGTCCAAAGATGCTGAAGTTTTGCACATGGGTGTAGTTCTGATGACAATTAAATACTACAGTAGTAGTAGTAGTAGTAGTAGTAGTAGTAGTAGTAGTATATAAAGAACTACACAATCGGATGATGGAATCCCTTCGAGTTGGGGCTCATTTGGTTTGTCTTGATGAGATCATGTCTGGTTTCATGTGGCATCAAGGGTCTGATGATGGAGCCGGAAGGTAGTCACAGGAATTCAACAACAAAATGATGGAAACCCTTCGAGTTGGGGCTCATTTGGTTTGTCTTGATGAGATCATGTCTGGTTTCATGTGGCATCAAGGGTCTGATGATGGAGCCGGAAGGTAGTCACAGGAATTCAACAACAAAATGATGGAAACCCTTCGAGTTGGGGCTCATTTGGTTTGTCTTGATGAGATCATGTCTGGTTTCATGTGGCATCAAGGGTCTGATGATGGAGCCGGAAGGTAGTCACAGGAATTCAACAACAAAATGATGGAAACCCTTCGAGTTGGGGCTCATTTGGTTTGTCTTGATGAGATCATGTCTGGTTTCATGTGGCATCAAGGGTCTGATGATGGAGCCGGAAGGTAGTCACAGGAATTCAACAACAAAATGATGGAAACCCTTCGAGTTGGGGCTCATTTGGTTTGTCTTGATGAGATCATGTCTGGTTTCATGTGGTATCAAGGGTCTGATGATGGAGCCGGAAGGTAGTCACAGGAATTCAACAACAAAATGATGGAAACGCTTCGAGTTTGGGCTCATTTGGTTGGTCTTGGTGAGTTTTCTGGTTTTATGTGGTATCCAGGGATGATGGAGCTGGTAGGTACTCACAGGAACTCAACAACAAAATGATAGAACTCCTTTAAGTTTGGGCTCATTTGGTTTGTCTTGATGAGTTCTCTGGTGTTATGTGGTTTTCAGGGTCTGATGATGGAGCAGGAAGGTAGTCACAGGAACGCAACAACAAAATGATGGAAAATGATCAAAACTAATTCAGTTGTTATATATGTAGCTTTTATTCACTAAAGTGAGTGAGTGTCTACTATTTTCTATGGCATATATTCTTTCCGATGTTTTCTTAAGCCACTAAAAATAAAAAAAAAAACAAAAAAAACGACTTCATAATAAAACTGTTATTTTGTAAACAACCACTAAAAAGAATGAAATAATTTACAATTGAGCCAGAACAGTATCACTTTTTCGAAATTACCAACGTAATAATAATGTAATATTACTGTCAATGTAAAGTATGTTGCAATTATTGTCTTCTTTATACTTTTCATATTCACTTTTGCCGTAAAACTAACTATTAGAGAACTTAAAATGAACAAAATAAAAATATGTAGCTTACTTCCGCCAAAACTGTAAGTCAGACAAATGATAAATGGTAAAATTAACACAAGTAAAACCCCACGCTAAACAAACCCTACCCAAATTGAACTATTGTAAAATATAAATGAAATGAAAGCTAAGGCCTGGAGGCCTGAAAAAACACTGATATATTTATATACATTATAATATATATAAATATATATACGCAATAAAAAACCTCACGCTAAACAAACCCTACCCAAATACAAGTATCGTAACACACATATATATATATATATATAATATATAAACACAATAAAAAACATATACCTCGATCCAAAAACCAAACGTCTGACATCAATACGACACGTGTTTCGCCTCTGCACGAGGCATCTTCGGGTGATGAACCCCCCCCCCCCCCCCCCAGTTTTTTATCAGAGACTAGACATAAACAACTTATGTAAAAATCATTACTACACCACCTTTTTCAGGCAATTTTCTTCATTTACTGGACTAGACTAACATTAATGAATATTACGCATTTTCAACAATATTATATACTTACATACATACACGAAATTTGGTACATATGCTTAGACACCCATATAGACTAACATGAATGAATATTACGCATTTTCAACAATATTACATACATACATACACATCAACTTGATAATTTCCTTTTTTGAAGTCTGTTAAAAAGAAACGCAACACCGCATATATGGCTGATTTACTACCTGTAGTGTATCACCAAATCACTGGTGATTACATACATGTTAGATAACTAGGTAACTAATAATAATAAATCTGTCGGTACGGCTTTCCGCCTGCCATACTGTCTGTAATTGGATTAGTTATTATATGCACGCGCGTCACGTTAAACTGCTGGTCTGATTGAAGTGCGGCTTTCACTGTTGAATAGCTTAGGTTTTAACTTAAAATTTGGTATAGGTACTTCATATCTCAATCCGATGAGTAGAAGCAGAGCAATCGTTAATAGATGCATAAAACAGGCCATTTTATCCCAGAGATTTATATGCCCGAGCCGAAGGCAAGGGTTAATATTGGTGTCGAGGATAAAATATAAACGAGCCTTGTATAAACGAGTTGTATAACTAGCAGATTATATACTCTGCTTTTCATTTCGATTTCGTGGATAAAAGACGAGAGCTTCTTTCCCTTGGGCTTGAGCTACATACAATTTTTATTTTTTTATAGCTTTGAGTGACGAGTGGAGCAGGTCGCTCGCCTGATGGTAAGCGTCACGCCTGTCCATAACAGTTGCAGTGCCGCCCAGAACTTTGGTTGCAAAGTCTTGCGCGTCACTGCACTGCGCTCGTCACCCTGTGACATTAGTTGTCAAGTCTCATTGCCCAGTAATGTCGCTGGAAAGATTGCCCTTCAATCCGAAATACAGAAATAGTTGCACACTACTGCTTGGCGGTTGAATATCTGTCAACTTAAACAAAATGGTCACTTTAGAGACGAATATTTCGTAAACTAAACCAAATATAAAGCACCGCAAATTATAATCAGGATTCAATGAATCCTGATTATAATTTTAAAATACCTATCCATGGAGACCGCACTCCATAAGAAACAAAACATATTTTATAAAAGCTTTTATTTAATTGATTAACAACAAACAGTGATTTAAAAGAGATCTATGAATGGTCTGGAAGAAACTCACTAGTAATAAACCCTTCCAAATCTAAAATGCAAATTTTAGGCACGGCGGCTCAAATTGCTAATGTCCGATGTTACAACCCAGAATTGTCTGTCAACGGTATAGTTATACCTATCGAGTCAGAAGCAAGGAATCTGGGTCTTATTATTGATAGTGAGATGAGATTTGTTAAACACGTCAATGACAAAATTAGGACAGCGTTTTACAAGCTAAAGATTCTTTATAGTATAAGAAAGCATATTTCGAAAGATGTAAGAATTCTGCTATGCGACCTTCTGATATTATCACCTTTTAACTACTGCAGTGCAGTTTATGGACCGAGGTTGTATGCTAAAACAGAAAATGCAATTCAAAGAGTACAGAATGCATGTGCAAGATTCTGTTTTTGCATACCAAGACGAGAGCATGTTACACCTTACCTCGTCAGAAACAACATTTTGAATATGAAAGCTAGGAGAGACCTTCACCTAGTCTGCACAACACAAAAGGTAATGTGGAGCAAAAAGCCAGAATACCTTTTTGAAAAGCTTACATGGATTAAGGATATTCACTCACTAAACACTCGATCAAAATCCCTGAATGTTCTGTCTATACCCAAGCACAAGACCACTGGATTTAAAGGCTGCTTCAAATATAGCGCATCTAAAATTTGGAACAATATACCACCTCCTATGAGAAAAAAAATAAGTTCAGCTGTATTTAAATGTAAATGCAAGGGTCTTCTTTTGAACCGTTCCAAAAAGCAGTTTGAAGCAGCCTTTAAAACAAAATAACAAAACACACCCTCTTTCCTTCAAATTACACACTTATACACATACACACCGACCCCCATCCCCTTACACTCATCTCCCGCATATTGTAGTCAATGGTGAAACTTTTTTTGAATCACAGAGCTTACGGCCTTTAGTAAATTAATTTTGTAAAGTCCATCATGAGTGCTGTTTTGCAGTTATGTTTTTTTTTTGTGTACAAAATAATAAATGGATATTTATTATTTTTTGATTACTGCTCGCTTAACACTTTATTTGCGCTTGACTAACACCAGAGTTCAAGCAACGGGGTATGCTGAAAACCAGCCCTGCGTAGACTCTTAGTCTGCGCAGTACAGTGCTGAGTATACCCCAATTGTCAAACAAGCTCATTATTGTAAAAAAAACATCAGATGTGCAGCTAACATGACGCGCGGCACGGTAAATTTAACGTTACTAATTGTCGCGAGTCATGTTATCGTGGAATATCTATTTTTTTTATTGTGTTGATTGTTTTTTGTTTGTTTGCAATAAATACATTTTATTATTATTATTAATTCCACTTGTATGTATCTATGTATTTTGTCCCGGAATCTTGCAATTCGATTTTCGAGCACTACCCGATTAGCTACATGGCTGAAACTTTCAGGGTAGCTCACAAACCGATGACAATGCAATAAAAAGTGAAAATGAAACAAAAAATAAAAAAAAAGACGTAAATATGTAAAAAAGTAAAAAGGAAACAAAGAAAAAAAAACATTAAAAATATATCGTAAAAGTTTTTTTTTTTTAAATTTTACTTATTTTATTATGATACGAGTAGCCGGTTTTAAGTTTTACCATGACATGGTTGTTGCAATCCGGGTTGGCTCCTGACTAGGGAACTCCTCAACGGTTAACCGCACAGACACGAAAAGTTGTATACGCATTTAATTGCGATAGCCCGTTATAAGTTTCACTATGACATGTTCCACTTTCACATTAAAACTATTTTTTTTATGTTTGTTATTAAATTATTTCTGTTATTTTGTTTTTTTTATAATATTAGTACAGTTATACATTTCACTATAATAAATTATTAATATGAGTGTAATCTATCTATATTTTTAATAATGCAATAAGAACGAAAAAGTATTAGTATTATTATTATTAGTATTATTTATTATTTACAAAGAACATAATTTAAAAAAAAATGGTCTAGAGTACTCATAATAAGCTACTGAACAAGAATATAACATTTTTTGTAATCGCGTCTCTCTGTTTGTTTGTTTGTATGTTTGTTCGCGCATCACGTTAAAACTACTGGACCGATTGCGATGCGGTTTGTTACTACTGGTGAATAGCTTAGGGGTGACTTAAAAACTGGGGTACTTAGTTTTTTAATCCGATGATTAGATGCCGAACAATCGATAAAGAATTATTTGGCGGTTGAACGAATTGTACTTAGTTTTTTAATCCGACGATTAGATGCCGAACAATCGATAAATAATTATTTGGCGGTTGAACGAATTGTACTTAGTTTTTTAATCCGATGATTAGATGCCGAACAATCGATAAAGAATTATTTGGCGGTTGAACGAATTGTACTTAGTTTTTTAATCCGATGATTAGATGCCGAACAATCGATAAAGAATTATTTGGCGGTTGAACGAATTGTACTTAGTTTTTTAATCCGACGATTAGATGCCGAACAATCGATAAATAATTATTTGGCGGTTGAACGAAGTGTACTTAGTTTTTTAATCCGACGATTAGATGCCGAACAATCGATAAATAATTATTTGGCGGTTGAACGAATTGTACTTAGTTTTTTAATCCGATGATTAGATGCCGAACAATCGATAAAGAATTATTTGGCGGTTGAACGAATTGTACTTAGTTTTTTAATCCGATGATTAGATGCCGAACAATCGATAAAGAATTATTTGGCGGTTGAACGAAGTGTAATTTATAGGTACTTTTGGTCTTGGAATAACACGTATGAGCTACTTTTAAATGGAATGACCACACGGGGCGACCAAAGCCGCGGGCACAGCTAGTATTTACAAATACTCCTTTCACGGCCCAGTTTTACCAGGCAATCATAATCTACATGAAGGTCGGTAGTAGTATGAATTATATGACTAAAACGCACTTTTATTTGCAACAGTACTTTTATCGGCCTAGGGCAATAAAGTAGAAGCAGAGAGACTCGAAATTGGGGGAATAAACCGTATGGATTAGTGTGAACGAAGCGAAGGGCTAATTACCTGGATGCCAAGTAGTCGACGAACTGCGCGGCGAAGCGGCCGATGTACCAGGTGTTCTGGGCAGCTGTGAAGTACCACGGCCCAGCTTCCAGGTGCTGAGCGTCCACCATGATCACGTTGGTGTCGCCCCTTTGCATGTACGCTGCAACCAATGTAGTCATGTCAGGCCTGTCTCTGTCGATGTACTTGCGCGCGCTAATTTCTGTAACGCCGGCGTTACACTATCCGTGGCTTGCCGCGAGATAGACTTACGCGTTAGAAAGAGAGACGCATATAAAATGATACGCATCAAGGTCGTGCGAGCTGAATTGCACTTTATTGAGTGGCGGCAAGAGTCGTAAGGTAGTACTATTATTTCTTCTTTGGTCATGTGTCCAAATGAAACAAGACATCCAAAAACTAAAACCCGACTACGGTCGGGTAACAAGCCGCAAATGTAGATTAAAAATCTAATCTAAAAACCACGTTTTTTTATATTTACGAAAAAAAAAACTTTTACGTTACATTTTTATCAGCAAAGAATTAGTCTTGTATGAGAGCAGTAAGAGTTATTGATACAGACTTTTTGTTACGTACTTCTTTATTATAAGTACTAGCTTCCGCCCGGGACTTCGTCCGCGCGGACTACAGTCTGTCGAGAAAAAAGCATCCTATGTTCTTCTAGGATATTAAAAACCAATGCGAAAATATAACACCAACTCTCATGATGTTTTTGACAGACTTGTTATTTCGTTTCCATGGCAACCGTTCCTTACAGCGAGTAATCAACATTTTCCGGTTTTCCCGTGGAAACTTACATTTTTTCGGGATAAAAAGTACCTATTCTATGTTTTATTTCAGGGTATAAGCTATCTCCATTCCAAATTTCATCACATTCCATCCCGCCGTTATCGCGTTTAAACTCCCCAAACAAACAAACAAACAAACAGACAACGTTTCATACAAATATATTGGTATGGATAGATGACCACATCTTCATACCCAAGTTTAAAAACTAATTAAAAATAGCATTTGATACATCCCAATGTCAAAATCAGACCAAGTTTTTAGTTTGAACATATAACCCTTCCTTTGTTTCGCTGTAGTCGGGAAAAAAGGTAGCCTATGACGTTTAATAAATGAAGACGAACTGATTGATACCTCGCTTGTCAAAATCGGACCAATAGGGGCAACACTTGGTGGAACATCCACACACCCACATACATAGGCTGTTATTATTATTATTTATTTATTATTTATCCATCAATTATACGGCCTTGGCCAATAACTAATTAAAACAACTAAACTCATTACCTCTCCCTTGCTTCGCCGTACTCGGGTAATGAGAGCTGGACTTGACTTTGACGGAACATCTGGTCCTATTACAAATTTCTACAGATTGTTTGTCTATGTGAGTATCTTACACGGCAAAAACTCGGCGTACAAACAATTATAGTTCAGCAGCCATAATTGAGCGCTGTTTTCTACTGCGGGCTGATTACGAATATAGTGCGGTTCATAACGTTGTCTAACGTGCCTAAACTGTGGATTGATCATCTATCCATACCAAAATATAAAAGTAAAACGTCTGTTTGTTTGGGGAGCTTTCATGCGATAACGGCTGAACGGATTTTGATTAAATTTGTAATGGGGATAGCTTATACCCTAGAATAAACCATGGATACTTTTTATCCCTGAAAATTGTAAGTTTCCACGGGAAAACTGGAAAATATTGATTACTGGCTGTAAGGAACGGTTGCCATGGAAACGAAATAACAAGACTGTCAAAAAACTTGGTGCTATACTTTCGCATTGGTTTTTAATATCCTAGAAGAACATAGGATACTTTTTTCGCTATAAACTGTAGTCCGCGCGGACGAAGTCGCGGGCGGGAACGCTAGTACCAAACAATCTGTACAAAGACCTGATAAAAAATGGCCTCGAGGTCGAGCTACAGAACAAGTATATTATAACGTTTAGAATTCGTGTCTTTGTCTGTCTGTTTGTTCGCGCATCACGAAAAAACTACTGGACCGATTCAATTGCGGTTTTCACCGTTGGATAGCTTAGGTTTTGAATTCAAATCTGGTGCACTTCATATAGAAGCCGAGCAATGGTTAGAAATCTTTTTAACGGCTGAAGGATTTGATCTAATGTGATATATTGGTATTTTAGGTCCTGGAGTAGCACATAAACTAGAGAAACGACACGGGCACAGATAGTCGTTAATAAAACTGACAAATCTATACTATAATAAAACTGTAACTGGGCTAAATCTGTACATTAAATATTTTTTGAAAATTTTGATTGAGATAAACTTCAAAATCGATATGGAGTGCAAAAAGGTTATTTTTTTATTTTTTGTCTGTGTGTCTGTCTGTCTGTCTCTTTGAACACGCATCACGCTGAAACTACCAGACTGATTTTGATGCAACTTGGCAGAATCATAGCTGATGTACTGGATTAACATTTAGGATACTTTTTATCCCGGAAAAATCAACGGTTCCCGCAGGATAGGGGTAGAAAGTTATTTAAAATAACACGTATCAAGCTAAAACTACTGGACGGATTTTGATGTAACTTGGCACAGTCAAAGTTTATATAATGTGTTTAAATGTTGAATACTTTTTATCCCGAAAAATTAAAGCCTATGGGTCCAAAGTTGTGTTAAATTTAAAGTGATCATACATCCGTTTACGACTAGACTGGTACCGAATTTCGTCATTCTGCTACGAGGCTCACTGGTCCAGTTGGACAGATCCATGGGTGCGTAATCCAGACGTACGTGGATCGAAATCACGCGCTGTATAAATGTTTTGCTCCATTATTAAAAGATTTTTACATTATTTATGTGTTATTTTTTACAATTTTCCTTGATATCTATCTATACTATAATAAAACTGTTACTGGGCTAAATATGTACATTAAATATTTTATGAAAATTTTAATTGAGATGAACTTCAAAATCGATTGTTTCTTCCATTGAGATATTATAATGTACTACCTACGTACCTACATAATTACGTACCTACATAATTATATAGTTATATCGGAGGTTTCTTCATAATGTCTTACTGGCAAAATGGTTAGTTGTCGGTATTGAAATGTGTACATACAGAGGTAGGTACATGTATTGCTCTTCACAGAGAAAGTGTAGAAAACTTTTATTTTTTCAAATCAATCCTCATTTCGTGTTGAAAAAGCTCAAAAAGTAGGTAGGTAGGGTAGGTAATTATTAAGAGCCAGTTAAAGTGCCAGTAAGTACGTCGTTCTGTGAAACATCATAAAAAATAATTTGTACTAAGAACACAATGTTTCGTTGCATTAAAATTTGTTCGTATGGACCTCATAATAATGACCTACCCTTGATGCCCCATCCAATTTACCTCACCACCTTAATTACTCTCTAATCAGTGCCACCTTACCTTCGGAGATAATTTTCTCTACTCAATAACAAGACGTTCATGATAACAAGTTACTTCGTTTAAACTAGATGGCGTTGTCTACCCTTAAACATGCAAGCCGTTTGTTACGAAGTGGTTTGAACGTTGAATGAACTCGAACTATACGTTTTCTTCTTTTTTTTACTTTATGGTCCCTAAAGGCTCTTAAAACGTATTTACATGTTTTTTGTGTTTTTTGATAGAATAAGTCGACTTCAGTTGTAAAACGCGCAGCGAAATTAAGCGAATTATTTATAGCAAAATAGTAACTTATTAATTCAAAAAATAAATTTAATTCATTCATGTCATGAATCTTTCATTATAAAAACCAGGGTTCAAAATACTTTCAAGTGCTTTGTAAACCGAAGCCTTGAAAGTAGAAAATACTTGCATAGGAAATTGATCTTCGTGTCCATATAAATAAGGAGCACAATCGTGGTTGCGAAAAAAGTACTTGGAAGCGTGGGATTGAAAGTAAAAAATACTTGCATAGGAAATTGACCCGTGCGCTTATGTAAATAAAGAGCACAATAGCGTTTGCTTAAAAAAAACTTCGAAGCCTTGCAAGTTTTTTGAGCGATGTATCGGCCACCTAGCTTCTTGTGACCCGGCTGGCCGAACTCAGCCGAGGCCATGCCGAACCCGCCACCGAGTATGTACATGTAGATGCGAACGGGGCGAAAGTCTTGCAAGTATTGCGGGTCCGCACCAGGGCGGCGTACTTACAAGCCAAAACCTGGTTTAAAAACCTGGTTGCGTAAATACCCACCTTCCCTAATTCCACGCAGGTGGCGTCGAATTGGCGTGAGTGGTCATACAGAATCCAGGCCCTGCTCTCAAGCCCTTGCGACTGATTTAAAAACTGGGGTACTTGGTATCTTAGGCCTTGCACGCACTGCCTTGCAGTGGAACGCGGTGCGTTTATTCTAGCGTTTATTTTACATTGTATTATATGCGTTTATTTCATATTTTATTATATGCGTTCATTTCATTGCAATACGTGCACTTCTATGAAGTGTCATAGAAGTGCAAGAGTGTTATAACGCATATTCTGTGAAGTACGGAGTGCCGTACTTCACAGAATATGCGTTATAAAAAGGCAAGGCAGTGCCTTATTCCGATGATTAGATGCCGAGCAATCGATAAAAAACTATTTGACGGCTGAACGAATTTTGAAGAAATGTAGTATAATATTGTACTTTGTAGGTTTGGTCCTGGTCCTCCTGGTCCTCTGGACCAAACCTACAACTGGCCTGGTGGTGGTTTCGCTTTTGGTCCTGGAATAAAACGTGTGGGCTACTTTTAAATGAAATGACCACGCGGGCAAAGCCCCGGGCACAGCTAGTCCATAATAAAATACCAAAAATCCATCATGCTATTATTACAAGAAAACTTCGCAGACAAGCACAAATAAAAAAATATCCCCCTCCCCACCCCTTTTATAGCTAAGAGAATGTTAATCACACCAGGGCCATTATTTTCTATGAACAGTCACACGCGTAACGCGTCTCGCTGTGGAATCGTTCGGAAAAGTACGGCAAGTTACGTGGCCGAGTGGCAATAGAGAATAAGGTCCCAGCATAAAGAACCGCATCAAAATCGGTCCATACGTTTGGGAGCTACGACAAGCCGCAAATGTAGATTAAAAATCTAATCTAAAAACCACGTTTTTTTTATATTTACGAAAAAAAAAACTTTTACGTTACATTTTTATCAGCAAAGAATTAGTCTTGTATGAGAGCAGTAAGAGTTATTGATACAGACTTTTTGTTACGTACTTCTTTATTATAAGTACTAGCTTCCGCCCGGGACTTCGTCCGCGCGGACTACAGTCTGTCGAGAAAAAAGCATCCTATGTTCTTCTAGGATATTAAAAACCAATGCGAAAATATAACACCAACTCTCATGATGTTTTTGACAGACTTGTTATTTCGTTTCCATGGCAACCGTTCCTTACAGCGAGTAATCAACATTTTCCGGTTTTCCCGTGGAAACTTACATTTTTTCGGGATAAAAAGTACCTATTCTATGTTTTATTTCAGGGTATAAGCTATCTCCATTCCAAATTTCATCACATTCCATCCCGCCGTTATCGCGTTTAAACTCCCCAAACAAACAAACAAACAAACAGACAACGTTTCATACAAATATATTGGTATGGATAGATGACCACATCTTCATACCCAAGTTTAAAAACTAATTAAAAATAGCATTTGATACATCCCAATGTCAAAATCAGACCAAGTTTTTAGTTTGAACATATAACCCTTCCTTTGTTTCGCTGTAGTCGGGTAAAAAAGGTAGCCTATGACGTTTAATAAATGAAGACGAACTGATTGATACCTCGCTTGTCAAAATCGGACCAATAGGGGCAACACTTGGTGGAACATCCACACACCCACATACATAGGCTGTTATTATTATTATTTATTTATTATTTATCCATCAATTATACGGCCTTGGCCAATAACTAATTAAAACAACTAAACTCATTACCTCTCCCTTGCTTCGCCGTACTCGGGTAATGAGAGCTGGACTTGACTTTGACGGAACATCTGGTCCTATTACAAATTTCTACAGATTGTTTGTCTATGTGAGTATCTTACACGGCAAAAACTCGGCGTACAAACAATTATAGTTCAGCAGCCATAATTGAGCGCTGTTTTCTACTGCGGGCTGATTACGAATATAGTGCGGTTCATAACGTTGTCTAACGTGCCTAAACTGTGGATTGATCATCTATCCATACCAAAATATAAAAGTAAAACGTCTGTTTGTTTGGGGAGCTTTCATGCGATAACGGCTGAACGGATTTTGATTAAATTTGTAATGGGGATAGCTTATACCCTAGAATAAACCATGGATACTTTTTATCCCTGAAAATTGTAAGTTTCCACGGGAAAACTGGAAAATATTGATTACTGGCTGTAAGGAACGGTTGCCATGGAAACGAAATAACAAGACTGTCAAAAAACTTGGTGCTATACTTTCGCATTGGTTTTTAATATCCTAGAAGAACATAGGATACTTTTTTCGCTATAAACTGTAGTCCGCGCGGACGAAGTCGCGGGCGGGAACGCTAGTACCAAACAATCTGTACAAAGACCTGATAAAAAATGGCCTCGAGGTCGAGCTACAGAACAAGTATATTATAACGTTTAGAATTCGTGTCTTTGTCTGTCTGTTTGTTCGCGCATCACGAAAAAACTACTGGACCGATTCAATTGCGGTTTTCACCGTTGGATAGCTTAGGTTTTGAATTCAAATCTGGTGCACTTCATATAGAAGCCGAGCAATGGTTAGAAATCTTTTTAACGGCTGAAGGATTTGATCTAATGTGATATATTGGTATTTTAGGTCCTGGAGTAGCACATAAACTAGAGAAACGACACGGGCACAGATAGTCGTTAATAAAACTGACAAATCTATACTATAATAAAACTGTAACTGGGCTAAATCTGTACATTAAATATTTTTTGAAAATTTTGATTGAGATAAACTTCAAAATCGATATGGAGTGCAAAAAGGTTATTTTTTTATTTTTTGTCTGTGTGTCTGTCTGTCTGTCTCTTTGAACACGCATCACGCTGAAACTACCAGACTGATTTTGATGCAACTTGGCAGAATCATAGCTGATGTACTGGATTAACATTTAGGATACTTTTTATCCCGGAAAAATCAACGGTTCCCGCAGGATAGGGGTAGAAAGTTATTTAAAATAACACGTATCAAGCTAAAACTACTGGACGGATTTTGATGTAACTTGGCACAGTCAAAGTTTATATAATGTGTTTAAATGTTGAATACTTTTTATCCCGAAAAATTAAAGCCTATGGGTCCAAAGTTGTGTTAAATTTAAAGTGATCATACATCCGTTTACGACTAGACTGGTACCGAATTTCGTCATTCTGCTACGAGGCTCACTGGTCCAGTTGGACAGATCCATGGGTGCGTAATCCAGACGTACGTGGATCGAAATCACGCGCTGTATAAATGTTTTGCTCCATTATTAAAAGATTTTTACATTATTTATGTGTTATTTTTTACAATTTTCCTTGATATCTATCTATACTATAATAAAACTGTTACTGGGCTAAATATGTACATTAAATATTTTATGAAAATTTTAATTGAGATGAACTTCAAAATCGATTGTTTCTTCCATTGAGATATTATAATGTACTACCTACGTACCTACATAATTACGTACCTACATAATTATATAGTTATATCGGAGGTTTCTTCATAATGTCTTACTGGCAAAATGGTTAGTTGTCGGTATTGAAATGTGTACATACAGAGGTAGGTACATGTATTGCTCTTCACAGAGAAAGTGTAGAAAACTTTTATTTTTTCAAATCAATCCTCATTTCGTGTTGAAAAAGCTCAAAAAGTAGGTAGGTAGGGTAGGTAATTATTAAGAGCCAGTTAAAGTGCCAGTAAGTACGTCGTTCTGTGAAACATCATAAAAAATAATTTGTACTAAGAACACAATGTTTCGTTGCATTAAAATTTGTTCGTATGGACCTCATAATAATGACCTACCCTTGATGCCCCATCCAATTTACCTCACCACCTTAATTACTCTCTAATCAGTGCCACCTTACCTTCGGAGATAATTTTCTCTACTCAATAACAAGACGTTCATGATAACAAGTTACTTCGTTTAAACTAGATGGCGTTGTCTACCCTTAAACATGCAAGCCGTTTGTTACGAAGTGGTTTGAACGTTGAATGAACTCGAACTATACGTTTTCTTCTTTTTTTTACTTTATGGTCCCTAAAGGCTCTTAAAACGTATTTACATGTTTTTTGTGTTTTTTGATAGAATAAGTCGACTTCAGTTGTAAAACGCGCAGCGAAATTAAGCGAATTATTTATAGCAAAATAGTAACTTATTAATTCAAAAAATAAATTTAATTCATTCATGTCATGAATCTTTCATTATAAAAACCAGGGTTCAAAATACTTTCAAGTGCTTTGTAAACCGAAGCCTTGAAAGTAGAAAATACTTGCATAGGAAATTGATCTTCGTGTCCATATAAATAAGGAGCACAATCGTGGTTGCGAAAAAAGTACTTGGAAGCGTGGGATTGAAAGTAAAAAATACTTGCATAGGAAATTGACCCGTGCGCTTATGTAAATAAAGAGCACAATAGCGTTTGCTTAAAAAAAACTTCGAAGCCTTGCAAGTTTTTTGAGCGATGTATCGGCCACCTAGCTTCTTGTGACCCGGCTGGCCGAACTCAGCCGAGGCCATGCCGAACCCGCCACCGAGTATGTACATGTAGATGCGAACGGGGCGAAAGTCTTGCAAGTATTGCGGGTCCGCACCAGGACGGCGTACTTACAAGCCAAAACCTGGTTTAAAAACCTGGTTGCGTAAATACCCACCTTCCCTAATTCCACGCAGGTGGCGTCGAATTGGCGTGAGTGGTCATACAGAATCCAGGCCCTGCTCTCAAGCCCTTGCGACTGATTTAAAAACTGGGGTACTTGGTATCTTAGGCCTTGCACGCACTGCCTTGCAGTGGAACGCGGTGCGTTTATTCTAGCGTTTATTTTACATTGTATTATATGCGTTTATTTCATATTTTATTATATGCGTTCATTTCATTGCAATACGTGCACTTCTATGAAGTGTCATAGAAGTGCAAGAGTGTTATAACGCATATTCTGTGAAGTACGGAGTGCCGTACTTCGCAGAATATGCGTTATAAAAAGGCAAGGCAGTGCCTTATTCCGATGATTAGATGCCGAGCAATCGATAAAAAACTATTTGACGGCTGAACGAATTTTGAAGAAATGTAGTATAATATTGTACTTTGTAGGTTTGGTCCTGGTCCTCCTGGTCCTCTGGACCAAACCTACAACTGGCCTGGTGGTGGTTTCGCTTTTGGTCCTGGAATAAAACGTGTGGGCTACTTTTAAATGAAATGACCACGCGGGCAAAGCCCCGGGCACAGCTAGTCCATAATAAAATACCAAAAATCCATCATGCTATTATTACAAGAAAACTTCGCAGACAAGCACAAATAAAAAAAATATCCCCCTCCCCACCCCTTTTATAGCTAAGAGAATGTTAATCACACCAGGGCCATTATTTTCTATGAACAGTCACACGCGTAACGCGTCTCGCTGTGGAATCGTTCGGAAAAGTACGGCAAGTTACGTGGCCGAGTGGCAATAGAGAATAAGGTCCCAGCATAAAGAACCGCATCAAAATCGGTCCATACGTTTGGGAGCTACGACCCCCCCCCCCCCCCCCCCTCCATTATGGCTAAGAACCATCTTGATACAGAAAAAACCCGCATCAAAATAGGTCGGGGGTTATGTACCTATATAATTTTTTAATTTGTGCTTGACATGCAAAAAAAATATTATGAACGTATTTTGTCAGTATCCTACTAATAGTAGTAGTAGTAGTATCCATTTCTTCCAGTCTGTATTTGATTAATTATGTCATTAACATGCTCTACTTTAACTATTGCTCTTAATTAATGCCATTGTAAGTAAAGATTTCAAAATACTTTTATTATCTACACTGATATCGTAAAATCCGGATTATGTACTCTAAAATGGTGGCAATCATTATGCCACCATACATTACGCACGGCACGTCTCTAACAAGAAACGTTAATAAATTATAGCACTGTTTTATGAACTAAACGATTTTATAATAATTTTTTTACCATTAAAGCACCATTAAGGCTCCGCACCTATGAGGGTTTCCGTCATTTATTATGGCGGTGCGTGTTAGACTGAAGACTGGTTTTTAGCGCCATAATTAACTTTACATTAGTACCTAATCAATTTTATGTGATTTATTATGTTGATCAAATGTTTTATCCTGATTAAAAATGTGACAAAGTTGTGTTAAACATGTGACAACAGAGTTCGTGAGGAGAATTTGACTCCACTTGACATCACGGAACAGCAACGAACATGAGGATCGAGCTTATTATACCAGCAAAATCAAACAAGTTCCTATTGCATGAGTGTAGATAAAGTAGTGTATGAAACGGCACATAGGTATTAAAACACTCGAGTGATACTATTAAAAAACTCGCATACGGCTCGTTTATTAAACTCACTGTCGTGTTTTAATACCCCTTACTATGCAACCGTTTCATAAACTACTATTTAAACTGAGTTAATGAACCTGTGCATGTAAATATAAACAAATCACATAATACGAGTTTTTTTTTTTAGTTTTTTTTTTAAGGTCTGGGCAATCGTTTGACCACGATCTCACCTGATGGAAAGCGATGATGTGGTCGAAGGTGTAGCACGCTTGCCTAGTAGATACCTATTCACTCTTGACTTGAACACACCTGGGTTATACTTTACCGGAAACACTGTCGAGGGCAGGGCATTCAACTTCTTTGCAGTTCTTATAATAAATGAAGAAGCGTAATGCTTCGTTGTTGTGCGAGGTATTTCAACCATAAAAGGATGGCGCTTTGCTGTTCGTCTAGTCGTACGGTAATGGAAAGGTGATGGGGGAATCAGGTTGTGCAGTTCTTGTGCACACTCTCCACAGTGCAATCTGTAGAATACTGACAGGCTTGCTACCTCACGTCGATGCGCCAGACTTTGAAGCTTACTCTTTACCAGAGTGTCATCCCCAATGAGCCTGATAGCACGTCTCTCAATTGAATCCAAAGACTCGAGCTGATACTTGGCAGAACCGTCCCAGAGGTGGCAGCAGTACTCCATACAAGATCGGACCTGTGCTTGATAAAGATTCAAAAGCTGTCCCGGTGTGAAGTACCGCCTAACCTTAGACAAAATATCAAGTTTTTGTTGCAGCTACCTTGGCTTTGGATTCAATATAAGACCCAAAATTCAGGTTTTAAGGTTATTCCGGACTTGTAAAGGAAATTAACACTAGTTAGGAGACGAAATTAACACTAGTTAGGAGACTTACGCCGACGCTATGCTAGGTATATAAGTAATTCCGAGTTTATTTGTTGATATATTGCTTATTCTTCGTTTATTCTCAGTATATCTTTTTAAACTAGGTTTATTTGTAAGGTCCGTGTTTGTGACCATGTTAGCTTTAAACTATATACTTTCGATTATGTAATGTTGAGTACAGAGCCCTATAAAGGCCAAGGTCTCCTTACCTTCCCGTACCATGAGACCGCTGCTGTCGTCAGGCTGCTCCATCCAGGCGTGGAAGTACAGCACGGTGTGGTCGTTGTAGTCCATGTTGGAGGCGAACAGCTTCTCGTCATCGCCGAGGATCAGCTCTTGGAACTCCGTTGGGTTGTGTCTGGGAGCATTTGTACTTAAGTTTTTTACATCTAAGCGAAAACGATTCCTAATGGCCTAAGGGCCATGCATGGCTTGACGACTGCTGTTAAGGTGCAACGTTTCGCTCAGCGCGCCAAATTCAAATTTTCTTGCGTTTTTTGTCAATTAGAGCTCTATTACTCATCGTAGGTTCATGAAACGGCGGAGGGCAACGTTAATCCGTCGGTCGCGGCTGTTATTGATAAACCATGTCAGAGGCCCTCGCATGACCTAACTTTGTCACCAGAGGGCAGCAAACTTAGTGCTTCGGCGGAGGGCAACGTTAATCCACCGGTCGCGGCTGTTATTGATAAGCCATGTCAGAGGCCCTCGCATGACCTAACTTTGTCACAAGAGGCCAGCAAACTTAGTGCTTCGGCGGAGGGCAACGTTAATCCGTCGGTCGCGGTTGTTATTGATAAGCTATGTCAGAGGCCCTCGCATGACCTAACTTTATCACCAGAGGGCAGCAAACTTAGTGATTCGGCGGAGGGCAACGTTAATCCGTCGGTCGCGGCTGTTATTGATAAGCCATGTCAGAGGCCCTCGCAACCTAACTTTGTCACCAGAGGCCAGCAAACTTAGTGCTTCGGCGGAGGGCAACGTTAATCCGTCGGTCGCGGTTGTTATTGATAAGCCATGTCAGAGGCCCTCGCATGACCTAACTTTGTCACCAGAGGCCAGCAAGCAAGTATAGATAAATATAAGTAAAATATAAAAAAAAACTGTTTTTTTAATTATTTATTGTTTTCTCTTTTCACGGCTTTAAATTATTTTATCTGTTGCCATTTTTACTTTTTAAGTTTTCTATTAAGTTCTTTTTTCTTTATATGTATGCTTGCTTTTTGCGTTGTCGTCGATATGAGAGCCACCTTGATAGTTTCAGCAGGATAGCTAATCGGGAAGTGATCGAAATTTGAGTAGCAAAATTCCAGGACAGACAGAAATACAGACATACATACAAGTGAAGTTAAACAAAAGCTGTTAATAAAATAACACATTACCTAGTAAATAGTTGGAAGCCCACGTCGTTATTGTCCTTGATGTATGGACACTTGGATTTGTCCACGGGAGCTATCTGCAGCAGCGCGTTCTCGTACTGAACACCCGGCGGTCCTGGAACACACACAATAACATGTACACCATCCCGAGGAAACCGGCATCTCTGGTTTCTGGAGACCAGAGAATTTATCGTCTTATAGGTTTTATAGGATTAATTCCGGAGAGTGAGCGATGGTACTACATAATACTCCCGTCTATTTGAAGGAACGATTTGACTTTCTTTATTGTTCCCATCTTCGTTTTATAGGATTAATTTTATAGGATTAATTCCGGAGAGTGAGCGATGGTACTGCATAATACTCCCGTCTATTTGAAGGAACGATTTGACTTTCTTTATTGTTCCCATCTTCGTTTTATAGGATTAATTTTATAGGATTAATTCCGGAGAGTGAGCGATGGTACTACATAATACTCCCGTCTATTTGAAGGAACGATTTGACTTTCTTTATTGTTCCCATCTTCGTTTTATAGGATTAATTTTATAGGATTAATTCCGGAGAGTGAGCGATGGTACTACATAATACTCCCGTCTATTTAAAGGAACGATTTGACTTTCTTTATTGTTCCCATCTTCGTTTCCAGTAAATTCGACGCGTACTACTTACAGTATGTATGTATGTAGTGGTGTGTACGAGTTTGCAGAGATGTGACTCATTTAAGATACAAGTATCAGAAATACAGATACAAAATACGTATTTACATCTTGCAACAATTTTTTTCTTTTATTCAGATACCATTCGTTTGGTATCTTAGTAGGTATATTGTAAATACTATGTTTGCTAAAATAAGCTTTCCCGTCCGCGACTTCGTCCGCGCGGACTACTGTTTATCGCGAAAAAAGCATCCTATGTTCTAGGATATTAAAAACCATTGCAAAACTAGGTATAGCACCGATGCTCTTGAAGTTTTTTGACAGACTTGTTATTTCGTTTCCATGGCAACCGTTCCTTACAGCGAGTAATCAACATTAACCACTTTTCCCGTGAAAAATATCCTGTTTCATTCTAGGGTATAAGCTATCTCCATTCCATGTTTCATCAAAATCCGTCCAGCCGTTATCGCGTGAAAGCTCCCCAAACAAACCGCTCAAACTGCACGGGCAAAAATTTAAGAGCGTACAGCGTCAATCCACACCAATATATAAAAGTGAAAACGTTTGTTTGTTTGGGGAGTTTTAACTTCTTCACGTATACGTCTGAACGGATTTGGATGAAATTTAGTACGGCGGTAGGTTATACCCTGGGTTAACACAGGCTACTTTTTATCCCGGAAAATGTATGGCTCCTGAGGGACGCGGGTGAAACCGCGGGGTGCAGCTAGTATTTATATAAATTTAATGTTCCATTTTTACTTACATATTTAACTTTACTTTAATAGTTGCAATTGCAACATTAGATTATAGTAATTACATTAACTTGAATAAAGTAATATTGGAAACTTTGTAACAAGCTTAAAAGAAATGCACTACTGTCTATTTAAAGAATTAAAGATTGTTGAAATGGTATTTTAAAATACTTTGACACCTCACTCGATAAGTTTTGATCATTTTTTGTTCCGTCGGAAAACCAATATGGCAGTTCCTGACACTTCATGTATCCTATAGCACTCTGTGATCAAGAGGAATTCAACGATACTTCATTTATCAAATCCATAATATATTGTACAATAAAGCGTTTTGTACCTATTCACAGCATGAAACTCTTCCGTTTCGAGGGATTTAAAGAATTATCAAAAGAAATGTGAAGAAATTTCCCCACCCACAATCATTCTCACGAAATCAAATCCGCATCCGTTCATAATGATATTGAATCCGTCGTCTGCTTAACCACTACACCACGGGGATTCAGTCGAGGCATATTTACAGCCTTCAATAATTCCTTTTTAATATTTAATTCTTTGCTATGAACGTTTAAAAAAATACTGAGACCACACCGCTAAGTCGAAAGTGCCGCTCGTACGCACGAGCCTCACGCACACTCTTACACCATGTTATGCCGGTCGGCGCCACATCGCAGCAAGATCTCGATCTTGTTAGTCGTGATAATTATATAAAATTCTCACGGAAAATGAAAAACAATGTAGTATTTTGTGATGACATGTGTGAGTGGATAATTTGTGAAGTAACACAAATTATCCACTCACACATACGCAGGCGCCATTTGCTATGCTCCAATCGTTTGTTTGGAGCATAGCAAATGGCGGTATGGACTTTTTACACGACTGCCAAAAAAAGGAGTGTATTGTTTTTAGGATTCATGTATGTTTGTATGTATGTGAGTTTCTTTATTCCACCATAACTTTTTATCTTTTTAATGCCTGAACAGATTTCGACGTATGGCGTATCGTTAGAATCCTTACAAATTCATCATATTTAGTAACATAGGTATTTTAAGGTCAGTATATTGGCTGTATAGCTCCATTTTCAAGAGCAAATATCATTATTTTTATTGAGTTTTTTAAATAACCCATCAAATTGAAGACCTTGATAAGCACATTCCAACAGTATATAATTTATTGGCATAAGTTCTTTTTTGGCGGCAGGCGTGTTCTTTAGCTTTTAAGCAAGTTATTACTCGACCGTAGTCGGGTTTTAGTTATTAACTTATGTCTTGTTAGCTGTTTAACATACTTTAATATAACAAGCGTGTTGACCGATGACAAATAAATAAAACAAAAAAACAATAACGTAAAAAGTGAAAAAGCAATAAAAAAAAAGGTCGATGTATATGTTTAGCTTATACGTAACTTTTAAGCTAGTTATTTTAAAGCTGCTTGCCATCCGCTTAACTGCTACAGCAAGTACTTCAGTCGAGGATGATTTACAGCCATAATTCCCCGCATCCATTTACTTACGCAAGGTGCCATCCTGTCGCCGCATCTTTTCCTAAATGTGCGGTTACGAACGTAGTGTGTGGTGCTGGTTGGTGATTGCGCTTGCATAAGCATAATAAGGCACGGAAGTTATTGCCTTTTCATAATATGAGGAGCGTATTATGGAAGTACTAGCGACCCGCCCCGGCTTCGCATGGGTGTAATTTAGAGAGAAAAAAAATATAGTGAAATTCTCGCACACTCGACCTTCACTCTGCTTTGGGATTCGCTGCGTTCAGGTCTCGGTATTATATATAAAGCTTCCGTGAAAAAATATCTAACTGATGGTGAAAACCGCATCAAAATCCGTTGCGTGGCTTAGAAGGAGTTAGCGGCCAAACAGAAGAGAGACAGATAGACAGACGCGGAAAGCGACTTCAATTTATACTATGTATTGATGTATTTTTACCCGACTGTGTAGGGTTATATTTTTGGGCTGTATGTATGTATGTATGTATGTATGTATGTATGTTCCATTGGCGCGTCGTACAGCATAAACTATCATTGGAATCGTCTTAATCACGAGAGTGGCATAGAATAATTGAAGTGTCAAGAAAAATAATATGGCGGCTTACAGCTGCTATAGAAATTAATACGCGTTATAACGCTTTGCCTGCGTGGTAATCTACGTGTTAAAAGTAGCCTATGTGTTATTCCAGGTTTAATAGTGCCTATATAGTACAAAATACCAAATTTAAAAGTAGCCTATGTGTTATTCCAGGTTTAATAGTGCCTAAATAGTACAAAATACCAAATTTAAAAGTAGCCTATGAGTTATTCCAGGTTTAATAGTGCCTATATAGTTCAAAATACCAAATTTAATTCAGCAGTCAGATAGTTTTTTTTATCGGTTGATCGGCATCTAATCATGAGTTTTTTTATCGGTTGATCGGCTTCTAATCATGAGGTTTTTTTATCGGTTGATCGGCTTCTAATCATGAGGTTTTTTATCGGTTGATCGGCTTCTAATCATGATATTTTTTTATCGGTTGATCGGCTTCTAATCATGAGATTAAAATATAAATACTTAAAATTCGATCAAAGTTGCTTCATCCATCAAAAATAATTTTATCGTTTGCTCGGCTGCTACTCATCGGATTACCAGATACACCAGGTTTTAAGTGAAACCCTAAACTATCGATCTAAAAGTGAAAACGGCATTGCAATCGGTGCAGTACATTTTACCTGAAGCGCAAACATACAAACAGGCAGACACTATTTGTTAAAATGTTATATTCTTGTTCAGTAGCTCAGACCTTTGTTTTTTTTTTAATTATCGTCATTGTACAGACTTTTTGTTACACACTTTATTATAAGAACATATAGATAATTATGTTCGACACTTCGTTTATTTTATTTATGCGCAGTAACCTCAGTCTGAATTAAGTGTCTGTGAAATACAGACAAACATACGGTGAAACCATAAGGGTTTCTTGATTATTTATATATACTTATAATAAAGCAATATGAACGAAAAAGTCCGTACAAAGAAGATAATTAAAACAAAATATAGTCTAAGGTAGTTAAAATAAGCTACCTAAAAATCATGTCTGTCTGTTTGTTTGTTTGTTGTCTGTATGTTTGTTCGCGCATCACGCAAAAACTACTTGACCCATTGCGATGCGGTTATCACTGTGGGTTAGCTTATGGTTCGACTTAAAAACTGGGGTTCTTGATATCTTAATCCGATGATTAGATGCCGAGCAATCGATAAAAACTATTTGACGGCTGAACGTATTTTGAAGATATGTACTATATTGTACTTTATAGGTACTTTTGGTCCTGGAATAACAGGTATTGGTAGCAATTCGGACATCCCCTGAACTAAACTTAATTTCTTCAAATGTAATTTAAACCTTGTCGGCTTCGTAACATCTAATCCCTCATTTATTCCTCATTAATCATCGTATTTTTCCCCCTGGCATCTAATCCCTCACTCACTAAACTATCACTAAAGCCTGTCAGCGTAAAATCAACTTTGTTTCCACGCGGCGAGAGTCCCGATTTGTCCAAACGATGTCTCAGAACGTGTCCGAATTTATCCAAACGCTGTTACACAGCGTGTTAAAAACCTGTTTTAATTACGATATTTTAAGCGGTGCAGCTTAAATTGACATAAGTTTAGAATATATGCCAGGGGTATTTTTATACCTTGTTACAAGGTCGACAAGGTTTAAATTACATTTGAAGAATTTTAGTCTAGTTTAGTTTAAAGAGCAAAATGACCAAATTGCTGCCACTGGCTACTTTAAAATGAAATGACCACGCGGGCAAAGCCGCGGGTACAGCTAGTCTCATATAAAATGTATAGGAATGGCATAAAATAAGGCGCCATGCATAATATCCCGCAGTTTGAAAGATTTTCAATATTTCTAAGTAGCGACGTCTCGTTTTCCTCCTTTTTCTAGTTTGTAGCGCGTAACCAACTGGTTATACCGCTTGATGGATATTACATGATATTATCCATTTTAGGACTTAGTTTAATATATGGTTTGAATCTTACTAGCTTACCCGTCCGCGCGGACTTCAGTTTATCGCGAAAAAAGTATCCTATGTTCTTCTAGGATATTAAAAACCAATGCAAAAGTATAAGACCGACGTTCTTGATGCCTTTTGATAGACTTGTTATTATTCCGTTTCCATGGCAACCGTTCCTTACAGCGAGTAATCAACGTTTTCCCGTGGAAACTTACAATTTTCGGGGGTAAAAAGTATCCTATGTGTTATTGCAGGGTATAAGCTATCTCCATTCCAAATTTCATCAAAATACGTCCAGCTGTTACTGCGTTAAAAGGCGAACGCCGCGGATCATTAGCTTTCTGTAGTTTTGCATGGGTTTTAAATTATTGGAGAAAATCACATCCAAGAGACCAATCCAATGAATAATCCAATGGAAAGTAATTCTGAGTGTCCCTGTTTATTACATTGCAATGCTTTCTTGGCTTACTTTTAGTATGAGATAGTGCTGGCCTCTGATAAAGAGTTTGTCAGGCCGCCCGAAGGCCTCTGACATGGCTTAGCGATTGCTATTAATCAATGACAGCGAGAACTCTGAAGCACGGAGCGAAAACAGAACCCGAATAGGGTCGGGTATAAATAGCCTATGTAATTGTATTTTAAACCAGTTTAACCTAAAGTTCAGCTTCTTCGTATTTTTTATTTTTTGAGTGACGAGTCGAGCTGAGCTGGTGGTGTTCACGCCCATACCAGTTGCAATGCCAACCAGAACAGCGCGTTGCAAAATGTTGCGCGGCACTGCACTGCGCTCGTCACCCGCCGACGTTGGTTGTTAACTCTCATTGAAACACTGCGGAAATGTTTACACACTACTGCTTAGTGGTTGAATATCTGACGAAGGTGTGGTACTTCCCCAGACGGACTCTTGCGTACGAGGTCTACCGCTACAATACTTCGTGTCGATGGTACAATTTAAAAGTATATTTATATCCACTTGGAGCAGTATGTAGCTGCTTTTATAGCGTTTCCAGTGCACTGGAACAGTCGTCTATTGTGCAGCGGTAGGGACAAGAAGGACAGTCCAGCAGATGCGACATGGTTTGCGCGGGTGCGACATAGTTTGCGTAGGTGAGACGCAGTCACACTGCATCCTTTAGTCAATCATCATGCCCCACTTGCACAAGTTGCTTCTTCAGCGACCAACCTGTGTACGGAGCTTGTTTAAGATTTCCACACTGGCCATGGTTGTTCATGGGCAGGTGAAACCTCATCCGCTGGTGATATGAAGTCAGTTAGATTGTCAGGGCCGAATTAACCATGCCCCTTGGCAATGCGCGTCTTGTGGCCCTTATAGTTACCTAACTTCCTAAAAACCATATTTTTCTAACACAATGCTTTTTTGATATAATTAAGCTGTCTTTTCTACTACATTACGAAGGTATGCAATCAAACTAATTGTTATATATGCCTATGTGTAAGTTGTACCTACGCGCGGCTGCGCCCGCGCCCTTGCCTAAACAAATAAACCAGTACTCATTTAGCAGTCTTCTTTACTGGTCGCGTCCCCGCTCCCTTAGTGCTTCTTTACTGGTCGCGTCCCCGCTCCCTTAGTGCTTCTTTACTGGTCGCGTCCCCGCTCCCTTAGTGCTTCTTTACTGGTGGCGTCCCCGCTCCCTTAGTGCTTCTTTACTGGTCGCGTCCCCGCTCCCTTAGTGCTTCTTTACTGGTCGCGTCCCCGCTCCCTTAGTGCTTCTTTACTGGTCGCGTCCCCGCTCCCTTAGTGCTTCTTTACTGGTCGCGTCCCCGCTCCCTTAGTGCTTCTTTACTGGTCGCGTCCCCGCTCCCTTAGTGCTTCGAGACACAACACTAATTGATAAAAAAAAGCACATCAAAGGAAAATATGCGTATTTTTTCGTAGTTTAACTCTTATTAATTTTAGTTATAGAATACGGGCACAGTTCTGCCAACGTTATGAAAGTGAAGTGGCCATAGAGTAAATTAATACCATTACGTGATCGTTTTTTGGGCGCGTCGCGTTAAAAAAGCTAAACTTGGCTTGCAGTCTTAATGTCTAAAATTGCCGCTGTAAAATATAATAATATCTATTATGTTTGAACGAATTTTTATTTAAATGCGTTCAAACATGTATTGCAATATGATGATGTAGTTTGTTATATACAAATCTTCAAATTAAATGTTCACACGAAGAAACGTTTTAAAATAATTGTATTCCCGGGGCGCGGGGCCTTTAGCCGATGCGGGGCCCTTAGGCCTATACTACCTAACTAGCTGTACCTGTGACTTCGCACGCGTGGTCATTTCTGTAGGTTAAAAGAACCCAATGCCCTATTCCAGGACCTAAAATACCAATATACTAACATTTGTTAAATATTTACAGAAACGGGACTTAATCGCGCTGAAAACTTAATATTTATTTACCTCGACGTTTCTATCAAGTTGCATTGATCGTGGTCACGAGAAGACACGACCTAAAAAAAATATTGATCGTTTTTATTGATCGTGGTCTTCTCGTGACCACGATCAATGCAACTTGATCGAAACGTCGAGGTAAATAAATATTAAGTTTTCAGCGCGATTAAGTCCCGTTTCTGTAAATATTTAACTATGTGTTCGAATCGCGAAAGTTTAAAAGTTACATACTAACATTTGATCAAAATTCCTTCAGCCGTCAAAAAGATTTTATCGATTTCACGGCTTCTACTGATCGGATTGAGGTACCAAGTACCTCAGTTTTTAAGTCAAACTGTAAGCTATCAAACCACGATGTTGCGCGAACAAACATACAGACAAACTAACACATACAGACAATTAACAAACAGACAGACACGATTAAAAAAAATGTTATATTCTTGTTCAGCAGCTTGTTTTAAGTACCCTAGACTTTATTTTTAATTATCTTCTTTTACAGACTTTTTCGTTCTTACTGCTTGATTATAAGTATAAATAGATAAACCGGCCCTGCTCGCTGTCCAGAGATTTATGGACCATTCCTATAAAAATGAAACGAGTCGCCGTTTTTCCAACGTCTATTTACCTTTTGACGTTTATGTCAAAAGCTGACGGACAGTAAGCGACAACGGTTCGTTTTAAGATATAGGAACCAGCCATTTAGGTAACAACCCGATTATGCATCAAATCAATCACAATCGCATAAAAAGTAAGCACATTCCAACGATTATAAGCATCGGGGCAACAACGTGTGTAATAATTTATATGCGCTGAATACTTGGCATCCGAACCGTGACAATATTGGCAACACCGGCCTGACTGGTTAATAGTTCGAATCAAGTAGGTTTAGAACAAGTTAAATTATAATAAAAACTAGCTTTGCCCGCGTGGTCATTTCATTTAAATGTAACCCACAAGTATCCAGGACCAAAAGTACCTATAAAGTACAATATACTACATTTTAAGATAGATAATATAAGATAATCATTTATTTAATAGAAAATATTACACAGAAAAAAAAAACATTACATTTACAGATTGTGAAGAACAAAAAACCTAATTAAATCAAATTAAAAATTAAAATAACAAGGTACATAAATATAGCAAAACAAATTGATGCAGTAAAATAAAATATTGAACACATTTTAGTATAGTTAGGTATTATGTAGGTAGACAAGTTGTGTTGACTACGGGCCCCAAACTAGGCAACGCCTGTATCTTTCTTCAAAAGCCATCAAAAAGCTTTTTGATTGCTCGGCATCTACTCATCGGATTGAGATACCAAGTACCACGTATCACGTAAAAACTACTGGACCGCTTGCGATTCGGTTTTTACAGTTGGATAACTTAGGTTTTGACTTCTTGGTATCTCAATCCCATGAGTCCAAGTCGAGCAACCGATAAAAATATTTTTGACGGCTGAAGAAATTTTGATCAAATGTTGGTATCTTGGTATTTTAGGTCCTGGTATAGCACATAGAACTTTTAACCTAGAGAAATGACCACGCGTGCAGAGCCGCGGGCATCATCTAGTTAAAATTATTATAACGCTTTATTGGCAGTTTTTTTTCTGTTTGGTATCGTTTACGAAATATTTAGCTGTAAGTGACCATTGTGTATGTGTCTGCTTTAACTCAAAGAATAGAATCAAGAAAGAAAGAGATCTCAGTATGAAATGATGAAGTGCATTGTTGTATGTGTAAGTAGCGTTAACAAATAAATAAATAAGTGTAATTTAATGAATGTAATTTTTATGTTATTTTTTAGCTATATTTTAACATAAAAACATATATATATATTTATTTAATTTTCACTCATTACATTTTTAAGTGTTTTTTTCTTTATTTATATTTTTTTAATGCATTTTCACTTCATATATTTTAAATAGCTACCCTGGAAGTTTCAGCCGGATAGCTAATCGGGAAGTGCCCGAAATTTGAACTGCAAGATTCCAGGACAGACAAAATACATACATAGATAGATACAAAATAAAAGCTTTTAAAAAAATAAGCGAAAGTATTATAAGGAAAGTCCCATACAAGTGCCTAGGGAGACTCCTCGGGTCAAACATGTTTAATCCTCCTGTTCCATATAAATTTTGTTCAACATTTTAAACAAGTAATAATGTATTATGTTAGTACTTATTACTATAAACTTTGATAGTTCTATAACATACAATGACATTCTAATCAGTTTTTTTTTAATATTTATAATATATATTTAAATTTAACAAAATTAAAATTAATTCAACAAAATTGGTTCAACAAAATTATTTAATTGCACATTTTTATAAATCCTTTAGAAGTCAATTCGTTTAATCAAACAATGATTAAAATCGTAAATACTTACGTATCAAGGACAGGAAACACGCTAGCGGTACTGCTGTTTGCATTTTCACACGGAAATGATTCGCTAAATAATTATTAAATCACCAAAATTCAATAAAAATAAAATAACCACGAATTGTAAATTAAAAATAAATTAGTTGAATAAAATAAACAGTTAGATAACGTGGAAAAGCGCAACTAGATGAAGCGCGTGCGTTGATTTCGAGTGCAGTGCATTCTTTAGCACACCCGTGGGGAGTGTTCCCACTTCGTCAGCTCTCGGATGTGAAGAGGGGCTTGTATCTCTTATGCATGCATAATAATCATTTATCTAACTTGTAAATAAGCAGGAAGTAACAAAAAGTCTGCAAAATAAAGATAATTAAAAATGTATGCCTAGGGGATTTAAAATAACTAGCTTAAAATCAAAAAAATTATATAATAAAAAATAATTGCTTTGTCGTCGGTTTGTGAGCTACCCTGAAAGTTTCAGCCGGATAGCTAACCGGGAAGTGCTCGAAATTTGAGTTGCAAGATTCCAGGACAGACAAAATACATACATACATACATAGATACATACATTATCTATGTTTGTATCTATGTAAGATACAAAGATACAAGTGAAGTTAAATAAAAGCTTTTAAAAACACGCCTGCCGACAAAAAAGAGCTTTTGCCAATAAATAATATAATTAAGGTTGGAATGTGCTTAGCAAGACCTTCAATTTGATACCCATATTGTAAAATTGGCAGTTTTTTTTTTCGAGTTTTTAAATGGTGCCATACTGCCGCCATATTGAATGTTTTCAAAAAAAGTATATAGTCTATGTTACTCGAGGGGGTGTAAGGATTCTAACGATATTAGATTGTTCGCGCATCACGTAAAAATTACTGGTCCGATTGCGATGCGGTTTTCACTTTTGGATAGCTTAGGGTTTGATTTAAAAACTGGGGTACTTGGTATCTTAATCCAATGATTAGAAGCTGAGCAATCGATAAAATACTATCTATTTAATCCAGAGATTTAATACGGAGCCGAAACGTGGACACTGACGGTGAGACTGGTCCACGGGCTCAAGGTCGCTCAGCGAGCTATGGAACGAGCTATGCTCGGAGTTTCTTTGAGACATCGAATCCGAAATGAGGTGATTCGGCAGAGAATCAAGGTAACCCACATAGCTCAGAGAACAAGCAAGCTGAAGTGGCAATGGGCCAGTCACATTTGTCTTAGGACTGATAACCGTTGGGGTAGACGAGTTCTACCGTAGTGTAGGACGCCCTCCGGCTAGATGGAGCGACGATCTGCTCAATGTAGCTGGCAGTCATTGGAAGAGAAGAGCCGAAGATCGGGCTCAGTGGCGAGCCTTGGGAGAGGCCATGTCCAGCAGTGCACTAATATATAGGTTGTTGAAGATGAATCCAGAGAAAAAACCACGCGTGTAAATCCGCGGGCACAGCCAGTCACGAGTACTTATTAATGTTGTCTTTCTGTTTATCTTTTGCGTCAAATAAAATCTACTGGAGCGATTGAAATGCGGTTTTCACTGTTGGGTAGCTTAGGATTTTAATTAAAATTACTTTGCATCTCAAAGCAGAGCATTCGATGAAAAAACTTTTTTTAATGACGTTAGAACTGAACAAAAAAATATGTAGCTTACTTCCGCCAAAACTGTAAGTCAGACAAATAAAACCGTGGGGGTCTACTTATATATTTATATACATATAATATAAATACACAATATAAAACATATACCTCGATCCAAATACCAAACGTCTGACATCAATACGACACCTGTTTCGCCTCTGCACGAGGAAGAAGAAGAAGAAAATCAATTTATTTGCAAAAAATAACATTTAGAACAATGACATACATAAAAATAAAAAATACCTTAACACTAAAGTACGTCTAAATGTAACCATTTGCAAAATGGCCCCAGCTCAGCATACTGCTGGTCGTAAAACGACCAGCGCTGGTCTTCCGCTGTGACCATTCGGTAACGTCACGGTACGGATGAACGGACAGTATAACGTAAACAAAAAATGAATAAATACATTATATAAAAAATAATAACAAGTAACAAATACATAATATATCATTCCATAAAGAAAGAATGACAAAACATAATAATTCAAATTATAGCTAATGTCATTGCCCGACACAACAAAACAAAGGACCACTTTTTGTTAATATAATTTAATAAAAGTGAGGGGTATTTTACAAAATATTTTGTAAAATATTATGAAAACTTTTGCAACGTAATCAAAAGGAGATAAGTATAAGGAAATTTTGAAATTTGTTAATTAAAAAATCAATTAAATATAAAAAAAGAAGAATATTAGATAGATAGATAGCGCCAAAAAAACAATTGTAAAGGCGAACTTCTTCTCATACAGCACTAGTATCTAGCCTCAGAGTTTCCTGATTCAGGCATCTTCGGGTGATGTTGACTTGTCGAGTGCTGGACAGAGTATATGTATATATATATATATATATATAATTCAACTATTGTAAAATATTAATGAAATGAAAGATAAGGCCTGGAGGCCAGAAAAAATACTTATATATTTATATACATATAATAATATAAGTATTTTTTCTGGCCTCCAGGCCTTATCTTTCATTTCATTTATATTTTACGATAGTTGAATTTGGATAGGGTTTGGTTTAGCGTGCAGTTTTACTTGTGTTATAATTTAATTTGTCCGACTTACAGTTTTGGCGGAAGTAAGCTATATATATTTTATTATGTTCATTTTAAATAAGGTGGATTTCCGCAAAGTAACGACTGAATAACACGTAAGAACTATTGAACCCATCATAATGCGGTTTTCACCGTAGACCTACACTTAATAACATCAATGCGAAAATATGTGTGAAGCAGCTGAACGGATTTTGATGAAATTTGAAGTCCTAAAAATACAGAATCTTCCGCTATGAAAAAACAAATCACGTAGTGTCACGTAGTGTGTGTTCGTAGTAGTTGCACACATTTAACACTCCTAAATTTGCGTGGGGGGGGGGGGGGGAGATAAATTTATGAAGTTGCAACATTGTATAAAATTATCATGTATTTACTTGGTAACTTAAAATTGAATCCCCCTTCACCTAACTCATTATAATGTATGTACTAAACCTGCACCAAGAATAGGGTAGCCATGCTTGCAGCATTTTCCAAAACACCAAAGGAATGAATATCATAATGTGATATGCGTCGCCCTTTTTTTCCTTTTATTACGTACTGGCCATTCGTTTGACCACGATCTCATCTGATGGCAAGCGATGATGTGGTCGAAGGTGTAGCACGCTTGCCTAGTAAATACCTATTCACTCTTGACTTGGACACACCAGGGTTGTACATTACCGGAAACACTGACGAGGGCAGGGCTTTCCACTCCTTAGAAGTTCTTATGATAAACTAGAGACCCGCCTCGGCTTCCAAGGAATGTAACTTAAAAAAAAAGGTGAAAAATTTTAATCTCGCACACTTGACCTTCACCCCGCTTCGGGGGTCGGCGCCCCCTTCGCAACGTTCAGGTTTCGAATAGGTTTTATTATCCAGTTGCTTTTGCCGCGAAGCGCACGCGCACTATGCGCGTAGTAGTGCGCAATATTAGATATATTGCCACCCGATAATCGACTATAGCTTTCTCCCGCGACTTCGTCCGCGCGGACTACAGATTATCGCGAAAAAAAATAATCCTATCGTCTGCCTAATTAGGCAGACGATAGGATTAATAAGGCATAAGTCAAAATTGACAGGATGTCCAGGAAGCGGACAAAACCTTTTTTCTCCATGAAATTCTTAAGAAACATAAAATTAATGTTCTAACGAAAATATGATTAATCGAATATGCTTTTATTTTTATGGGTTTTACTAGCCATAACACTTTTAATCTCATCAAAAGTGGACTTAAGCCTTATTAGCATTAACTTTTGTGTGACTTACTGTTAATTGTAATTAAAATTGAAATACTCCGTAAAGAACTTTTATTTATACAGGATGTAACATAATTACCTATTAAATACCGGGATGGAGTATGTGGGGCTGCATGGCGAATAACGTTAGTTTTACGACTTTGAGATTTAGAAGTTTTTCATTAATGAATTTACTTATAAAGATTCCTCAAAAAACATTATACATCAAACATAATAATAGTACTTCCTAGCAATCAGCTGGAAAAAATCCAATAATCGTGACTTAATTTGTGCTTGTCAAAAGAACGCGCATCAAACGAGAACGGCGCAGTGGCCAGTCGCTTGTCAGTAGAATGTCATAATGAAATCTGTCCAATCAAATATTCTTTGATATTACATATAAAAAAAATGCTTAAAATTTGTAGTTTCAAGAGTAAGTGTAGTGTTGTGTGTGTTTTGTGGTTCAATAAACCCTTGGGTGTTTCCTTCAGCTTTACTAATTAATACTTGTTCGTGCAACAACTGCAAAAATTACAAACCCTGTCCCTCATGTACTTTCTCGGACTGCTGGACCGTTTCCGGTCAGAGACCCTTGGGGGCTCTATCTCA
This sequence comes from Alsophila aescularia, assembly GCA_946251855.1. NCBI lineage: Eukaryota > Metazoa > Arthropoda > Insecta > Lepidoptera > Geometridae > Alsophila > Alsophila aescularia. The sequence goes on from OX276374.1 coordinate 79,805,684, forward strand.
ACAAGGTGTTTCCACCAGTGCGCCAGCGAGAGGAGAAGATGGAACAGTATTTTTGTGCATACTGTTCCATCTATCCAAACAATCATTTATAGTTGACGCTAATTTCTAAGATTTTACTTTTGTATGGGAATTTCAAATACGATGTACTCATTTGCACACGTAAACGTATTCAAATGCTTGATCGAAACAAACCTGCTGCGTACTTATAAGGTTATTCAGTGACACGATGTATAACAAAAAAAGCTTACCAAATCAATGGGTACTCAAAGCTTATTTCCAATAATAAACTCTTCTTTAATTATCTTATTTACAGCACATGTGAGATCTATTACCTAAACTATACGCACACATTACAAAAAAAACACATTTCTAAATAATTAAAGTTTTTTTTATTATTAATATTTGGTACCAACACCTCTGGCGTAGCTATCTCAATCTAGACAAAGCAATGTTTAAAAATTATAAACTGAGGAAACTCTTTGACAATAACAAAATAAACACAGCTCAAACATAAAATATTGCTCAAATAAAAATAAAACTTTCTATGTATAATCAATCAGTTGCTTTTAAAAATAATCAACATCAATCTTGTTCAACAGTTAAGTAGGTACCTTATTAATTATTTAGACTAAGCAATTAAAAAGTTAAGTAATTATTCAGTCTTAGGCAGTGTATCATAAAAAGAGTGAAAATATTTTGGTAAAATAGCTTTGAGGTCTTGTAAATCATTCTATTTCCTCTGTTTCAGTGGAATGCTTTCTGTGTACGTTGGTTTCAATTCATAATTCACAAAGAACCACAAAACACTTAAAAACCAACCGGTAAAAGCACTAGTATTGATCAAACATTCTGTGCAAAAAAATGAGTTATGCTTAATTCGCACTACAAAACGGCGGCATGAGATATGATGTATTGTTTCAAGCGTTCCATCTCTTTTCTTTCCATACTGATATTGAAAAGTAAGAAACGAGATAAGCGTAGTTTTGGTCACTCCACCTAAAATGCAAAAAATCGAATGGTGGGCAAATATTGACTTGGAATTAGGTCGACGCTGTGTTCTTCTAGGATATTGAAAACCAATGCAAAAGTATAACTCTTGATGCTTTATGACAGACTTATTATTATTTCGCTTCCATGGCAACCGTTCCTTACAGCGTGTACTCAACATTTTCCAGATTTTTCGTGGAAATTTACAATTTTCCGGGATAAAAAGAATCCTATGTTGGTCTTTATTTTGTATAGTACCTATTTACAAAGTTTCTTCAACATCCCCAAACTAACAGACAAAGCTTCACTGTTTACACGACTGCCCAAAAAAGGAGCGTATTTTTTTAGCATTCATTTATGTATGTATGTTTGTGAGATTCTTTATTTAACCATAACGTTTAAATGCCTGAACAGATTTAGACGTGTGTATCTTTAGAATCCTTACATCCCACAGAGTAACATAGCATATATTTTTTGAAAAATACAATATTTTGGCAATATGGCTAGTAAAGTATATTCTTATGAAACAGTACTATAGTCGTCAACAGTACAAAAATAGGAGAGTCACTTTATTGTGCATTTAATGCTTCAGATATGTCATACCTACTTATCGTTCGAATATGCAATCGGGCGTCACTGGGTTTCATACAAAATCAGATTCGCAGGCTTTCGATCCTGTCCCACTTCGGTGGTGTAAACCATATCCACCCTAACCCAGACACTTGACACATAGTTTTTCAAGAAAAACCAGTACCTTGCGCCACTCGCTTTCCTTACCCGAGTGGCTATCATAATTACTGGCTGTACTTAACTGTTGGCCAACTTGCTTTGCATACGCTTATACTTCATCGAAAATGACCTAGATATCTAATTCAGGCTAGCTCAAAATAATTTCAAAAATCGTGTTTCATTTCATGGTTTTTCGCGAGGGTTCTATTGACTCAAAAAAATAATTTATTAAGTACATAGTGATCTGTATTTATAGATAGACTAGCTTTCCCGCCCGCGACTTCGTACGCGCGGACTATATTTATTGCGAAAAAAGCATCCTATGTTTTTCTAGGATATTAAAAACCAATGCAAAAAAGTAGGTATCTAATGCACTTGATATTTTTTGACGGGCTTGTTATTTCGTTTCCATGGCAACCACAGACCATTCTGTGATGGCAACCGTTCCTTACAGTGAGTAATGAACATTTTCCAGTTTTCCCGTGGAAACTTAAAAAAAACAAAAGCTATCTCCATTTAAAAAAAAAAACATCCATTTTTTTTCTTCCATTTTATTAAGCTATCTCCATTCTAAATTTCATTGAAATCCGTCCAGCCGTTATCGCGTGAAAGCTCCCCAAACAAACAGACAACGTTTCACTTATATATATATTGGTATGGATATATAGTCTTTATTCAACTGCACAGTACAAAGAATAATATTATAAACTAACTATGCCCGCGGTTTTGCCCGCGTTGTAAAATCTCTGGATTAAATTTAATGTAAAATATGTGTTATTCTAGAACCAAGAGTACACATAAAGGTACAAAATATCAAATTTCCTTCAGCCGTCAGATAGTTTGTTTTCGATTGATAGGCTTCTTATCATCGGAGTAAGATATCACGTAACCCAGTTTTAAAGTCAAAACTTAGCTAGTGATAACCGCATCGCAATCGGTCCAGAAGTTTTTACGTGATGCGCGAACAGACAGACAGACACCATTTGTTAAAATGTTATATTCATGTTCAGTCGTTGATTGTGAGTACACTCGCCCATTTTTAACCGTCTTCTTTGTACAGACCTTTTGTTACTTACTGTTTTATTACACGACTGGCCAAAAAAGAAGTGTTATGTTTTTAGGGTTCACGTATGTATGTGCGTGAGTTCTTTATTCCACCATAACTATTAAATGCCTGAACACATTTGTATGTATGGGGTATCGTTAGAATCCTTCCATCATCCCGAGTGGCGAAGTTTTTTTGTGGAATAGTTCCTTTTTTGGCTGGGCAGTCTTGTTTTTCTCTTTTCTTGAGGATTTATATGTTATACGTATAGAAAGTCAAACAAACTTAACCATAAGTCACATTGGGCGGTCTTTTTGCTCAGAGCGATCCTCAAAACTAAAGAAGAAGAATCATTACGTTTATTTTATTGAGTCCTTTAATTGTGTTGTAGCTTGAATTGGTCTCTCAACCAGCTTATTGTTTAATACAAGCACACGTTTATGTTATTTTATTAGCTTTCAAAGTTGGTCTATTCGTTTGGGAGCCCTCTTGTAGTCCAATCATCAAATTACCTCGACAGACGCCCAGCCCCTCCGTAGACGCCCTCGAGACATCTTGAGAGATCTGGACGATGACATCGTAGCCGCAGTACTGGCAGCGATGGCCTCGTCCAACCATAACACATCTGTCAACTCGCTCGGCGAGGTTGAAGGTCCAGTAATTAAGCAGTCATTCGCCTTCGGAGTTTTTTGCCGATATCTTCTCGAAGGTTTTATTCCAAGACAGTTTTAAATAAATCAAAGAGCTCCGAGCCATTTTGTCAGGGCGCCTTGGATCACTACTAACACTAGCGATCCAAGGGTATTTAATCCGACCCTCGTAATCTAGGTGAGACGGGCCAAGCCGAGGTTCGTACCCCTGGGTACCCTTGAGCTAGTCGCCAAAATTTTAACTTTGGCGTGCGCCTTCTGCCTCACGCATTGCGTCGGAGCGCTCCTACGCTCGCCCCCCAGCCTGTTGGAGGTGTATAGGACAGTTGCAGATCAACAGCATTATATACTTCATAAAAACAGCTAGCTAAGAACCATCTGGATCACATCAGCTTTCAATCAGAAAAAACTGCATCAATATTGGTCTATTCGTTTGGGAGCTACGATGCCGTAGACAGACACATGGATACACACCCTAAACTTACAACACCCCTCGCTGATCGAGTTCGGGGGTTTAAAACTATAATGTATCCTTGTCTTGTTACAGAGCACTCTGCGGGCGCATAGAAGGCTATATCTCTTCCTTACCCCCACCATTCCGCCTCCACCGGCCCATACTGGCGCGCGCGGCCAGCACCGAGGCGCGCACGCCGGCCCGAGCGCCCTCCTTCAGCGTGTGTTGGTGCCGGACTACACCTGTAAGTGAAGTCAAGCTAACGTGGAAACCAACAAAAAATTACACAAAACCAACTCAAAATGGCAGTATGAGCCAACCTAATTTCACTGAAATAACTCGAAACTACACTAAACCAACTGGGAATGAAACTGAACCAACTCGTAATGACACTAATCCAACTCAAATGACGCTTGACTAACTCGAATTTACACTAAAATAATACAAAATATGAAACCAACAAAGAATCACTTTACGGACACAGAAGTCAATTTCTCATCCATACAATTAATATTTAATAATTCATGCAATGATAATGTGATTCTACAGATTTTCACTTCACTGATCATTGGACATTCGACTGATCACCGCGCAGTAGGCTCCTATGCGCGAGGCCTGTCAACCAGACTTGTACAAAGTCAAGGTCGATCTTGTTTTTTCCAACTGACTGCTAGGTAGTACTATTTCTGTGCTACTAGGAGTGTGCAATTTTTTGTGTATTGAAGTACAGTGTTCCCAGAGTAATCTTTAAAAGTAAATTCATTAATGAAAAACTTCGAAATCTTTAAAGTTGTAAAACTGTTTGCTATCACGTGTGGAATACCCCACCCTGGTACTTAACAGGTAATTGTGTTACATTCTGTATAAATTGCATCAAAATTGGATCAGTTTCTTTTTTCACAGTTTTTTTGTTACAGCACTTTTTGTCGATGTTGTCTGAAGTAACTATGTAGAAACGCATCATCAATTACATAAAGGAAGCATCATCATGGCTGTCATCCAAAATTAGATTAAAGCGTATCACGTCGAAAAAACACTATTCGATGATGGCTTGCTTACGATTGATTATAAAACTCTTTGTCTGACTGCCAGATTTTAATAATTATAATTGGTCATTGGAATGGTGTTCTTGCATTTCCCAGCAACCAGAGGTTCTAAACGCAATGACGGGCAAGCTCGAGAACGGTCAGCCGTCGCTTCTCTGCAAACAGACAATGTTCGCCCGATGGCAGTACATCGTCAGACAGCTGCCACAATTGCAACAGGTGTGTATTAGTACTTTTAAATTTCAGACTGTAATAAAACCAAAACAAACTCGATGTGACAATAACTTAAATTACATGGGAAATGGCAATAAAACAGCTCGAAATGACCATAAATAATTAAGAAACGGTCAAAACTTACTTGTAGCAAGAACCCAACTTGGGATGGCCATAAACCAACAGGACATAGGACTAAGCCAATTCGAAATAACACTTAGGGCCCACTGTTTTTTTTTTGTTTTTTTTAGGAAGGTCTACTTGCTGTTGGCCTCTAACGGCATCTACAGCGTACCTTTGCAAAGGCGCTCCGCCGCAATACGTGACGCAGAAGACGCACGCCAAAGTTAAATTTTGGCGACTTGCTCAAGGGCACCCAGGGGGTACGAACCTCGGCTTGGACCGTTGCTTAGACTACGGGATATCTGACTTAACTTCTCTGGATCGGTATTATTGATTAATAGGGATCCAGGGGGCCCTGAACTATGGCTAGGAGCCTCATAAGTGATTTGATAACTGACCACCATTTCGGAATACATCTTTGAGAAGAAATGGCAAGAAACTCAAAGAAGAATAATAATAATGATTAAATACGGGTTCATCGACCCCGCCGGTCTGGGCTAAAATTTTAAGACAAGTAGGATAGAGAGACATACGCAGACAGTAGCGTGAAAGAGATGACAATATATTTTGGACTAAGTAGATACTTTGTTTTGTTTTCGTGCAAGTGGGCCTTAACGACCTCGAGATAGCCAAACAAAAAAAAAAAACCAAACCAAACCAAATCGAAATGGCAATTAACGATAACTCTTAATGGCTATAAATCAATTACAAATGGCAACCAACTATAATAAAACAGCTACTGAGTATTTTCTATCTGCAATAAGGTGTACCTTGTCCCTTGGCCCATTTATAAGTTAACTAACTTTCGCCCGCGACTTCGTCCGCGCGGACTATAGTTTATCGCGATAAAAACCATCCTATGTTCTTCTAGGATATTAAAAACTATTGCAAAAGTAGGTATAGCACCACTCTTGATGTTTTTTGTCATATTTCGTTTCCATGGCAACCGTTTCTTACAGCGAGTAATCAATATTTTTCAAGTTTTTCCAGTGTTCCCGTGGAAACTTTCCGGGATAAAAAGTATTCCATGTTTTATTCCAGGGTATAAAGCTATCTCCATTCCAAATTTCATCAAAAGCCGTCCAGCCGTTATCGCGTGAAACCTCCACAAACAAACAAACAAACAAATAAACAAACAGACAATGTTTCACTTTTGTATATTGGTATGGATATTACATTTCATGATCTTCCCTTAATTTAAGATGAAATGTTTGTTAGAGAGATTTAATCCTTATGTCAGGCCTAGGGATTCCAATCCCGCAGACTATCTTCAATGTCGGTGTTTGCGGGACAAAAATGTTCAATCACGCGCTCACAGACAGAAATGAATACCTGAACCTTTTATTTTTTCGAGACAAAATGTATCCATATCCATGCAACCTATCCTGCAGGACTTTAATTTTTCGGGATGAAATGTAGCCTAACTCGAACTATGAACTCAAATCATACCAAATTTCATTTGGATTCATTGAGTATTTTCCAAGGTACAAACAGACAGACGGACAGACAGACAGCCAGAAAAAAATTACAAAATATCTTTAATTTACAGAATTTGGGACATTATCCCGCAGGAACTCTTTATTTTTTCGGGATTAAAAGTATTCTCAATTTTAACCCATCATATAAACTATGACTGTTCCAAGTTGTATCAAAATCCGTCCAGTAGTTTCAGAGTGGTAAGTGTTTTTTGAAATAACTTTCAACCCTTTTATTTTTTTCGAAAAAATAAAAGAAATGAATAAAAGGTTTATTTACCTTATTACAGTAAAATTATCAACATTACTTCACTTTTATTTAAGTTGCACTACTAATTAGAGATTTATACCAAAAAAAAACAATTCAAATAAATACCAAAAACTTTTTCAACTGATTGTTGTCAGAACTAATAAGACTAATTCGTTTGGTCGGCATTCAGTAAACAATGTTTGCGAAGAGACTATAACATGTCCAATGTGTCGTCTACCAAACTACTGCGTATTATAGAAGCAATATAGCCACTATACCGCTCGCAAATGATCGTGTACATGTTTCTTTTCAGTCCCGCAAATCCCGGAATACTGGGATTTCGGTATTGCGGGATTGGAAGCCCTACTCTGGCCCTATCGATTGTTGCTATACAGAACTAATAAGACTAATTCGTTTGGTCGGCATTCAGTAAACAATGTTTGCGAAGAGACTATAACATGTCCAATGTGTCGTCTACCAAACTACTGCGTATTATAGAAGCAATATAGCCACTATACCGCTCGCAAATGATCGTGTACATGTTTCTTTTCAGTCCCGCAAATCCCGGAATACTGGGATTTCGGTATTGCGGGATTGGAAGCCCTACTCTGGCCCTATCGATTGTTGCTATACAGAACTAATAAGACTAATTCGTTTGGTCGGCATTCAGTAAACAATGTTTGCGAAGAGACTATAACATGTCCAATGTGTCGTCTACCAAACTAGTGCGTATTTTAGAAGCAATATAACCACTATACCGCTCGCAAATGATCGTGTACATGTTTCTTTTCAGTCCCGCAAATCCCGGAATACTGGGATTTTGGTATTGCGGGATTGGAAGCCCTACTCTGGCTCTATCGATTGTATTTTGTACATATACAGGGTATGTAGTGTATATATACAGGTCGGAAAGTTAAGTAAAATAAGATTTAAAAAAAAAAAAAAAAATTGTTTCTGCTACTTAGAACGCACAACAAATTATATGAACACATGTATCTAAAGTAACTACAACATCATTAAAATCAACATTTTGTTTTTCTCTTTCCTAACATAATGTATGAAAATCAATACCTAGTTAATCCATAACTAATATATAAAAGTGAAACGTTGTCTGTTTGTTTGGGGAGCTTTCACGCGATAACGGCTGGACGGATTTTGATAAAATTTGGAATAGAGATAGATTATACCCTAGAATAAAATATAGGATACTTTTTATCCCGGAAAATTGAAATTTTCCACTGGAATGCTAGAAAATGTTGATTACTCGCTGTAAGGAACGGTTGCCATGGAAACGAAATAACAAGTCTGTCAAAAAACTTGAAGAGGATTAGTGCTATACCTACTTTTGCATTGGTTTTTAATATCCTAGAAGAAAATAGGATGCTTTTATCGCGATAAACTGTAATCCGCCCGGACGAAGTCGTGGACGGGAAAACTAATGATTTATAAATGTTTTAGATTTGAACATGTAGCAGCAACTTTAGAAAAATTAACTCATACAACTGTTTGTTCGCTTAACAACAGAATCCAAAGTATGTAACGGGTGTTTTTTTAAAGGTATAAAACTTTAAGTTGGCAACACTTTTTTAACTGGTTGCCATTTTGTCAGCTGTCAAGTGATTTATGTTTAGTTTGGTTTGGCATTTCAACATGAATAGACCACAGATTAGAGATATGTAGCTAGCTACAGATGCGACAGTCACTTTTTCGCTTTTAGTTCCAAAGATTCCGTTTTGGCGTTTTGTCGATTATAGGTATGGCTATGTGTATTCTAGTGATTGCAGAGACCAAAACATGCGCCATCGATATCGATAGCTAGTGATGTCCATACTTTATCGATAATTTTGAGTGAGGTAGTTATGGCACCTATACAAATACTTTTTTATTAACTTTTATGAGTAATAAAACCACTATATCTAGTTTTCAATATTTATTTGTTCAGACACTTTTATTAACTTAAAAGTAGTATATATATATATATATATATTCTTACATAATGCTATTTATTGAAGGGTGATCTTACTTAAAATCTTATATTTTCAAATAGCTCCCTATTTGCTGCAAGAGATTGGGGTTTTGCAAGTATTTGTGAGGCTCATCATCCAAATTTTTGTTTCCATTCTTTATCAAAATGTTTCACCAACTTATCCAAATTTTTTCACTGTTTCACGTTTTGGACCCGTGAATTGGCCTCCAAGATCCTGCGATTTAACGCCGCTTGACTATTTTCTGTGGGGATATGTGAAGTCGCTAGTCTACGCCGGTAAGCCCGAAACGATTGACCACTTGGAGGACAACATTCGCCGCGTTATTGCCAATATACGGCCACAAATGTTGGAAAAGGTCTTCGAAAATTGGACCTCCAGATTGGACTATGTCCGAGCCAGCCGTGGCGGTCATATGCCAGAAGTCATATTTAAATTATAATGCCAGAAGATTATCTTTCGAATACAGTAAATTTCATGTCAATTTAAAAAATCATCTTTGTTTTATTCCATTTCAAATTTCTATATCTCTAAAAAAACACCCGTTATATCAAAGTACACTAAGTACAATTAAGTACAGACGTTAAAAAAGGGGTCTCTTTTTTTTAATAATTGAGCCAATAGTTCCTGTCAGCTTTTCCCTTATGTGCTATAAATTTGTATTTTATTATGCATTTTTAGAGTTCCGTTGTCAAACAAATCTTAAGTATTTTCGTCTGTCTATATCATCACCATCATCAGCCTGTACTTGTCCACTGCTGGACGTAGGCCTCTCCTAACGCATGCCACTGAGCTCGGTCTCCATCTCTCCGCATGCAGTTCCTGCTGCCGCCCGCAGGTCGTTACTCCACCTGGCCACAGGGCGTCCCACACTACGTTTGCCTAAACGTGGTCTCCACTCGAGAATTGTCTGAACTGTCTGTATGTCACAGTCATCTTATTCAGACACTACAGTAGTCGCAGCGGAAGTTTGTTTCTCGGAAGTTATCTGCTAGTCGCTGCGCAAACTGCTATTTTTAAGGCGCAATCCGAATGTTGAAGGTGAAGACAGCATTGTATAACTGCCTCGCCCACTCGCTCACGTTTTTCGCATATTCTATCTCGCTCTCACTTTATGCTGTTTTATCCCCACAGCAGTACCGGCGCAATCGTTCACAGAGCCTTCACAAACATATAGATTGGCTGCGACTACTGTACATGTTTGACATTTGGCACATGTATAGATATTTATCGCCGCAACATAGTTGTAATCTAGGGCACTTGCGCATAAAACGAATTTACTTACATAATTATCACAGATTATCTATAATTGACTGATTTACCAAGTCGGGTCAACTTTGTTGGCATATCACGTAGAAAGTACTGAACGGATTGTGTAACATTCCAATGTTTGTACAGTAGTCGCAGCCAATCTATATGTTTGTGAAGGCTCTGTGAACGATTGCGCCGGTACTGCTGTGGGGATAAAACAGCATAAAGTGAGAGCGAGATAGAATATGCGAAAAACGTGAGCGAGTGAGCGAGGCAGTTATACAATGCTGTCTTCACCTTCAACATTCGGATTGCGCCTGAAAAATAGCAGTTTGCGCAGCGACTAGCAGACAACTTCCAAGAAACAAACTTCCGCTGCGACTACTGTACTGTACTGTACTGTACTCATAGTTGGGTAGTTTAGGATCCTGGCGGGATTTGTTGTACATCACCGACTACTCATTTTCAAACTTTTTTAGTTCATCCAAAGTTTGTCTGTAAGTGATAATACCGCCGATTGTGTTACCGCAATATCTTTATTTTTTGTTGAACTAACTGCGCTCGCGGTTTCACTTGCGTGGATTGTGATGATGGATGATGATGATGAAAAGTAGCCTAGGTTAATCCAGGATATAAGCTATCCTGGCACCAAATTTCATTGTTCGGCATTTTGAGCGTGAAGGAGTAACAAACATACACACACACTTGTAAGATAGATGGCGCTAATAGGTGTTTATGCATTTGATGACGTTTTGTACGGACTGTCAGTAGTAATGTATGGAGTTCTGCTTCGCGCATACGAAGTTTTCCGCTCGATAAGACAGTGTTCATGTTTAAAACTCTGCTCTGATTGGCGTGTTTACGACAGTGGCTGCACTTCTCTGATTTATGATATTAGTGTGATTATGTACCATGTAAGATTTATTATTAAGACATACGCATTTAAAGAGTTTTCTATCTGGCTACGGAACCGTAAGGTTCAATTTACATTGCCGCGGAACGGAATGGAAGCGTCGAAATTGTACATAGTTTAATGAACTTTATGTCAATTGTGTAATGTACATTCAGATGTGAGTCATAAAACGGGCCGCGCGACTTCCGGGGAATTCTCGCGCATTCGCAACTAACCATCGGAGGCTTCTTGTGTATCTTTTGCTCTCGTTCTTGTATGTAAGAATATGCGGTAACGTCCAGTTTGAGAACCGAATAAAAAAAAAAACACGGCGAAATTGTACATAGTTTAATGAACTTTATGTCAATTGTATAACGTAAATTCAGATGTGAGTCATAAAATAAAAAACAAAAAAAAAACACGGCGAAATTGTACATAGTTTAATGAACTTTATGTCAATTGTATAACGTAAATTCAGATGTGAGTCATAAAACGGACCGCGCGACTTCCGGGGAATTCTCGCGCATTCGCAACTAACCATCGGAGGCTTCTTGGGATCAACAAGGCGAAATTGTATATACTTTAATGAACTTTATGTCAATTATGTAACATACATTCAGTTGTCAGTCATAAAACGGGCCGCGTGACTTCCGGGGAATTCTCGCGCATTCGCAACTAACCATCGGAGACTTCTTGGGAACAACAAGGCGAAATTGTACATAGTTTAATAAACTTTATGTCAATTGTGTAACGTACATTCAGATGTGAGTCATAAAACGGGCTGCGCGACTTCGGGGGAATTCTCGCGCATTTGCAACTAACCCTCGGAGGCTTCTTGGAAACAACAAGGCGAAATTGTTCATAGTTTAATGAACTTTATGACAATTGTGTAACGTATATTCAGATGTGAGTCATAAAACGGGCCGCGTGACTTCCGGGGAATTCTCGCGCATTAGCAACTAACCATCGGAGGTTGCTTGGGAACAACAAGGCGAAATTGTACATAGTTTAATAAACTTTTATGTCAATTGTGTAACGTACATTCAGATGTGAGTCATAAAACGGGCCGCGCGACTTCCGGGGAATCCTCGCGCATTCGCAGCTAGCCATCGGAGGCTTCTTGGGAACGAGGCGAAATTGACGCTTCCGTACCATTCCGTTCCGCGGCAGTGTAACTTGAGCCAAGTTTGTGTTTCCGCAGTTTTTCTAGTCTTGATCTCTTATGTAAACTTTGCTTATTTATTTTAAAAAGTCTTTATTTCAGAAACAGCTGAATAAAATAACATGTTTAGTTAGTATTGTAGTCCTCTACCGATTTATTAAGGTTCAACCAGTGGCGGCGACTTTTCAGTTTTTAATCGGTTGGATGTATGTATTTTATTTATGTATGCTGACTGATTTTGAATTATTATTTTTTATTTGAAAGAGTAGTCCGCCAGGTTGGTTCCATATAGATTGTAGGTATTAAAATTAAATCGGTAGTTATTAGTTAATCCATTTGAAGTCGATTTTATACGATGCTATTATGGACAGTACATGTTCATGTATGTTCACCGACTTATCCGTCAATGGGGGATTTTCTGACAGCTCAAAAAAACACATTACTAAAAGATTGTAATAGATGGCGTTGACAAATAATGATGTCAGTGTGACCCTTCGATTACTTTAACCTATTTGTACCTATTTTTTTGACGTGAGTGACGCTTGCCATAACTTTTTGCTACATTAGACATCAATGTCTAATGTCACAGTCGAAATAAAGATCCAAACTAAAAATGTCTAATGTCACAGTCGAAATAAAGATCCAAACTAAAAATGTCTAATGTCACAGTCGAAATAAAGATCCAAACTAAAAATGTCTAATGTCACAGTCGAAATAAAGATCCAAACTAAAAATGTCTAATGTCACAGTCGAAATAAAGATCCAAACTAAAAATGTCTAATGTCACAGTCGAAATAAAGATCCAAACTAAAAATGTCTAATGTCACAGTCGAAATAAAGATCCAAACTAAAAATGTCTAATGTCACAGTCGAAATAAAGATCCAAACTAAAAAATAATACTCAAATGCAATTCATTACCATTTTAAGATTAGTTTATTAAAAAAAGTGGAGAAATTTTTATTTATTTTATTTACTTTCAAGGAGGGATCTTAAAAGTAAATAAAATAAATGGCTCCACTTTATCCTGCACTAAAATAGTAACGTTTTTTCCTAAAGCTGAAACTCGTCGCAGAGTGGATTCAAGCAATTGAACATGTGAAGCCTTTATTGACAGTCAAAGAGGATGGTGACAGTGATTGACTTGACTTCAGTTAGCTACTCGCTTTTTATCACTTCATTATTTGCTAACGCCATCTATTGGGTAATCTTGTAAACTTCTCCTTTTTTTATAGTCTGTTGGAAAATCCCCCATTGCGGACTGATTGTTATTTTTTTATCAGATAGGGTAGACCTCTATTGGTCCCATATAAATTATAACAAAATTAGATCAGTAGTTTATACAGAATGAATTTTTCAAGTGGGCGTGGATGGCTAAATCAGAAACTATGAGGAATAGCGAAAAGTACTCAAATGAGTCTCGGGCCCGATTTTGATGAAAACTAAAACTGCATCTTTGGATTTTTGAAAAATACAATATTCCTAGGCAGGAATCGAACATGTTGATTTTGGAAAAAAAAAAAGCACACACTGTATTATTACACCATTCGATAGTATCGCTAATAAGGATTGAATTCTGGGAAGAAATGACATACGGCAAACTTAAGGAAAGAACTCATTTTTAACGAAAATAGTTAAACCAAAACTGATTAATTGTTCAAAATGATGACCGTTGTTTTCAATAAATCGAACCTAGCTAGGATTCGACGACTCAAGGATTGTACTGCATTCAGTATTAAAATATTATTGATTCCGCTTAGAATATTTTCCAAAGTTCGTTTCAAGTCATCAATTGCATTATACGTGTCTTTGTAGATTTCGTTTTTTACACAAATACTGAAACAACAAAACACTTATTGTTTACCGCAACAGTATCAGCTGTTTCAGAAACAACATTATTTGTTTCTGCAACAGTATTCATAAACGATTGTGCCTCAGAATTCTCATGCGTGTAATTGTCCGATGCTTCAGGAGGCAGTTGAGATGGAGATCACTCCAGCACAGCTGCCGTCAAATGTGCAGAGTCTCCTGTACAGCGAGGCTAAAGACCTGTGTCCGGCTTACCAGGTAAGAACGCGGCGTCACGCTTCTTCACTTAGATAAGAACAGTTAAGGAGTGGAATGCTCTGCCCTCTTCAGTGTTTCCGGTAAATTATATAATTACTAGCTGCGCAATGGAGGCGGCACAAGACCGTTCGTCGTGGCGCTCTTTGGGGGAGGCCTATGTTGCTGAAGTCTAAAATGATGGTGATGAGGATGACTAGCTGCGCTCCGCGGTTTCACCCGCGTGAGGGCTGATAATGATGATGATGAAAAGTATCCTATTTGTTATTCCAGGGTATAAGCTATCTCCATTCCAAATTTCATCAAAATCCGTTTAGCCGTTTGAGAGTGAAGTATGATGATGATGATCAAAGTATCCCATGTTTTATTCCAGGGTATTAGCTATCTCCATTCCAAATTTCATCAAAATCCGTTCAGCCGTTTAAGAGTGAAGTATGATGATGATGATGATGATGATGAAAAGTATCCTATGTGCTATTCCAGGGTATAAGCTATATCCATTCAAATTTCATTAAAATCGTTCAGCTGTTTGAGAGTGAAGTATGAAAAGTATCCTATTTGTTATTCCAGGGTATAAGCTATATCCATTCAAATTTCATTAAAATCGTTCAGCTGTTTGAGAGTGAAGTATGAAAAGTATCCTATTTGTTATTCCAGGGTATAAGCTATATCCATTCAAATTTCATTAAAATCGTTCAGCTGTTTGAGAGTGAAGTATGAAAAGTATCCTATTTGTTATTCCAGGGTATAAGCTATATCCATTCAAATTTCATTAAAATCGTTCAGCTGTTTGAGAGTGAAGTATGAAAAGTATCCTATTTGTTATTCCAGGGTATAAGCTATATCCATTCAAATTTCATTAAAATCGTTCAGCTGTTTGAGAGTGAAGTATGAAAAGTATCCTATTTGTTATTCCAGGGTATAAGCTATATCCATTCAAATTTCATTAAAATCGTTCAGCTGTTTGAGAGTGAAGTATGAAAAGTATCCTATGTGCTATTCCAGGGTATAAGCTATATCCATTCAAATTTCATTAAAATCGTTCAGCTGTTTGAGAGTGAAGTATGAAAAGTATCCTATTTGTTATTCCAGGGTATAAGCTATATCCATTCAAATTTCATTAAAATCGTTCAGCTGTTTGAGAGTGAAGTATGAAAAGTATCCTATTTGTTATTCCAGGGTATAAGCTATATCCATTCAAATTTCATTAAAATCGTTCAGCTGTTTGAGAGTGAAGTATGAAAAGTATCCTATTTGTTATTCCAGGGTATAAGCTATATCCATTCAAATTTCATTAAAATCGTTCAGCTGTTTGAGAGTGAAGTATGAAAAGTATCCTATTTGTTATTCCAGGGTATAAGCTATGTCCATTCCAAATTTCATCAATATCCGTTCAGCCGTTGGAGCATGAAGGATGATGATGATGATGAAAAGTATCTTATTTGTTTTTCCAGGGTATAAGCTATCTCCATTCCAAATTCCATCAAATTCTGTCCAGCCGTTATCGCGTAAAAGCTCCCCAAGCAAACAAACAGACAATGTTTCTCATTTATAGGTGTAGATAGTTATTTCCCACTAATGTTTTATATATGCAATCCTGACGAGTGCTAACGATTGAAAATCAAACGAACGTCGTTACTTCCCCAAATCAAAATTTATAATTGTGAGGGTTGTTCGGGCTATGGTATTAATAAACCTTAACTTGCTGTATACTTTTATATTTCTTGTGGTTTCTTTCAACAAACACTTCAGCCATTACGAGTAGCGGAAACAGAGAGTAGTAAAATTCATTACAACGACAGAGGGCGCGGTTCACATTTGCAGTATGACATTGACAACTTCAATGTCAGCAGTGTTCCATAGATACAGTGATACTATTACCTAGAGCATTCATTGCAATCTAACAATAATCATCATTCTCAGCTTGTTTCCACCCACTGCTGGGTATAAGCCTCCTCTCCCTTGTGCCATCCGTCTCTGGACTGTGCCGATCTCATCCAGGTCTTTGCTTTGACCGCCTCTATGTCGCTGACCGAGCTGGCAGATGGTCTGCTAACTCCTTTTTATATTTGCCCTCTACAACCATTCCGTGAGGGCTCTACTCCACCTGCCATAACTACGCCTCGCCAAGTGTCCTGCCCAACGCCACTCGAGTCCAATAATACAGTCTCCAACGTCTGAGACTTTGGTCCGTCATCGGATTTCGGTCTCGGTCTTTGTGGCTTATGCCTAACATGGCTCTCTGTGTGACTCGCATTCGATGCACTGTCTCCTTACTGAGCGTCCATGTTTCGCCTCCGTAAGTCATGGTGGCAAAACATACTGGCTAAAAACATGGTTTTCAGGCATTGCGATATCTTTCGAGCCCTCAAAATTTCATCCAATTTTCCTAAAGCAGCCCAACTTAATTGAACGCGCCTCGAAATTTCTTTACTGCGATGCTCTCTGCCAAATGATAAAATAAGTCCAAGATAGGTATAATGTTCCACTATCTCCAACGATTTGCCACCAACAGTGATGTTAGTTGGCGTCCGTTAGAGATATCGGTCATCAGCATCACCTTCGTCGACATGTTCATCTTGAGGCCTACCTGAAGAAATGCATCGTAGAGGTCGTGCATGATTATTTCGAGATCTTGCATTCGGTCACTGAACAAGTCGTCTCTGAATCGAAGGTGCGACAAGAAGACACCATTGATGATAATGCATTTGTTGTCAAAATTTATACTAAACAGAAATTATGTGATGCAGTGATACGACCTCAAAATGGCAGCGCTGCCCCTCAACCGCACGCAATGCGTCACAATCCTCACTCAACGTAATGAGTTCTTTATGCGTTAGCTATAGAATGGTGTAATTAAATTTTGGATGTAGATGATAGATATAGAGCTGCAACACCAAACTTTATCGCCCGATTATGTTATCATCAGTTTTTTGGATTGCCTATCTATGGAAATTTATAGAACAACTTTATAGAAATTATAGAACAAATTTATAGAACACGTCAATGTATTGTGTTTCTTGTCTTCCACAGACAGCAAAGAATTGCCTCTTCGAAGCATTCGACAACGCAAAACTCGGCAAGTGGATAAAGAAACCTCTAGAACAAGACCAATTCGTCTGCGAGATCGTCGACGCAGACCCCAAACATCTGTTTGCCTAGGCGGGCGAAGACCTACGGTATGAAACGGTGCAGGTATCACACGAGACGGTTACAGAACTTGGATTTGTAGGGAATCATGGTGAAACAGATGGGAATAGTGATGATTCTAGTGGGAAACGTGTCAGAGCGGTTGATTGTAGTGTGAATAATGATAGACGTAATGTGAATGATGATGCACGTGGAATGGATGAGTTAAGAGATGGTGGGAATAATTCCAATGATTTTAGATATGGTGGGAATAATTCCAATGATTTTAGAGATGGTAGGAATTATTCCAATGATTTTAGAGATGCTGGTAATTATTCTAATAATTTTAGAGATGGTGTAAATAATTCCAATGATAAAAGAGATGGTAGGAATAATTCTAATGATTTTAGAGATGCTGGTAATTATTCCAATAATTTTAGAGATGGTGGAAATAATTATAATGATAAAAGAGATGGTAGGAATTATTCCAATGATTTTAGAGATGCTGGTAATTATTCTAATAATTTTAGAGATGCTGGTAATTATTCTAATAATTTTAGAGATGGTGTAAATAATTCCAATGATAAAAGAGATGGTAGGAATTATTCCAATGATTTTAGAGATGCTGGTAATTATTCTAATAATTTTAGAGATGGTGTAAATAATTCCAATGATAAAAGAGATGGTAGGAATAATTCTAATGATTTTAGAGATGCTGGTAATTATTCCAATAATTTTAGAGATGGTGGAAATAATTATAATGATAAAAGAGATGGTGGAAATAATTCTAATGATTTTAGAGATGGTGGGAATAATTCCAATGATTATAGATATGGTGGGAATAATTCCAATAATTTTAGAGATGGTGGGAATAATTCCAATAATTTTAGAGATGGTGGGAATAATTCCAATGATTTTAGAGATGGTGAGAATAATTCCAATGATTTTAGAGATGGTGGGAATAATTCCAATGATTTTAGAGATGGTGGGAATAATTCCAATGATTTTAGAGATGGTGGGAATAATTCCAATGATTTTAGAGATGGTGGGAATAATTCCAATGATTTTAGAGATGGTGGGAATAATTCCAATGATTTTAGAGATGGTGGGAATAATTCCAATGATTTTAGAGATGGTGAGAATAATTCCAATGATTTTCACAAGCAAATGCTAAAAGATTATATTGATTTTTATGAAAATCATCACAGAAGTAAAAGAACGAACCGGGGTTATGATTTTAATAAAATTTGTTATTCAAATGGTAGTACACAGTATGAAAGAAGTAAACTTATTGCAAAGAAAAGATTGGCTCAGAAAAACAATGAAAACAATAACAGCGCTTACAACGTTAATCGAAATTATGAAAATAAATTTGATCGAAAAGACAATTTTCCCATTAAAAGATCAAATGAGAATGTTGTGCGTAATAATAGGGTCAAAAATCAAAATATTGAATTTGACCAGTTTAATGTTACCACAAACAATAATTCAGTCGATAGTATTACTGCTTTAGAGAATAATAACATTGGCAATATAAACATATATAATCCAAGAAATTCAAAGTTCAATGATTATTGGTACGATAACAGCAACAAGGAGAATACAAAGTCATACGAAGATGCTAAAAAACGAGTTGAAATTGAGAGAAATAAATTGAAAATCAATAATTTGAAAATTATAAGCAACGATTTAGATACTACTGACAATTCTGCAAGATACAGGCACAGTTCTTTAGGTGCATGTGTTAGTAACGTTACTTCAAATAATACTTCAAGTTACAAAAGTAGCCACAATGAACATTTCAAAAGCATTTCAAACGCATCTGACCATACGAACAGAACCCAAACACTGAAGTCCAAATTTCTGATACGAATATTTCAAAATTATAAAGCAAATACTAGTGTGACAGGAACAAATAAAGTAAATGATTTCAGCCAAAACTCAGATGATAGTGTAACAGATAATAAAAACATATCCGATTCTAATGATACACATGTATCAAACTTAGTCAAAGCTGAAACGAATAAAATCCCAGTCAAAGAAATTAATGACACAAATGAAGGCACTTCTAGAACAGTTAAATGCCTAATAAACAAATTTGGGCAACTTAATTTTGAAAAAAAAGAAAATTATGTTAAATGCATTGAAAACAGTACAGAACAGTACAACAATGATAAATACACAGATTCTCAACAACACGAAGTGTATACACAACAAAACAAACATCTCCAATGTGGAACCAAAAATAAATTTTTGTTACGGAAATTAGAACTATGCTATCATGCGAAAAAAAGCGCTGGATAGTTAAAAAAACATAAAACATAATAAAAAATGCTGATGTGTTGAAACTCCATTTGAAACAAATATATCAACCGCCAAGCAGTAGTGTGCCAAAATTATTGTGTTCCGGTTTGAAGGTCTTCAAGGTTAATATTTGAGTAATTTGTTTTTGCCCTTAAATTGCAGTCAGTTTTTATTTAAAACTTTAATGGCAGCTGTAATACAGTGGGCCGCAAAGACAGCGGGTCGGTTACAAATACGTCAACAACTTCCAAAATATTGGAAATAGCTTTGTGAAATCAACACTGTATTATACACAAATTTATAGTGCTTCAATAAAAGTCATAAAAGTTCAAGTTTATGAAGATTATTTTGAATAAAAGTAGGTTGCTTTCCACCAGATTTCTGAGCCGAAACTAAATTATAAAAATTATCTTTATTAAAGGATTTAAAAATAACCATAAAAAAATGCTTTAATTAGTTTTTATTTTAAAGGGATTGCTCAAATATTAAAATATTGTTACGAGCTGGGATTCGGATAAAATTAATGTACGCCAATTACACCAAAAATTAACACCTTTATTCGAAACACCACAACAATAAATTAAATCAACAAATAACACTCAAACACTTTTTAACAATACTCGCTTCGAACCACTTTGATCGTTTCGTTCCGAATGCCAAGTCAATACTGTCCCAGGCAGTCGATGCGTGCTCTGTTTATACCGCGACGGAAATTTCCAGAAGGTACTCGTATGTACTAGCGGTAGTCGGTAGGTATTTGAACTTTCAAGGTCGGCAGCGCCTTTGATGTCGCGACGCGCCTGTAGGTACCTAAAGCCGGTGGCGCCTTTGATGTTGCCGCGCCGCGCCCGTATGTACCTACCTACCGCGCGCTCTGGAAACTCTGTAGGTACCTACGCGCAACTAGTGTGTTCCAGAATGTTCCTTTAAATGTAGGTATTGCGTCACCCGACCGAAACTCCTCGAACATTTTAGTAGCTCCTGTTTTTCTAAGAATCGACCGGCGTAACATTATAGTTATCGCATTTTTTATAATCGCTTTCTTTGTGTATTTCATCTTAAGTTTCAATTGTAAATGTAATATTTTAACGAGTACAAATCTTAGTCACTAATTTTTTATAGGTCAATCGATAACATTGTATGACTGGGGGAGACCATAGCCCATCAGGGAAACAAAAAATAATTTAAAAGGCCAACATAATAAATTAATAAAAGAAAAATATGGTTTAATACTTTTAAACCATCTTAAGCATAAGAAGTTTTTGTTTTTAATTCTTCATCAATAAAAGTGTGAATTGTGTGTGTGTTTCCAAGTTCTTTAACCATAAATTAATTAGTTTTATGTACATATATCAGCTACTGCACCGTTGTATACGTGAACAGGTCTTTACCAACCTTAGTAACAGACTTAATTTAAAAAATATAAACAATTTTGATCAACATTGAAATATCCCGTATCAAATATTGTTTATAACCATCGTGTTATATTCAAAACTCTATCAAGAAGATCTTCTCGATGTGTTTAAAACTTGTTTTAAACACTTTTAATATTTCAGTCAAATGTTTCTTAACTAGGATATGCTCCAAGTACCTAAAGTAGGTAATTTTCATAGGACCAGCAAATCTATACTGGGTTTATTTTATTATATTTTGAAAGAAGCCTAAATTTTGCTGTTTTCGTGTTTGGTTTCACGAAAACAGCAAAATTTAGTAATCACCCGCTGATTGCCAAAGATACCAAAAGTACCGACAGGAAAATCTGTATTATAGTTTTGTCTTAGTCTGGTCCGGGATCATCCCCGAGATCAGACTTCAGTGTGGCCATGTGATAAGTGCTAACAATTTAGTTTATTTTAGTTTTCATTTGGTGTGGATGCTTGTTTTCCCATGCCAAATTTACCTAAATACGGAACAGCAACACTATTTATAATTTGGTCTTAGTCTGGTCTGGGATCATCCCCGAGATCAGACTTCAGTGTGGCCATGTGATAAGTGCTAACAATTTAGTTTATTTTAGTTTTCATTTGGTGTGGATGCTTGTTTTTGCCATGCCAAATTTACCTAAATACGGAACAGCAACACTATTTATAATTTGGTCTTAGTCTGGTCCGGGATCATCCCCGAGATCAGACTTCAGTGTGGCCATGTGATAAGTGCTAACAATTTAGTTTATTTTAGTTTTCATTTGGTGTGGATGCTTGTTTTTGCCATGCCAAATTTACCTAAATACGGAACAGCAACACTATTTATAATTTGGTCTTAGTCTGGTCCGGGATCATCCCCGAGATCAGACTTCAGTGTGGCCATGTGATAAGTGCTAACAATTTAGTTTATTTTAGTTTTCATTTGGTGTGGATGCTTGTTTTTGCCATGCCATATTTACCTAAATACGGAACAGCAACACTATTTATAATTTGGTCTTAGTCTGGTCCGGGATCATCCCCGAGATCAGACTTCAGTGTGGCCATGTGATAAGTGCTAACAATTTAGTTTATTTTAGTTTTCATTTGGTGTGGATGATTGTTTTTGCCATGCCAAATTTACCTAAATACGGAACAGCAACACTATTTATAATTTGGTCTTAGTCTGGTCCGGGATCATCCCCGAGATCAGACTTCAGTGTGGCCATGTGATAAGTGCTAACAATTTAGTTTATTTTAGTTTTCATTTGGTGTGGATGATTGTTTTTGCCATGCCAAATTTACCTAAATACGGAACAGCAACACTATTTATAATTTGGTCTTAGTCTGGTCCGGGATCATCCCCGAGTTGAGGTCATGTGATAAGTGCTCACAATTTATTTAATTTTAGTTTATTTTTAATGTAAAATGTATTTTGATTATCTTCCAGTGTTGTAAACATTGTCAACCCTGCTTCACAGCGCTGAATATCTCGGTAACGGATGCACCGATTTCTTACTAACTCTAACCATAGATAAATCATAGAAGGATCCTTCTATAATTTATCTATGCTCTACTAAAGAGTTTTTTTAGAGTTGCCTTCTTCGCAACTCAAATATCTCTAAACAAAAAACCACACTGAAATCGATCCATCCGTTTGAGAGCTTCAAACTCATATATCACTCTTTTTGCATTAATTGCTTATGTGTTTGGATATTTGTTATCAATTATTAATTTAAATATAACAGTGGCTGTACTAATTTAGATGGTAATTGATCTTCGGCAAACAACTTACTCTGTAGTTGGTAGAAAATTAAATGAAGGTTGCCTGGAAGATATTGCTGTTAAGCAATAAGTTTATGTACTGTTTTCTACTTGGTCTGCAATAAAGAGTTATTGGATTGTATGATTACCTCCATTTAGGATTATTTTTTCATTCGCATTGTGATGTTAAGTTTAAGCCATAAATTTCTTAATTTTAGTATATTCTTAGATTTTTGCAATTGTAATTAATTTAATTTATACGAGAGTTAAACCAACCAGGCCAACAGGCTAACCAACCAGGCCAACAGGCTAACCAACCAGGCCAACAGGCTAACCAACCAGGCCAACTGGCCAACCATCCAGGCCAACTAACCAACCAACCATCCAGGCCAACTAACCAACCGACCAACCAACCAGGTTAACCGGGGTTGTTATATAAGCGAATCTCACATAATATGTATATATTATCACTTGTTGTACAATGATATACAGTAGAGTTTTTAAATATGGATCTATATGGCAGCTACTTTAAATGCGAAAATTTGTTCTTAGAAATTTCTTCTTTCTTTTCATAGATATCTAAACTGCATTATTGAAAATATTCTTTATTTATTCAAAATCGTTTTAAGACGTCGTCGTCTTTTAATTTAATTATTTAATAAACAATAAGTACAATTTGTAAATTCAAACTAAAAAAATATCTTTTCTTTTTAAATTACATTTTTAACCTTTTTTGTTTATTGTATTATCATCGAGTTGTGAGCTACGCTGAAAGTTTCAGCCGGGTAGCTAATCGGAAAGTGCTCGTACTTACGTCTCTCTCGTTTAGAAAATTAACACATTTTTCTAAAAATCTACAACTTTAATTTTTATGATTTTAGCATTAACGTCTGCGAGAACATATCTAATAATTTTCTACAGGAAAAATTTGGATGACGGACGGGATTCGAACCTGCTTCGTCTGTGTCACATACCTTCGGCTACCGTGACCACGTTAGCCGTGTTCGGTTGGTTAGTTCAGCAAACTACCGTTGGATGGCGTTACCGTTCTCGTAAGACAGATTTAGAGACTGAAGGAAAAATTTGGATGGCGATCATGGTAGCCGAATTGGTTAAAGGCATGCCGCGCAGAGACACGGAGCGGGTTCGAATTCCGTCCGTGATCCAAATTATTATTCAGAAAATTATTAATAATTTACAGCTTGATGAAAATCGTCATTTTGATATTCATGCATGTTTTTAGGAAAGGGAATATCATCATGTTGATTTTCAACAAGTTCAGCAAACTAAGGAGTAACTTTAAAAAAAAAACTTTCAACTTTGAGTTGGTTCTAAGCAGCCATTATAACTTATAATTATAACTTCTTAAATAATAACCATATTATTATTATTATAAGATAGATAAAAAAACAGCTTTTGAAAAACTCGAAATCAACATTTATTTCTACAAACAAATCTTCCTATCTGCAGGGACCGCGGAAGTACTCCATGATGTTTGGGGGGACTTCTTTGGTTACCAGAAGTTTGCCCCCCCCCCCCCTCTAAAATAACGGGACAACCGTATCAAATTTATCAATTATTAAATTGTATCGGTCCTTGATAAATGTGCAAACTTTCAGTTCTATCTGAAGTTTTGAAGTGGGTGAAAATCACTTAAAAAAACCGTTACAAACAAACATATATACACATGGAAATAATAAAAGTGTGATAAAAATAAGAATAGCATAGAAAAAACAGGTAGTAGTAAAATTGGAGGGGGCGCGGATCCCCTGTTTGATTTTAGGGGGGGCATTTGGCCCCCTCTAAAACTTTCCCTCTTTCACTTCCGCGGTCCCTGCGTATCTGTAGTACTTAGTTACAGTGGCTGCCATAGAGATCACATTAAAAACTCTCAACCTGTATATATTCGATGTTTATCGTAAATTTTGGTAGATTTCACAATCAATGCTGGCAATACAATAAAAAAAGGTTATAATTTGATGTCACTAAAATCATAAAATAACTATACCTAAAGTATTAATCCTGTATAACTTTTGGTGATTCACTCTAACTGTTAACTCTTTTGCTACTTATTATCACACTAAGTTTTATCAAAATTGACACATTAAAAGCACTTTGGTAATAAAAATATCGCGTCTTTTATAAACTTGATATTAAATAATACATATATCGGCTTTGACCAGTCAACTCAAGTTGTGTGACTGCTTGAATATATTTATCTGATAAAAATATCGCGTCTTTTATAAACTTGATATTAAATAATACATATATCGGCTTTGACCAGTCAACTCAAGTTGTGTGACTGCTTGAATATATTTATCTGATAAAAATATCGCGTCTTTTATAAACTTGATATTAAATAATACATATATCGGCTTTGACCAGTCAACTCAAGTTGTGTGACTGCTTGAATATATTTATCTGATAAAAATATCGCGTCTTTTATAAACTTGATATTAAATAATACATATATCGGCTTTGACCAGTCAACTCAAGTTGTGTGACTGCTTGAATATATTTATCTGATAAAAATATCGCGTCTTTTATAAACTTGATATTAAATAATACATATATCGGCTTTGACCAGTCAACTCAAGTTGTGTGACTGCTTGAATATATTTATCTGATAAAAATATCGGATAAATTAATATTTATTATAGTTGATCATTTTTTCATCTCTAAGAACTAACTGAAGGAATAATTTGGAGTGCGACGTAATGGAACGGTAGCTGGATGGAGCGGGTTTGAATCCCGGTCCTATCCTAATTTCTTCATCAGTTTTTTTTTAAGTTTTGTATTTATAGTCATGTCATGTCAAAGAGTATTTCTTAAATATAAATTAACATAAGTGTCGAATTGTACGGTTAAAAACGCACAATAAAAATTGAAATTATTCAATTGTATTTTTTTTCTTTTACATCAGTACCATGCCAGTTTTAAAACATGGGTTTAGACCGTACCTGTAGACGTCAATTAACTTTAACTAGCATTATGTGAGGTATATAAAAGCAAATACGCTTCAGTCACAAAACACCCGTAACTACGAGTTAATTATGAAATTGTATCTGTGGTGTTTGAAATATATATTTTGACAAGATTTTAATGTCAGCATTATTAAGAATATAGAATAAAAACCATAGACCTAGAATCAGAATGGACGGAGGGAAAGCTAAGGTAGCGTGTCCATTTTACGCTGGTGTAATTTATATGAAAATTTTAAATCCTCAGATAATTATTACCACGAGTTTATTTCATGTCGTTAATAATATAATTATATTTATGCTGTGAAACTTCGATATTTAAGATAATAATAGCCAGTAAAAACATACTGTGAAATGATAATTCCGGATCTCTTACTCCTCCTTTTGCTGTTCTTGATGGACAAAACACAGCACAACACAACATACACTCGAGAGCATAGAAATCGCACACTACCTACATTTTCACTTTGACACTAAATATTTTTTAAATTAAGTGTTGGTTGCAAATATAACTTAAATTTAATTAAAGGATACACTGTTAGCTTTCTAAAAACACATAATTCCTAGTACCTTCAAAATCATTACAGTAGCAACAAAACAATAGAATGACCCAAAAACTTTAATTAAATTTAAGTTATATTTGCATCCAACATTTAATTAAAAAAATATTTAGGGTCAAAGTGAAAATGTAGGTAGTGTGCGATTTCTATGCTCTCGAGTGTAGTTTCACTATTTTGCTAAAATGTCTAGTCTTAGCAAAGATATTTCAGTAGAATTTCACTTTATAAGCACACGGGCTGCAATGTTGTGGCCTCCTAGGAGGTCAAAACTGGACACAAGGCAAATAAATGGCCGGCGGAGCTATAGCTCTATCTATCTGATTCTACATCCATGATAAAATCTCATTACATCATCAAACAAATCAAATTTACATAGACTCGAAATAATTGATGAAGAAAGTTGGAGTCAGGTGTTTTTGCATTTTAACATTGGACTGAATCATGTTTGCGTTTCACCGCTTCGGTTCGACCAATCAGATAGAAGCGGGTTAGTTTTTAACAGAATTGGGGTCGAAGCGGCTTTGCATGTTAACAATACTTTCGGAGTACATTTTAACATTGGACTGAATCATGTTTGCGTTTCACCGCTTCAGTTCGACCAATCAGATAGAAGCGGGTTAGTTTTTAACAGAATTGGGATCGAAGCGGCTTTGCATGTTAACAATACTTTCGGAGTACATTTTAACATTGGACTGAATCATGTTTGCGTTTCACCGCTTCGGTTCGACCAATCAGATAGAAGCGGGTTAGTTTTTAACAGAATTGGGATCGAAGCGGCTTTGCATGTTAACAATACTTTCGGAGTACATTTTAACATTGGACTGAATCATGTTTGCGTTTCACCGCTTCAGTTCGACCAATCAGATAGAAGCGGGTCAGTTTTTAACAGAATTGGGATCGAAGCGGCTTTGCATGTTAACAATACTTTCGGAGTACATTTTAACATTGGACTGAATCATGTTTGCGTTTCACCGCTTCAGTTCGACCAATCAGATAGAAGCGGGTTAGTTTTTAACAGAATTGGGATCGAAACGGCTTTGCATGTTAACAATACTTTCGGAGTACATTTTAACATTGGACTGAATCATGTTTGCGTTTCACCGCTTCAGTTCGACCAATCAGATAGAAGCGGGTTAGTTTTTAACAGAATTGGGATCGAAACGGCTTTGCATGTTAACAATACTTTCGGAGTACATTTTAACATTGGACTGAATCATGTTTGCGTTTCACCGCTTCAGTTCGACCAATCAGATAGAAGCGGGTTAGTTTTTAACAGAATTGGGATCGAAGCGGCTTTGCATGTTAACAATACTTTCGGAGTACATTTTAACATTGGACTGAATCATGTTTGCGTTTCACCGCTTCAGTTCGACCAATCAGATAGAAGCGGGTTAGTTTTTAACAGAATTGGGATCGAAGCGGCTTTGCATGTTAACAATACTTTCGGAGTACATTTTAACATTGGTTACGGCAGGAGTTGGTGTTACTGTGAACGTAAAGAGTTTTTTTTTGTTTCAAGGCTGTGTACGTCCGATGTTGGTGCTTGTCAAGATACACCGGTGTATGTTATGATCATTATTTGCCCATACTACGGTCCAGTTGTCCGGTCAACCGGACTATGTAAAAAAATATTTTCCATAGTACAGTTGGCCGGACTATGGAAGATTTTTTCTTTCGTAGTCCGGTTGACTGGAGGAAAGCAGGAAGTAACGATCAGTCTGTACAACAAAGATAATATTTTTTAAATGGTCCTGGGGACCTAAAATAAATTGGTCCCTGCCCGTGGTTCACTTAGGTACTAGTTCACCTGGCTGTACCAGGGGTAATTAAGTTAGGGCACAAAAATACAAAGTTTAAAAAATATATGTCTGTCTGTATGTTCGCGCATCAAGTAAAAACTACTGGACAGATTGAAATGCTGTTTCCACTATTGCATAGCACAGGTTACGACTTAACATCAGGTGTACGTTTATTTGACGAATAAACTTGTTTTTTAGAAATGTATGTTGTTTGATATGTTACTTTTAACCCACAGAAATAACCAAAGCCTCGGGTGATCGGTTCAGAATCAGCAAAATTGAGGTTTTGTGACTTTTTATTCGGTATAACTCGCAATTTGTACTTGGTGTAGAGGATTCACGACAAACAAACGGCCGTGCGCTCTGACACAGCCCCACCCGATTTTTAAGCAGGATACTTTTGTTAACTGTCACTTTGACATTTGTTTTTTCTCTCCACATTCATTCTAGCGGCGCCGCTAGTGTTGATTATGATGAAAAGTATCTACTCGTAAGTCCAAGGTCTAAAATACCTATATAAGTACCAAATTTCATCAATATCCGTTGATCCGTTACATATACACTCACAAACTTTCTTATTTATAAGATTCATCATCATCATCATTTCAGCCTTTAGAAGTCCACTGCTGAACAAAGGCCTCCGCCAAAGAGCGCCATGACGAGCGCTTCGCTTGCTTGTACGTGGTCGCTATTCGAGATTATTTATTCCCCAGCGGTTGTCGATTCTGTGAACTTAATGGCCTGCCCATTGCCACTTCAACTTGCAAACTCTGAGAGCTATGTCGGTAACCTTGGTTCTTCTACGGATTTCCTCGTTTCGGATTCTATCACGTAGTGAAACACCGAACATAGCTCTTTCCATTGCACGCTGCGCGACTTTGAGTTTATGTATGAGACCAATAGTTAGCGACCACGTCTCAGTGCCGTATGTCATCACTGGCAACACGCACTGATTATAAACTTTCGTCTTGAGGCACTGCGGTATATGTGACGAGAAGATATGGCGTAATTTCCCGAACTCTGCCCATCCGAGTTGTATTCGTCGGTTGACCTCTTTGTCGAAGTTGGAACTACCCAGTTGGATCGTCTCACTCAAGTAAACATAGTGATCGATAGCTTCGATAATATCGTTCCCAACTAGACCGGCATGGGTGCGACATAGGAATTTGACATGATGTTGGTCTTACCCATGTTCATTTTAAGACCCACCTGTTGGGAAACAATACTGAGGTCACTGAGCATTGTGCTTAGATCTTCCAGGGTTTCAGCCAAGATGACTATATGATCAAAAAATCTAAGGTGAGTGATGTATTCGCCATTGATGTTAACACCATATCAGTTCCAGTTAAGAAGCTTGAATATATCTTCCAGTGCAGAGAGTTCGGATAAATAACGTCTCCCTGTCTCACCCCTATTTGCAATTCGATAGAATTCGTGCTCTGATCTTGAAGATTGACAGTCTTGGTGGCCTTGCTATTTGCTATACAAACACTTCAACACTTCGATGTACCGGTAGTCAATCTGGCACCGCTGTAATAACTGTAACACTGCCCAGGTCTCGACTGAATTAAAGGCTTTCTCGTAGTCCACAAACGCTAGACATAGTGGCCGATTATACTCTTCGGTCTTCTGTATAATCTGTGGTCTACAGTGCTATGCCTTGTATCTAGCCATTATTTGTAAATTTTTATAGCCGTATACTTTGTTCTATGGGAACAAGGTATACGGCTGCCCATCCCAGCTGAACTACTTGCTCATTTGAACATTCTGTTTCTTTAAGAGTTTTCTGGACGAGCTTAACCCTAAAAATAAAACTTTTATTCGTCATCCGAATAAGTTGAAAGAACAATGGCGAACTCCCATACATACTTTTATGTCAGTCAAATTCACGGCGTCTTTAGACAAAAAATATCGCTAGTAATTAATTCAGCATCATTTCCTGAGATTGTTAGTCTAAGTGTTTTTTGGGGAGGCCAGGAATAATGAGAGTTTTCTGACAGCTGGAGGAACCTAGTTCTGAAATCATCGATAGGTGGCGCTGACGGGACATGTTTTTCATTTTTTTCGCATTTAGCAATGAAAATGCAAAGCTTATACTCTTATATACCTTCTTATTTGTGTTGTGTTGTGGAAAAACAAAAGTACTTTGTTTGATATCAAACAATAGCCACAAAAACTAAATAGAATATAATACGTTATAAAATAATAACAAAAACAAGCATGACAGACAGATATACGCTTGTCTATGTTAGTAAGAAAGTTTTTTTTATCGGCCTTGCTTCGTGTGGTTTTACAAACTCTCCATATCCACGTCTCGTCAGCGCCATCTCACATCACATTTATATGAACTTTTTTTTTTTAATTGTCTTACGGTAAACTTCCCATTGTTATTAGGCTTCAAAGTTTTGTAGGTTATGTTACTGTTAATGACCTTTGAAATAAGTCTTAGAGATTTTCATTATTTTATCCGCTTTTTTGTAGGCAAGTAAGTACTTATGCGTGATAAATATAACGTTTCAAGATATTGTAGGTACCTACCTATTCAATTACCTATCTAGTAACAGACTAGGCTTTTCAATAAGAATTATTTTTAATCTGTTACTGCCTGGCGAGATAACAAAACAATATATTTAGATATGTCGCTGCTGTTTCACTGTGCAGGGAAACAGTTGTCCCATATTAGCACAAATATTTTGCAACAATTCCTTACACTAAATATTTTATTTACAGAAACCTTTGTTTCTATCGTATTTATTGTTCAATACTTTAACCAACACGCCCTATGTACTATTATTTATTTCACGACCTGGGTGACTAGTAGATAATGCTGTTTAGCATTAAGTCCTTCCTTGTACCTACACTATTTTTGTGCAAAACTATTTTATAAATTAACATACCTTATTATAACAACAATTCTTTACACTTCCACCATAAACTATAATGCATTGTATTCCCTTTGCTATGAGTATAATGTTTTATAGAGAGTATAATGTTATAAGAGGTTTTATATTGACGTACCATTTTGTCTATAGCCCAGTCTATATTATTATTCTGTTTATCTCAAGGAGGTTGAATTACGCTCACTGTTAAAAGATTTAACGCCAGTAAGCTTAATTCAACCTCTTTTGGTATAAAAAAACTCGGTGGGATACTGTGTTGACAATGTTGACGACCAAACCGGAAACGTCATTGTATTATATATATTTATTCCAATGACTAAAGAAACAAAGGCATTGATTTTTTTCACCTGTTGGGCAAGCAACAAGGCCGGTTAAACATTGTAGGAAGGAAAATAAATTACAATTTCATGATTTTTTAAATTGATTTGTTAACCTGGGTTTTTCTAGCATACAGGCTATGTTGGAAAACGTAGAAAAATAATTACTTAAGTTCTGTAGAAATGTTATGTCAAGACACTGCAAGATTTGTCGCATAAAATTCCGCCTATGTTCTTTGTACAGTTGTAGTTGGTACAATTGCGTGAAGGTTTCATATAAATAAGATTGAAAGAGAAAAAAAGCATTGAAAGAGGCATTGCGACGCATTAGCTCGTCTACAATTTATACTGATAACAATGCAGCTAGTAACAAAAATTCTGAAAAAACAGTAATAAAAAATGGTGTGTAAGATACTGAATAAGAACCATTAACATATTTTGAAAAATTGTGTTTGATCGCGCATCACAAAAATAATAAACTTATGTATTGAAATGCGGTTTTACCTAGGCTTTGACTTAAAACTTGTGTACCTACTTGTTTACCGATGAGTAAACCGTGACGGCTAAACCACAGATTAAGTATCAGAATGGATAGAGCTTAAGCTTGGGTAGCATGTCCATTTTATGTTGGTGTGAGTTTCCAGATCTGCATTAGTGTGCGTGAGTAGGGAAGTGATCGCTTGTGCTGACCATATCGATAAAAACATATCTAAACAAAACTGCAGAGCATGAAAATATAGGAAATAATATTTATGCTAAAAATTTTTACTTTACAGAACATGCAAAAATAATTTCATAATACTAAAGTAGCAGTTTTTCAGTGTTGTTATCATAACAATGTTCAATGTTATCATAACAATGTTCAATGTTTTCAGACAGATTTATGTAGTGTTAATTTGACTTATTTATTAAATCCAGCTGATTCTAAACAGAAATTACGAAAATACGATAACTTCTTATTTTTTGGATTCTATGGGCATGGTATGGCAAGTTATTAAATAATACAATTTAATTACGTAATAAATTTAATAAATACTTATCTCATTGACACTCGACAGGAGCACGCTATAATATCTACAATAAGTTACACTTGACTTTTGCTAGGCAAACCACATGGAATACTTACAATAATATGTAAGAGTAACTCAAAAGAGACTTGCAAGATTTCCGCAGACGACAGACAAAAAAGGAAGCTAACAGCTTATCGGTTGTTATCGTATCGGTAGAGATCCCTATTATTGTGGGTTTCGTGGCGACATACATACTATGATAGATGACCACCGATATCGCATTCCGTTAATTTGGATGTTGCAACTCGCAACAGAGGGCTTAGGATTTTAAATATATGGTTTTCTCGTCTGTGTGCACACTGAATGATTTGAAATCGGCATGGTGGCCGGCCCGGTTAATAGTGCGTTAAAAATAGTGCCTTTACTTAAAATTCTACAATCTAAACCAATCATTTGATGAAAAGCAGACTTCTGTTACTTCGAAGTAAAGTGGCAAAGTATCAGTCATATTGCATACACAGTGGCATATAACAATTTCTTAGGTACTTCAGTACCTAAGAAATTGTTATCAACCGGTAATTAATTACATGTAATGATGGTTAATTTTATTACATGTTTTTTTATTATATGATGTTATTTTGTTATTTCTTAGGTACCTAAGAAATTGTTGTTAAATAGGTACTTCAACCAACACTTGAAACATATAAGAAAATGTTAAAACTTTCATTGCGCGCCTGGGAGTTGTAGAAAGATCTCCTGACTTCACTCCATACGCTTCTATCCTCTTCCGTTTCCTAGGAGTCAAATCCAGGTTTCCATTTCTGTGTTCACACTGTTTTCCTTTTTTATCCACCGGTTGATAATATATCGGATATTTTTATAGGTCCTGCATCTGTTTTAAGTTTTTTTATTGACAATCCAGTCACAAAGCTGGATATATTAAAATGTTTCGAGCAAAGCCTGGAGTATTAAATCGGCTCCCAATTTTCACGCCTTACAGCTTTTATCCACTGATTTCAGATTTCCAGACATTTTGGAAACCTACAACAAAACATTTTATTTTTTTAAGTTAAATACTTATTAATAACTAGCTGCGTCGCGTCGCCCTTTCTTCAGGAATGAAATTTCAAATAAATCCGTTCTTATTGTACCCATGAGGTTGACACCTGTCAGTTTGACACTTGGCACTGTGAGGGACCACTACTTGCTTGGCCCACGATTTAAAGAGGGAGCGGGGAGAGGGAGCGGGGACAAGGCAGGGTGAAGAACCCCCTGAGAGTAGGGGTCTAGATCTTCCCACCCTCTGAGATATGTTATTTTTCTTGCTTCACTTCGCTCCCTCCTTCGCCTTCTAACCTAAAAAAACAGCACTTAACAGAAGCGTAAAAGTAGGGGGCTAGATCTTCCCACCCTCTGAGATATGTTTTTTGCTTGCTTGGCTTCGCTCCCTCCTTCGCCTTCTAACCTAAAAAAACAGCACTTAACAGAAGCGTAAAACTTCGAAAAAAATAGAAAAATATATATATTAAAAAAAACATATCTCAGAGAGGGGAGAGATCCTCCCCCTCCCACTCTCAGGAGCGGTACCACTCTCTCCCTCGCATAAATATGGCTGGTTCAGATGCTTGTAACTTTGAAGTGATCTAAAAAAAACTAGAAAAAATAAGTCGCATGAGCCTAGTAAATAAATGTGTTGATTACATGAAAAAAACTGTAGTTTACTGCAAGGTTTATATGGGAGTGGAGATAAGTTTTTTTGGTATATATTTTTACGTAGGTAGGTACATATATTTTTGTGTTCCATAACACATAAATATTGTACACTTCTTTTTTTTCTTTACCCCCAACAATTTTTTTCTACATACTTATTTAAAAACTTGTATGGTAAGACCATGACCAGATTGGCTCAAACCAGAGATAAATGGCGTAAGAGGGTGGAGGCTTATGCCCTGCAGTGGGCTGAATAAGCCGCAAATGATGACGATGTAATAATTGAAAAATATGAAGGTCAATTTTGTTTTGTCAATAAGCCATGTTTGAAGTTCTAAGTTTCGTAGTTTTCGAGAAAACCACGACATGACAAATGGACATGTGAGTGATCTTGTATGGGTTCTTGTAACTCTGAAACTATTGATCCTAAGATCACTATATTGATCCTAGGATCACTAGTTTCAGAGTTGTAGCCCTATTATGTTAACGAAGATATCGATGAGATCTATCACTTCTGTACAGCAGGGTTATTACGCAATGTTGATCATATCATATGTTGGTTTCAAGCCCTCAAATTCATTAATGCCTTGCGATAGAGTCGAAATTGCTATGAAAAAAGTGACAATCTGATTGATGTCAAGTTCTGTGGTCGGGCCCCTGAAACTACTAGCCGGTAACGCACCCGCGCCTCCCTCCCGCCCCCGCCATATACAAGCACTTGACGCGGCAATACAAAGGAGAGGACCACCCACGACGTAACGTAAACAATAAACCTTTATGAGCACTTCAAAGGGTCTTTTGTTTATACAATTTCCGAGTCCAAATCGTGACAGACTATTTGTTTAAAGTGTTGTTGATAAGTTAGGTATAAGCAATACTTAATTTCTAAAAAAATGTTGGAAATTGATAGAAAAAAATAGGGAAGTGTTTTTAAAACATTATTTATTTCTGAATCTAAATCGATAAGGTAATATATATTTTTGCTTATTTGAGAAGTTCAATCATCCAAAGTTTTGTTTTTTTTTTTTGAGTAGTTTTTTGCGCGAAAACATATTTTGGCGAGAGAATATTGGGCCTGATAAAAAAACATGATTTATAAAAAAGTATAAGTTTCGTTCTTTTTTTTTCTTAATTTAATATTCAATAATATAAATACTAAAACAATAAAAAAAGATTTAGCTGCTCCATAATTTAATCAATAACTTCATAAAAACTCGCCAAGTTTAAATTAATTTTTGCTTTGAAACCGTTTCCCATCAACAATTTACAAGCTATTTCAAAAATATATGTATCATTAGAAAGGGCTTGAAACTACGGTAAAGTTAATGCGTAACACTAAAAACGTAAAACCGCGCCCCCGTCCGATCCGACCTTGTTTACGTCCAAAAAACGTAAATGCACAACAAAAAAAGTGCAAAAAAAAAACGAGATTCGGAAAAAAATGACGAAATTTGTCATTAAATATTATCAAATGGCTATCAAATTACATTTGCAGGTTCGCCAGACTATCCTTTTATTATAATAATACAACATAAAAGCTACATATAATAACAATAAGTATTTAATAATACAAGAATAATATCAAAAGAATGAAAAACTCAAAAACGTTTCCGTAGTTACAGCGTGTATTTAGCGGAGTAAGCTGTAAGATTTTAGAGTTTAAACTTTTAAGTTTGAGCTTAAATCCAAAATGAAAATATCAATGAGATCTTGACAGATGTTGAAGTATGACTTGTCGCGGTAATTAATTTATAAAGTTCATCTATGTGTTATGTGTCCGTCGGGTGGCAGCCGGGCGAATCGGGGGTGGCAGAATCACGACGAGGGTCGCCGCCCGCAGCGTCGCAGCAGATGGTAGTAGTTCGGTTTGCCACCGATGGACGACACGATTTGCTGTAGGGAAGGGTAGCCTGGATAGTGTGCCAGTTGGTGAGCAATTTGGGCCTTATGACCAGGCCGTACTGCTCGATGGGCCTCAGAGGCCCACCCCCGAAGGAAAGGGGCCTACCTGCGCCTACAGCCAAGGAGAGTGTGGGGATATTGTAAAAAGAAAACGGAATTATAAAGAGTACTTACAGATAATTTAATCAATGTTTAAGGCTTAAAAATTAACACGAGGGTACGATGGTTAAGTCAAATAGTCTATGAA
The DNA here is from genome assembly GCA_946251855.1 of Alsophila aescularia. Lineage (NCBI taxonomy): Eukaryota > Metazoa > Arthropoda > Insecta > Lepidoptera > Geometridae > Alsophila > Alsophila aescularia. The sequence continues at coordinate 79,842,031 of OX276374.1, forward strand.
GAAGAGGGGGGCACGAAAAGGGGGCTTAAGGTTATGCGCGCGATTTGTGGATCGTCTATTTTACGCGCACTGGGAATATTTTTTTATAAGTACCTCAACGCCGGCCGGCTTACGTCACTAGACGGGAAGATTTTGGCAGCGCGAACGCTTGCCCACGTGCTGGGTGATCCTCGGGTCCGGGAGCGCCCTGCTCCCTCGCGTCGGGTCGGCTCGCGGGCTGGTTGCGCTGCTCCCCTGGCCTTCTGGCTTTCCGCCAGCTTCGGCTCCTTTTCGCGGCAGTCTCCCCTCGTCAAAATGGCTGCTGCTCTCGCGGCTGCTCTGCTACTCGTCCCTTTGGGACGGGCCACACGCCCGCCCCAAAGACGTGGCTGGTCTGGTCTGTCTTTCTCCACGGGCGCGAAATCCTTATATATCGGCCTCCGCGGGGGTGAGGTACGGGGTGAGGCGCGTGCCCTTGTCCGTCTTCCCCCCTCGCCCCTTCTTCAGCTCCAAGTATATTCTAGTTCATATTACTATAAGTTTTACAACTAAATAGGGTTTCACTTATATTGCTAGACTACTAATAAATACTAATACATCTACATAAAATCCTGACATATAGAAAGATGGCAAAAGAGCTTTTATGAACAGCCGAACGATCCGATACGAAAATTAGAGGTCTAAATATATTTCAAACCATTGGGGAGGCAGAATGACCTGCTCGCTTCTCCTGTTAAATTTTACCGTTTTGTTATTGATTTAAATAACAATAATCCATAAGTTCGTTTTCATGGGACACGTGGAGAGCGCGCCTAACGTGGTATCAAACGACTCGATGCATGGCCTTGCTATGCGAAAGATGTCAGGCGTTATGTTTTCATATTATGGGTTCATCCAAAAATACCAGTTTTGCCCATATAGTGGGGTTTCTATGACCACTGCTGGGATTGGCTTCCGGTCTGTCTTAGATGAAACCACAAGTTATTGACATCTATCACGAAGCAAGGGTAAGCGAAGGGTCAAAGAAATGGAGTTTCACGACAGACTTTGAAGTTTGAAATGACATTTTAACATCTGTCACTGCCACCCTTCACTTTAAATGTCTTACTACATAGATATAAATATATAAAAACAACAAGATACTATACATGTCGTTTTCTTCATAAATGTCGTTTGTTTTTTATTAGTTTCCAACTCTAGTGCAGTGGGTGGAGGGGTAAATGCGAACTACCCGTGCACCCACTAGTGGGTGAAGTGCCAGCCAGTGAGTAGACGGGTCATTGCCCAAAATGTATACCTATAATATATAAATGTATGTAAATGTGTACCCTTTCAGCTGACAGACTATTGCAACACTTGATAAAAAGGGGGAAATAAAAAAAGCTATATAATAAGAATATTTATTGATACAATAAATTCAACGTATTAAAATATAATATTTCATTTACTAATATTTCGTCGTTCAACAACGACTTCATAGTGTTAGAACTGTAATTAAAAGTGATTATAACTAATTAAAATACGAAATGAGTAACAATAGTAGGTTGTACAACAAGTGCATAAAACCTTGAAACAAGCCATTTGATCAGAGACATTTATCCATCCGAGCCGAAGGCGAGGGTATATATATTGAACTCTAGTATAAAATGCCTTGTTTTATAAACGAGTTACACTCTTCTTTTCACTTCGATGGCGATGAAATTAAACATTGTAAATATTTACTTTTTTCCCGCATAGCAAATGCATGAGTTTGTCATACGATTGAAAATATATATGCCTTTTGGCGGCAATATCTACCGAACAACTTTATTTACGTTTTTTTCCTTTAATGTGTAAGGAGTAAGTATAATTTCATGTTCTCTTCATTACATATTTAACTTCCAGTAATAATGCAAATTATAACAATCATTTAAATACTCCTAAGACAAGAGCTTATTTCCTTCCTCTTTTTTTTAACTTTCTACATGACACACTAGGCTTGGGTCGGAGACCATAGATAAGTAAATACCTTTATGCACTAGAGCATAAAATTTACTTTTAGAGCGCATATCAGCAGTGCTATTACGCAATGTTGATCATAACTGTTTCAATCCGTCAAATTCATTAGTGCGTTACGATAAGAGTCGAAATTGTTATGAAGAAAGTGACAATCTGATTGAAACCAAGATACGGAATCGCACAGCAGGCTCGGGTCGGGGACCATAGAGAAGTAAACACTTTTATGTCCTAGAGCATAAAATGCACTTTTAGTCCGCATACACCCAGCCTAAACAAGAACTTTACGAGCATGCGAAGTGACTAACCATTTGATTCGACAGTTAGAACACAGATAAAAGGGTCAACGATTTTTTTTTTTTTACTTGAGATATCACTGTAACCTTGTACTATTTATTCTGTGCTATAAAGCTCTGTTTAATGCATTGAGGTATTATTACTACGTATAATACCTCAATGGTATGAGCAGTTTTCCATTAGGCATTATCAGTTTAGTTCTTTCATCGTCAAGAGATGGCGCTCGCGTAACTTTTGGTATTTACTCAACTGAACGTAGTAATCGAAAGCAGGTAAAAACAGCTTTTTACCGTAAACATACACAAACCACGAGCGAATCAAACGAACGACAAGTTGTTTGTGTAGATAAATTTGTTTATTTTTATTATGACATTGGCAGTTTTGACATATTCAGATTTTATTACCCCTATATTAAAGCAGATAAATTAAATCTAAATACAACGGTCCATTTTCTTTGTATCATTAGCTGTATTTTATAATATAGAATATCAAGAAGGTAGAAAATACTACCAATAAATACTTTAGACAATGAATTTATTACAAAACTGACGCACAACTTGCCGTAAACAAGGGAACGCAGTATGTCATAACCGCCAGTAAGCGTAATTCAAAATCTTTGGTCATACCCAAAGAAGTTCTATTTACCTATAGAACTTCCTTAGTCATACCGAACTACAGTACTGTTAAACTGTCGCCAACGCCATCTAGCGAGAGATAAACAATGCTTAAATTACACTTGGAAAACCGCTCATTAGTTAGAGGACACCACAAACTACAAAGAAGATACGTGGAGGACACCATGTAGTATTTGTTTACTCTTTGGACACTAAACTTTTTTTTGCAGTATATTGCCATAGAGAAACCTTTTTATTTTGATTAGTTTATGCGTCTCTACGTTTATGCGTGACCACCATGTTGAATTCAATTGTTTAGAACAACTTGAACGTTTTTCTAAGAAACTAGTACATATACGAACTGGAATTCTGTTTATGGCAGATTTACAATTGCTGTTGCTGATTTACAATTGCATTATTATTTATAGTAATTAGTTAGATAAACTACTGGATTTGACTACTTACCATAAATTACACCTAAATAATTTATTGTAATATTTGCGTTTGAAGTAAGATATATTCTCTATAGATTTATTAATTTAGTTAAATATGTGATATATGTAGGTACCTAACTATGTACTTCAAACAATATTGCAAATCAGCGATTAACAGATTTCCGGTTCGTAAATGTACTAGTTTCTTTGTAAAACGCCCACACTTCTAATTGCGGTCACGCATGCACGTAGCAGAAATGAAAAGGTCTGTCACTTTAGAGAGATAAGAATCGTTAGAGTAGATTTCAGATTAGTTGCCGCCATTCACAAGTCGTTTCTTTATTCACGCGTAGACAGAAAATAATAGCAAATATTTAGCTCTCATTCTAAATATTCCTATTTATATGTCTTGTTATATACTAGTTGTGCCCGCGGCTTTGGCAGCGTGCTAATTTTTCTGGGCTATCTGTGATATTTCCAAGACCAAAAGTACCTCTAAAATACAATATAATAAATTTAAAGAAATATCTTTCAGCCGTCAAATACTTTCCTAAGGCCTACCAACCTTTGTGGCATACATACAAGACCGCCATTTTAAGAAAAAAAACTCGAAATCGCGGCCACTGAGTATCTGAGATATTGGAGTTCGAAGATAGAATATGTCATGATATGATGTAGGTACATCAACCTAGATCTCTGAGCTCCGATATTTCAGAAACGCTATACTGGGATAGTAATGTTTCAATTTTTTTTGCTTATATTGAAGTGCTCTATCGATTTATGGTTCGATATCGATTTTATTGATCAGTGGCCGCGATTTCTCGATTTTTTCAAAATGTCTGTTTCATGTAAAACTTTTAGACAAGCCAGGTTCAATAGTAAAATGTAAGGACCCCTTTGGTATTTCAGGTCCTAGAATATCACAAGATAGGTAGTTACTTTTAACCCGCTAAGAATAACACGGGCAAAGCCGTGGGCGCAGTTAGATATAAATGTTCCTACTGACACCTGCACTTAAGAGCGTCTTGTATCAAGTGAGTCAGTTCGGTTTACAGCAGGCAGTTTCAACTTGACGGCATGCAGATCTCGCGGTGGTACACTGAAATATTTCTACTGACACCTGCACTTAAGAGCGTCTTGTATCATTTGCGTAAGTTCGGTGTACAGCAGGCAGCTTCGACTGGACGGCTTGCAGATCTCGCGGTTGTCTACTGAAATGTTTCTACTGACTCCTGCACTTAGAGCGTCTTGCTACAAGACTCTTGTACCATTTGCATCAGTTCAGTGTACAGCAAGCAGCTTCGACTGGACGGCATGCAGATCTCGCGGTGGTCCACTGAAATGTTTCTACGGACTCCTGCACTTAAGAGCGACTTGTGTCAATTGCGTCAGTTCGGTGTACAGCAGGCAGCTTTGAATTGTATTTCTCGGGGTGGTCCACTGAAATGTTTCTACTGACACCTACACTTAAGTGCGTCTTGTAAATGAGTCAGTTCGGTGTACAGCAGGCAGCTTCGACTGGACGGCTTGCATATCTCGCGGTGGTCCACTGAAATGTTTCTACTGACTCCTGCACTTAGTACGTCTTGCTACAAGACTCTTGTACCATTTGCATCAGTTCAGTGTACAAGAAGCAGCTTCGACTGGAAGGCTTGCATATCTCGCGGTGGTCCACTGAAATGTTTCTACTGACTCCTGCACTTAGAGCGTCTTGCTACAAGACTCTTGTACCATTTGCATCAGTTCAGTGTACAGCAAGCAGCTTCGACTGGACGGCATGCAGATCTCGCGGTGGTCCACTGAAATGTTTCTACTGACTCCTGCACTTAAGAGTGTCTTGTGTCAATTGCGTCAGTTCGGTGTACAGCAGGCAGCTTTGAATTGTATTTCTCGGGGTGGTCCACTGAAATGTTTCTACTGACACCTACACTTAAGTGCGTCTTGTAAGTGAGTCAGTTCGGTGTACAGCAGGCAGCTTCGACTGGACGGCTTGCATATCTCGCCGTGGTCCACTGAAATGTTTCTACTGACACCTACACTTAAGTGCGTCTTGTAAGTGAGTCAGTTCGGTGTACAGCAGGCAGCTTCGACTGGAAGGCTTGCATATCTCGCGGTGGTCCACTGAAATGTTTCTACTGACTCCTGCACTTAGAGCGTCTTGCTACAAGACTCTTGTACCATTTGCATCAGTTCAGTGTACAGGAAGCAGCTTCGACTGGACGGCTTGCAGATCTCGCGGTGGTCCACTGAAATGTTTCTACTGACTCCTGCACTTAGAGCGTCTTGCTACAAGACTCTTGTACCATTTGCATCAGTTCAGTGTACAGGAAGCAGCTTCGACTGGACGGCTTGCAGATCTCGCGGTGGTCCACTGAAATGTTTCTACTGACACCTGCACTTAAGTGCGTCTTGTATCAAGTGAGTCAGTTCGGTGTACAGCAGGCAGCTTCGACTGGACGGCTTGCATATCTCGCGGTGGTCCACTGAAATACCCGAGAGGACGCCTATACCCGCATCTGTGGATAAAAGGGACATGGTAAATTTTCACAACAGTTCTTTCGTTATCACCACCAAAACCCTCCCTTCCACTGTTTCCTGACTGCAAAGTCAATCGACGGCACGGAGCGAATCTCAAGGTGCTGAGCAGAAATGTTTGTTTCCGAGTAATGGATGTATTCGTATCTATGTATGTTTATCCGTTGTCTAGTAGGTGCCCATAGAACAGGGTATCCTAGTTAGGGGCTAGGAATGTATACTGACGGACACATAAATTGCATCAAAGTTCAGGAGTAGGTAATACAAATAAATGTTTTTAATAAGTATGCAAACTTTTTAAACAAAGTGAAGACATTAATGTGAACAAAGTGAAGACTGGCCATTAATGAGAACAAAGTGAAGACTGGCCATTAATGTGAACAAAGTGAAGACTGGCCATTAATGATAAAAAAATAAAAAACTGCAGTAAAACAAATGATAATACTTAGCCCAGGTTCAGAAACCTTACGCGTGTTTTTAGATTTGCGTGTTATTATGTAAAGTTTTAAATTGATTGTTTTCTTTTCATTTACTCATTGAATTATTGTTACCAATAGAATTGTTAGGTAGTTTTATTAAAAAAACAAGAGTGTCGGTACAAAAATATGGTACTTCGTCCGAACAAGCCGTACAAATTGTAGAATTGATCCGGCAAGGCTTGGATCAACGAACGAACAACTTGGATCAACGAGAAATTTAAATTTAAACCTGTCTATGGTTTTAGAGTGTATAAAAGGTTTGTAAGGACAGGTTCTTACAAAAGAAGTCGTGGTGCCGGCAGAACTCGAGTAACCACCCGTCGTGATGACCGATTTATTGTTTCCACTTCCATGAGGAATCCCTTCCTCACGTTAGTTATCAAAACAGAGCTGTACGCCTAGTACAAGTTTGCACATTAAGAAAACGGAAAAAAGTTTCATGAGCTCGCTCATTTTTTTCGTGAGCTCGCTAAACTAACAGTTTTGAGTGTAATCGGTAGGACAAGTTCATGTTTTCAAATGAAGTTCACACGATAAAAAAAATCGAAGAGCTCGTTTGAACAAACTTCACACTACATATTTATATCTCTCTTCCCCACAAGCAAAAAAAAGAGACAAACGACGTTTTGTTTTACGTATGTCGTATTTATCTGTGGTTTTATTGGGAATAAATGATTATCGATTTACGTTTAATTGATGTGATAAATCGAAAGAACGTATTATTCTGATTCTTCCGGTACCTTTGGTCTTTAATTTCGTTCAGTAATAACGAAGTTACGGACCAAAGTAATCCAACACAACCTAGTTATTTTATATTTATTTTATGCCTCAACTACGACATCTAGGTTCGATGTAATACTTGATTTTTGATAATTACTAGTTGGGAATCCTGGACTAAGTGTTTGTTTTATCTATTGAATCATATTTGGCGCAATAGAAATCGTTGTGAGGTCATCACGACATTGAAATTGTAAAGTATGTAGATTGGTAGTTTTTCGCACTACAATTCATGTAATTTTTTTGAAAATATTGTTGTCAGGCGAAACAGCTTAATAAAAAACTGTTCATAACTTTTGTATCAAACGTGAGCTAATTTCTATGGCGGCTATCTTTTCTACTTCACTATATGCATGACCTTCTTGCACGCCTTCGCTATGAATATGTGTTCTGTGGTTTAACTTTGTTTACAAAATTATTAGGCAAGTTGATTTTGTGATAATTACCGTCTGTTGATGTATTTAATGCTTTGAAGGTGTTTGTTTCTACATTAAATAAATAATAGTGTGATTGAGTTTGAAAGTTTTCTATGCAATGAGCTATAAACTTGCGAAATTTGTGGTTTGCGATCTGTTAGAGCGATGGGTCAAAAACGAACATTTATGGCTAAATTTCCACTCAATAAAGATAGGTAAGTGGTAATTCTATTAGGTAATCTATTAGGTACAAGAAATTAATGATTTTTCTTTCATAATATTCAACAAAATAACATAGCCTTGCTAGAACTAGTGCGGTGCCGGTGTTATCGATATTTTTTCTAACCCGTTATTCGACATTTGGTTCCTAATCTTATTCTAAGTCCACACTATATAATAGTAAACGTAGTAAAAGTATAAATTTAGAATACCTAATGTCGTGTAGCCTAAAACCGCTTAATCATCTAATTTTAATTAAAAAACTTATTTTCAGGTGCAAAAACTGGATACAAGTGACCGATAAAGAGGACTTGACATACATACCGATCGAAAAGCTGCATGAATTAAATATTTCTGTGGTAAACATTTTCGAAACACCGACTACAAAAAGAAACAACCCAATTTAAAAAAAATTGCTACTCCTTAACTGCTATTAATCACGGACCACTACTAGTTTGTAATATTAAGTAAGGAGTAAGGAAGATTAGACATTATTTTAAGGGAAAAGACACAAATTGTGTTGTGTAATATATAATGTATTATTTTTGTATGTAATAAAAAACACATGCTTAAAAAACACATATTATTATTATAAACCCCCATATAAATTAAAATAGTCCTAATACGTTTTTTTTTTCTGAAAATATCGATATCGATAAAAATGTGCTATGTTTGTAGACATCCTTTTCTGTTTGTCATGTTGGCTAACATGCTCGATATAGAGTGTTGTTATCTATGGTCATTCGTTTTGTTATGTTGCACTTATTCTCAGCGCTCGTTTTAAAAATTCACAACATCCGTTCCAATATACGTCAGTCCCGTCTCTTCTTACGTAGTATTTATATACTCTTTGGTTGTAGGTACATAAGTGCTACAAAAATACAAAATACAAGTTCAAATAAGATAAAGTATCTATAGGTATGAGTACGCACCTAACTATTAACTTACCTTGGTCTCTAGAGAGATTCTTTTTAGAGTACCTGAGATTTGTATTTTGCCGCAGAGTATTACAAATATACACAAAACCTTCTCTAGTGAGCCCGTGAGCCGATACCGTTGCACAAAGTTAGGGTGCATTCCGAGACGCGCAAACATCGATAAAATTGTAATTATCGCGCTAAAACGCGTACCGAGTCATCGTAAGCGCAACAACGATATCCCTTGGGACGTCACGGATTACGTCATTACACCCGCCATTTTGCGATTACACCGACCATGCCCCAAACCGATATCACCGTGAGCGCTACTGTCAAAGTGACAGACTGACGGTTGTTTACAAAGAAAACTGTTGTTTGAATTCAGTTGTGTGTGATTTTCGTACAGTTTTCCAAATATTACAGACAATTGACCAATTTTTAGACAGACTACTTTGCACACGAGTAATACTTTGTATTTTGAGCAAATTTTGAGGTTATGTTGTTGTGATCTTGTAATCACGCTCACGAGCGTTCCGAATCAACTGCAGCACTCAACTGCCGTGAGCGCGATATCTGAATCGGTACGCAACATAGAGACCCTTAAACCTTAGTGTAAGAGATGCGGATGCGGCTGTTTGTAATTTATCTCCGCCGACTTTAGTTCCTACAAGTTTCCGATAGAGGCGCTGCCAGTAAATGTATGGAACTAGGCGAAACTACATTTCGTTTACAAAAACTATAAAAACTTGTACTAGGGATATTGAAAGAAGTGCGTGGAGTAACGTGAGTACACAAACAATAAGGAGGGTAAAGGAAGGGGGTGATAGCCCCTTTCTTTAACCTCCTTCTTCTCTTTTAGATCAGCAAATGGTCGTTAGTTGTCTGCAGCTCACAAACAATCTCGCTTATAATTTGCGCGTGAACACCTAAATTGGTCTGAAGAGCAATGGGCATCCGTATATTATTCACCGATGAGTGTAGGACATGTTTATATGCTGCAGATGGTCGCAGGAAAGTGTATCGTCGACGTGGAGAGAGATATGCTCCAAGTTGCATTGAGGAGCGTGTTCCTTTTGGAGGGAGTTCGTGTATTGTCTATGCGGTGGCATATTGAATAACGGGCGAACGGAACTTGTTAATTGACATGGTTCGTCAAAACGGTAACAGTTTGACGGCCATTATATAACAGATTTTAGATCACGTGTTACCTTACATGGGATTCATAGGCGTCAATTTTGCTCTAATGCAAGATAATGGCCGACTGCACGCCACTGCACAAGTTCGACAATATTGCTAAGAGGTACGTACTATGAAGGTTGATATACGTACCATGAATTGGCCAGCACGCAGCCTGGACCTTAATCCGATTGAGTACGTTTGGGACAATTTAAAATGAGCTGTTCTGAGAGCAAGAAATCCTGTGCCCACAACAGTGGCAGCACTAACAGCCGTATTCACAAACAATACTTGCCTGAGTAAAGCAGCGACACCATGCGAAGTAACCCATTTCACAATGCGTTCGTCATTGCAAGCCTTCTAATTCACAAACGATACTTAGTCGACTCTTTATTAGGAGAACGCAGTGCGTCCATTACTGCGCTCTGATTGGTCCATGTAATATTATGTTCATTCATTTTTGGCAGCTCGGCACTATGCGTTGCTTACAAACTACTTTATGAATGCGCTGCTTCAAGTGAACGCACAGTATTCGGCAGTGTTGCGCACTGAAGTTTCGTTTATGAATATATTGTAGGACCCTGTGCGTTCGTGAGCACTGTGAGATCTCATAGTAACGTTTGTGAATACCGGTGTAAGAATAGCAAGCAATTTCACAAGAATGGGATAATTTTCAGCAAGACGTTTAATAACCCTAATCAAGTCTATGCGTAACCGATTAGAATCAGTTATAAGAAAACGGAGAAATATAAAAATCTTTACCATAGTAAAAGATAAAAAAGTGTGCTTAAACATTTTTCAATTGTTAAAACCAACTTTTCAGTTAAATTTTTGATCCATATAAAGTATTTGTAAAATAAATAATGTCATTTCCTGTAAACAAAGTGAAACTTAAGGATATGATACTCCGCTGTTTCAAAATGAACAAACCAATCAATAGATTTCAATTTCAATTTGTATGAGAACTTTGCACACTTGGTTAAAATATTTATTTCTAAGTCGTCTTGTACTTTGATGCAGTTCATGTGTTTTGTGTATGTATTTATTTTATTATTTATTAACTAGCTGATGCCCGCGGCTTCGCACGCGTGTTCATTTCTCTAGGCTAAAAGTACTCTAGTGCTATTCCAGGACGTAAAATACCTATATAGCAACATTTAATCAAAATTCTTTCAGCCGTCAAAAATATTTTTATCGATTGCTCGGCTTCTACACATCGGATTGAGATATCAAGTACACCAGTTTTTAAGTAAAACCCTAAGCTATCCAACCGCATCACAATCAGTGCAGTAGTTTTTACTTGATGCGCGAAAAAACAAACAGACGCAGATACACAGACACACATGATTTAAAAAATGTTATATGTAGGTATGAACTACATATAACTTTTTTTTTTCATTTTTTACTGAAAGCAAAACCAAATTTAATTTTATAAATTTGATGTTATTTTAATAACATTACAATAGATAACTGTGCAATATTAATGACAATTTACATTTCTTGAAAAATTCGATTTCCTTAATTCTTCGTTTTGTCCAGATTACAGGGGAACTTGTGGTCCTCCGAAGTTTCACTTGTGCTTATATTAAAGTTAAATAACGGTTCTACAAAAAAATAAACTCGTAGAATCAGTATTATATCCCATATTCTGCTCGAAAGGCGGTTAAAATTACAATTTCAAACTTCTTAGGGAAAACAGCGAATGTTTGAAATACTGCAACTAGAGTTTTAAAAAAAGTAGCAGAGCTGCAATTGGGCTCAAATTATAGCAAATGTTGTCTTCTTTATAAATGTAACAGATAATTTTTCCGTGGGAAGCATCTTTTAGAAGTTATAAGCCAAAATATGAAAATAGTCCAAAAATTTCGATGTTTTTTCGAGCACCACGAAAGACACTAACTACTGTTATATAGCCCAACATCCCAAAAAAACAGGAGGGTACAGATTTTTACGACCTAAACAGAGAATAAGCCTATCGCGATTTGTGTGTGAAGGCCTCTCTCAATGAACGCCTCTGAGACCGATCTGAAGTCACAGAGGCGTTCATTGTGAGACGTTCGCATTCTGATCCGACTCGCACTTGAGCGGATTTTTATAAGCCTTAGAGTCTGAGCGAAGCGAACATAATTGTTCCGAAATTTACTATAACTTACCAGCAGAGTCTGTGCTGACGATCCTTAACCAGAGCACGGACATGAGCGTGCGACATGTCTCCACGAAGCTGCGGACAGAAACGCGCGCCTGTCCGTCACTGTAGGCGGCACGCAGCCATCGCGCTTGCAACTCCAGTACTAGGGGGCAATCTGGAATTCAGAAAATAGAGTATTCAATTAAATGGTCATATTATTCTTGTTTGTTTGAGCGAAGCAAGCGAAATAATATTAATTTTCTGGATTCAATTTCCAAATTTTATTGCTATACTTAGATATAAAAAATATAGCGAATCATTAATTTTATTATTGACTAGCTGATACCGCGGCTTCGCACGTGTGGTCATTTCTCTAGGTTAAAAGTACTCTATGTGAGCTATTCCAGGACCTAAAATCCCAATATACCAAAATTTGATCAAAATTCCTTCAGCCGTCAAAAATATTTTTATCGGTTGCTCGGCTTCGAAGAGAGAAGATTGAGATACGAAGTGCGCCAGTTTTTAAATCAAACCAGTGAAAACCGCATCGCAATCGGTTCGGTAGTTTTTACGTGATTCGCGAACAAACATACAGACAAACTAACACACACAGAGAGACACGATTTAAAAAATATTATATTCTTGTTCAGTAGCATATTTTAAGTAACCTAGAGCATTTTTTTATTTATTTTCTTTGTACAGACTATTTCGTTCCTTTATTATAAGTATAGATAAGTTTATTGTTTACATATTTTATTCAACATTACGCTCGCATCTGATGATAAATGATGATGCTATTAAGGTAGAATACAAACATTCATTAGAAACACATAATTTAGATAACAGTAAACTGAACGTGAGCGAAGCGAGCGATTTAAAAAGAAATTGCTAGAGTCGACCATCAATAAACACAATTTTATTCATTAGGACTACTAATGAATAAAATTGTGTTTATTGATGGTGCGAAGAGAAACCCATTTTTGTACTGTTAGCAACACTGTCTCGTTCACATTTTAATCAGTGCCAGATAATTCCTGTAGCTATTTGAAACCAACATGAGTACATGCTAAATTACACTTAAATACTTTGCATTACAGTTCATATTACTTTGCGCCGTGTAACTAAATTATGGACAATGCAATATCAATTGTAACGCGCGGCATTTACGTACAGTTTAGCATGCACGCGTGTTGGTTTCAATTAGCTACAGGAGTTAAAGGAACGATTGATAAAAAATAAAGTTTTTTTTAATTTAACGCACACAAATGCAAATTTCGGCTAAGCCTAGGTTTTCATTATGTAATTAGGTACTTACGCTATTTATGAAAGCTATTGTACGTTTGATGATAAAGAAAACGATAGAGGCGCTCGCCTGATGGTAAGTATCACATGCCCATAACAGTTGCAGTGCCACCAGAACTCAAACATTGAATCCAAAGCCAAGGTAGCTGCAAAGAAACTTGGTATTTTGTCTAAGGTTAGGCGGTACTTCACACCGGGACAGCTTTTGAATCTTTATCAAGCACAGGTCCGATCTTGTATGGAGTACTGCTGCCACCTCTGGGACGGTTCTGCCAAGTATCAGCTCGAGTCTTTGGATTCAATTGAGAGACGTACTATGAGGCTCATTGGGGATGATACTCTGGTAAAGAGTAAGCTTCAAAGTCTTTCGCATCGACGTGAGGTAGCAAGCCTGGCCGTATTCTACAGATTGCACTATGGAGTGTGCATAAGAACTGCACCCCAATCTGATTCCCCCATCACCTTTCCATCACCGTACGACTAGACGATCAGCAAAGCGCTACCCTTTCATGGTTGAAATACCTCGCACAAGAACGAAGCGTTACGCTTCTTCATTTATTATAAGTACTACAAAGGAGTGGAATGCCCTGCCCTCGTCAGTTTCCGGTAAAGTATAACCCCGGTGTGTTCAAGTTAAGAGTGAATAGGTATCTACTAGGCAAGCGTGCTACACCTTCGACCACATCATCGCTTTCCATCAGGTGAGATCGTGGTCAAACGATTGCCTAGTAGGTAAAAAAAAAAAAAAACTGCGCGTTGCAAAATGTTGCGCGGCCCTGCACTGCGCTCGTCACCCGCCGACATTGGTTGTTAAGTCTCACTGCCCAGTAATGTCGCTGGAAACATTGCCCTTCAAACCGGAACACAGTAATGTGTGCACACTACTGCTTGGTGGTTGAATATAATGTAAAATGTCTAGTCTGACAAAGTTTGTATATAGCATTCCATACCTTTGTCAGACTATAAGTTTACATTATCATACCTACTGTATACCTACTTTCCTTTAAGCGTGGTGATCATGGAATGGTCTACCGGCTGAGGATCATTTATTACCTTTAGCGATCTCCAACAAGTCGACACTCCGCGCCGTGACGGGGGTCTTGATGTCCGCGAGCGAGGAGCCGCGGTGGGGGACCGAGTAGAACATGAACCCCCGACTCGACGACCACAGCGCCGCGCGCCGCGAGACTCGAGGGGGTCCTGGGAAGAGGACGAAATCGTATTAATCACTAGCTGTGCCCGCGTGATCAAAATTAATGTTATTTTTTTGTTGAAAGTGTTGATGTCCGGGGATGAGCGAGGGGGGGAAGTCCTCCTCGACCCCCTCCGAAGGAGATGTCCTCCTGGGCAGGGGGGGGAGGGTCGAGGGGGACTTCTTATATCGATGTTAAAATCGTTTAAAAGTCAACTTACCTTCAATATTCGAAGTTACATCTATATTTCCATTTTCTAAATCTATTTCCTTCAATATTTTCTCATTAGATCTATTCTCAGTTATTAAATTACATATATTATCATTTATTACATTTACATATACTAAATTATTGGCATCATTATTTTTGGCAATATTTATTTGTTGGAATACATTTTTGTATTTAACTGTTTCATTCAAGACACATGTGTTATTTGTTTCATTCAATACACATGTGTTATTTGTTATGTAGTCGTCATTTCTCATTTCATCATTATTTATTGTGTAGTTATCTCTGTTTTCCGTGTAAATATCATTATTGCCAGTGTAATTATCATTATTTCTCGTGTAATTATCATTTGTAATTGTGTTTTTCGCTTCTTCATTATTATGACTGAAGTGTCCAATGATGGTATCAATGTTTTCTGCAGTTATTCCATTGTGTATTTCAATTGGTGTGTTTTCTGTGTTATTTGCATTGATTTCTGAAGTTCGTTCGTTTGGTTGAGATTTCTCATTCGTTTTCATGTAGGCTTCGTAGGCTGAAAAGGTAATTATGAATGGTTATTTTTATATTTGTTTTGTTGAAAAATCTACTATGTGAACTGTGTATACACTTATAATATTATTAAGAGGTATAGTTGTTTGTACAGAGAGGAAAATATATTAAGAGAAGGAGATAAGGGTAAAAGAGAGATAAAGAGATATGGATGGATGAGCAAAGGGTAAGAGACAGTAAAGGAGAAGGGATGGAATGAAGAATATGGGATAAAAAAGAAGAAAAAGGGGTAATGACAAGGAGAAAAAGGGGAACGAAGAAAAAATAGGAAACTAAGACATTTTAACAAAGGTAAGAGACAATGGAAAGGGATGCAGTAAGGGAGACAGGGAAAAAACGGGAGAAATGGGATGACAAAAAGGTGGGGTTGGCAGACGCAAAAATAACGATGAAGGGGAGAGATGGGTAAAAGTAGGATAAGTAAAAGGAGAGAGTTAAGAATTAAGGATGAATAATAAGGGACAAGGGGTAAAACAAAAAGAGAGAGATATACCTTCGCAATATATCTGCTTTATAAACAGCCCCCCTTTCGAGTGGCCAACCCAAATTATTGGCTTCTCTCCAACTCCCATTTGTAATAGTTGCTCTATCATCTGCTCTGCTCTTTCGTAGAGATTTAATCTAGAACAAACATGTCATAAGTAGTCTAGCTTGCATACAGCGGCGGTAGTGCATCTCGAGAGGTTCGCAAATTGTGCACTACTTTTGTTATTTTGTAAAATGTGCTTTATGGAACACTATTAAAGCTCACATTTAAAATCCTCACATTAAGTCGAGTACCAACCAGTTTAGAGTCGTTATGATTATAACATGTGAGACGAACGACAATAGTGCAACTTAGAATTCAACAATAGTAGCGATTTGGACAAACACTAAACTAAACTTAATTTCTTCAAATGTAATTTAAACCTTGTTCGCTTCGTAACAAGATATTGTTGCCCCTGGCATTTATTCCTCACTCACTAAACTATCACTAAAGCCTGTCAGCGTCAAAACAGCTTTGTTTCTACGCGGCGAGAGTCCCGATTTGTCCAAACGCTGTCTCAGAACGTGTCCGATTTTATCCAAACGCTGTTAGACACCGTAATATAAACCTGTTAATAATTAAGTTATTTTAAGCGGTGCAAATATTAAGCGGTAAATTGACGTAAGTTTAGAATAGATGCCAAGGGCAAAAAGACTTTGTTCCGAAGTCGACAAGGTTTAAATTACATTTGATGAAAGTTAGTCTAGTTTAATGAATGTCCAAATCACTACCAATACTAGGTTCGGTCCTCGGCTCCGCTAAAATGACTTTTCTAAGTTATGTGCGGTGTTCCATCGCTCTGTGCTTCGGAGGGCACTTTAAGCTGTCGCATCCGACTGTTATTGATAATAACAGTCGTTAAGCCAAGTCAGTAAACGGCTAAACTGATCTTGATGAAATTTGGTATAAAGATAGATTGAACCCTGGGAAAGGACATAGAATACTTTTTACCGTGATAAACTAGTCCACGCGGACGAAATCGCGGGCAAAACTAGTATGAAATAATTTTAATTAATTAATGGTAATGTATATGTATTAACCAAAGGTCAGTGATTTTGTAATGTTTGGTAACTTTAAAACAATACCTTTTGTTCTCCTTTATCCAAAGGGGCCTCCACAAGTATGGGTCGCTTGTATAGTTTATAGAAATAACCCTTGCCCCTGGAAAATCAACCTTAATCCAGTCCCTGGGCCAGCAAGTCGAATAACAATCATTACATATACACCCGCAACCAATTTCGCATTTCTTATTTAAATCACATTTACACTCGTTAAACTCATTTACTTCGTTATATTTACATTTAAAGTCGTTATCACTTTCGTTATAATCACATTTATAGTCGTTATTTGTCCCATTATATGCGTGCTCATTATATTTTGGTCCATTGTCATCACAGTTTATATCACAGTTATTTTCTTTTTTAAAAAGATCTCTAACAAAATTTGCTTGTGTATCAAAATTATCGACAATTTCAACTTGATCCAGCAAAGTGTTATTATAAAATTGCTCTGTTATCAAATCATTTTCTTTAGGTATGACCTTCTTTGACAGCTTCTCGTTTATTTTGTTCAATGACATTTCTGGGTCATTTAAATCTGTTATGCTGTCACATTTATTTTCGTTATATATGAGATTGTCAAATGAGTTTTCGTGGCATGTGCATGCGTTTGGCGTGGAATGGTTTCTTAGGGGTATCGTTTGGGGGTCCACTTTGTATTTGAGTCGCCAGTCCCCTTGTCGCCATGTGTTTGCAAGAGAACCTTTAATGCAATAAATAGACACATTTACATATATTCATTGATACAATATAATAAAAGAGTTCTTTATAGAATAGTAATAACAATAAGTTGTATTTTGGATACAAATAAGGACCACCCAGCACTGTTGTGTTGTTTTACCACAAAATAACTCGCTGATTTTCAATTGCGCCTTTCGCAGCGAACAGTTGCAGCGAGACACGAAAATAATCGTCAAAAATTATGTAGATACTTAACAAAGATTTGACTCATAAATAATACACAAAAAACAAGTAAGGGCTAGCGCGCACTGCCTTGCGGTGGAACGCGGTGCGTTTATTCTGCCGTACGGTAGAATAAACGCAGTCACGGGTCCGCGCACTGCAACGAAAAAAACGCACGTTTTCTCATTCGAGTTACAGCTGTGGGTCCCACACCACACGTCATCGTTATGGACTACCATACAAGAATCGCTATCTGCATATATTTATTATTACGTAAAAAAAGGGTACCTAAACTGTATTGAGTACCTACATCCCTTGTCGGTCTTAAGGCCTATGAAATGCTTGTTTTACGTAAGATATAACGATCTACTTTCGTATCCAACGAGGTTTTTGGCATTTACAGAATGAGCGTTAGATCTTTTGATAATTTGTTAAGAATTGTTGGTGCTGTAATTTACCACAAAGATACAAATTGGAGAAAGACACCTTGTGTAGAAATTTGCAGCGATGACTTTACCGCAATGCGCGCACTTCTTCAAATCAAATCAAATCAAATCATTTTATTTGTCAGAATGTAGGTAAAACAGTTGAAGATGTTAGTTTAAATACTTTAAATATACAATTTCCCTTATACATTCTCACCATTAGGCATGCAAATTATTAAATTGAATACAATAAAAAATAAAATGTCAATATGGTTAAATTAAAATGTCTTACAATAAAATAAAATTCAAGTCCAAATAAAATACCAATTCCAAAATAATATTTACCATTGATCATTTAAATTAATTTAAATACAGTTCAAATTATTATCATTAAGAAAATCATTAATCGTATAATAACATTTGTCAACAAGAAATAATTTTAATTTATGTTTGAAGCTTATTAAATTACATTGCTTTATGCTCTTTGGCAATTTATTATATATTTTCGGAGCCATACAAAATACACTGTTATGCATTAGCGATGTACTGAACGGCCTTAAGCAGAGTCTGTCTTTGTTTCTCATATTGAACCTGTAAGCTTCATTGAAAGAATGAAAATATCCGAGGTTGTTGTCTATCATAGAAGTGCGCGCATTGCGGTGAAATAAACGCATATAATACAATATGAAATAAACGGTAGAATAAACGCACCGCGTTCCACCGCAAGGCAGTGCGCGCCAGGCCTAATAGTATACTGCGATGGACAGATGTTATCGATTGTAATCTAAGTACCTAGGTACTTTTAATTTAAATTAACAGATTGCTTATACTAACGAAATTTTAGAGTAGGAGATACGAAACAATGATTTTATAGTGATAAACTGAAGTCCGCGCGAACGATGTCGCGGGCTAAAGTTAGTTTATATAATAATCATTCATTACCTTTTGTTATCATATACAGTATTGACCTGTGATTATGTTATGGGTCGAGTCATACTGTCATTATGTTATGGGTCGAGTCATACTTTCATTATGTTATGCGTCGAGTCATACTGTCATTATGTTATGGGTCGAGTCATACTGTCATTATGTTATGGGTCGAGTCATACTGTCATTATGTTATGGGTCGAGTCATACTGTCATTATGTTATGGGTCGAGTCATACTGATATTCATTGAAATCGTTATTTACGAAAGGCGCAGCGCTTACCATCATCTCGTACTTTAACCTACTATTAGTTATTCTGTGTCCTTGTTGTATTCATTGTTGTCTAAGAACTATTATAACTGCGTGATGTTCTTATGCTTGGGCCACACTAACGGGAAACGCCGTCAATTATCACGATGACGGACGTTTAACGTTGGTGTAGCCACGACTTTTCGCGATAATTTTACAACGGCATTCACATTGCCGTTTGATGTTACGTGATAGGTCGAGTGGCGGTACATCAAAAGAGAGAGAATTAATGCGTTGAAGCGGCCACACTACGAGTAAGTTTGTCATTGTGCACCGTGAGCGCGACGGGAAACATACGCAGGTGCGACCTGCGTATTTGTCTTCGATAATATATGGAGTGGACTAAAGAGAAAGTCATTGTTTCTTGAAATTCAGCAAACAGAGCCATGTTTGGGATCCGAGGCATGAAAGTTACAAGAATCGTGCATCACAAAAAGATGCTTCGCGACGAATACTGCAATTATTACCATTTAAAACAAAAATCGATCATATAATAAAAATGTACACTCATGAAATACCGTGTGTAACAGCGTCAACGTTCATCTTGATTGAAATTCAAGGAACATTAACGCCAATTGAATGGGCATTGACGGTGACCGTTCAAGTGTGGCCACTCCATTTAACGCGTTAGTAATTAACGCAGTATTTATTGCGATGATGGGCATTGACGTTTCCCGTTAGTGTGACCCAAGCATTTTACGAAGGATTTCAATATTCAAGAAGGCTTTGCACGAACAAAATGTTGAAAGAAAGAAGATGATTTGTCCTAAGAAGAATCTTTCCTGAAGGATCTTTCCTAAGAAATTATTCCAAGACGGATCTTTCCTAAGAAATTATTCCAAGACGGATCTTTCCTAAGAAATTATTCCAAGACGGATCTTTCCTAAGAAATTATTCCAAGACGGATCTTTCCTAAGAAATTATTCCAAGACGGATCTTTCCTAAGAAATTATTCCAAGACGGATCTTTCCTAAGAAATTATTCCAAGACGGATCTTTCCTAAGAAATTATTCCAAGACGGATCTTTCCTAAGAAGGATTTATTCCAAGAAGGATCTTTCCTATGAAGGAGCTTACTTAAGAAAGATCATTCCAAAGAAGGATATCTCCTAAGAAAGATATGTTCTGAGAAGTATATTATGTATCATGAAGAATCTACCCTATCCACTTGCGCGATGCGCGTGCGCGCGCGCAGTACTGCGCGCCGTAGTGCGCAAAGGTAGTTTTTTTTATATATAAATCGGGACAATGCCACACCAATTACCTAAGCCCAAACTAGGATACCCTGTAATATGGATATTAGCACCAAAACGCAACGGACTTGATCTAGATCGAATCTTTTATAAGAAGGGTATATGACATAAGAAGAAAATATCTTAAAAAGGATCATACAAAAAAAACATTCGTAAGTAGGAAGGTTCCTATGAAGGATTTATTCTGTGGATCTTTCCTAAGAAGGATTTATCCTAATAAACATCTGTGTTATGAGGAAATAATCTTAAGTTATTCGTCACGCTTGGTTTTTTTTCCATATTAAGTGCAAAGGATTTAAAAAAAATGTTTTTATGACTTTTATTTAACTTCACTTGTATCTGTGTATGTCTGTCGGAATCTTGCAATTAAAATTTCGAGCACTTCCCGATTAGCTATCCGGCTGAAACTTACAGGGTAGCTCACAGACCAATTAGCTATCCGGCTGAAAGTTTCAGGGTAGCTCACAGACCAATTAGCTATCCGGCTGAAACTTTCAGGGTAGCTCACAAACCAATTAGCTATCCGGCTGAAACTTTCAGGGTATCTCACAAACCAATTAGCTATCCGGCTGAAACTTTCAGGGTAGCTCACAAACCAATTAGCTATCCAGCTGAAACTTTCAGGGTAGCTCACAAACCAATTAGCTATCCAGCTGAAACTTTCAGGGTAGCTCACAAACCGACACCAACGCAATAAAAAATTAAAAAGAAAACTAACGTTCATAAAAAAAACCCGTAAAAGCTTTTTTTTATTATTATACTTATTTCTAACCTGATTCTTACCGTAAAGACCGTGGACGAATATAACATCCATGGTATGTTTCTCTGGCTGGTGCAGCAACTGACACTCCACTCTGGGTTCAGGGTGGAGGTGTTCCGTACCAGCCACCCTTTTGGGGATCCTCGGCTTCGGTGGCAAAGGGGGCTTAGGGCCTGAAAGTAGAAAGAAGATTTTGCTGTACAAGAAAATTGTGGTGACATAAAATGGATACCATTATTTTGAAACAAACTAGCTGCCTCCACTCCAAGGCCTATAGGTTGTCCCATTATGACTGCTTATTGTAACTATAGGTTGTCCCATTATGAGTGCTTATTGTAACTATAGGTTGTCCCATTATGACTGCTTATTGTAACTATAGGTTGTCCCATTATGACTGCTTATTGTAACTACAGGTTGTCCCATTATGACTGCTTATTGTAACTACAGGTTGTCCCATTATGACTGCTTATTGTAACTATAGGTTGTCCCATTATGACTGCTTATTGTAACTACAGGTTGTCCCATTATGACTGCTTATTGTAACTATAGGTTGTCCCATTATAACTGCTTATTGTAACTATATGTTGTCCCATTATGACTGCTTATTGTAACTATAGGTTGTCCCATTATGACTGCTTATTGTAACTACAGGTTGTCCCATTATGACTGCTTATTGTAACTACAGGTTGTCCCATTATGACTGCTTATTGTAACTATAGGTTGTCCCATTATGACTGCTTATTGTAACTATAGGTTGTCCCATTATGACTGCTTATTGTAACTATAGGTTGTCCCATTATGACTGCTTATTGTAACTATAGGTTGTCCCATTATGACTGCTTATTGTAACTACAGGTTGTCCCATTATAACGGCTTATTGTAACTAGAGGTTGTCCCATTATGACTGCCTATTGTACAAAAAAAATGCGGTGATATAAAATGGTAAATGGTGATATAAAACTAGCTGCCGCATGTTATGATTCAATCATTGCATCACTTACAGCTAACGCAAACGAGATATCCTCATTACACTTTACGTATAATTTAGTACATCATCTATATCTATACTTATAATAAACTAGCTGATTCCCGCGGCTTCACACGCGTGATCATTTTAATATATAGCCTATGACACTCACAAATAACGTGGCTTTCTATTGGTAAAAGAATTTATCAGTAGATCCAGAGATTACCCCCTACTACCTCACAACCTTTACCTCTTTATAATATTATAATTAATAATGATATAGTCTAGTATAGAAGTATACGAGTACAATCTTGTACTATTATTTATTCTGTGGTGCAATGAAGATAATTAAACAAAAATACTTACTTAAAATATGCTACTGCACAATTTTTATATTTTTTATATCTTGTGTGTCTGTTTGTTAGCGCATCACGTAAAAACTATTGGACCGATTGCGATGTTGTTTTCACTGTTGGATAGCCTAGGGTTTGACTTAAAAACTGGAGTACTTGGTATTTCAATCCAATGAGTAGAAGCCGAGCAATCGATCAAAAACTATTTGACGGCTGAAGGAATTTGGTATTTTGTACTATAACAGGCACTTTTGAACTGTACACGTACTACTACTTAGTAACTGAACCCAGAGCAGAGAAAAAGTAATAGTACAAGAATAGACCACGCGGGAAAAGCCGCGGAGAAAGCTAGTTATATTATAAACTAGTTTTCCAGCCCGCAACTTCATCCGCGCGGACTGCTGTTTATCGCGAAAAAAGCATCCTATGTTCTTCTAGGATATTAAAAACCAATGCAAAAGTAGGTATAGCACCAATGCTCTTGACAGACTTGTTATTTCATTTCCATGGCAACCACAGACCATTCTGTGAAGGCAACCGTTCATTACAGTGAGTAATCAACATTTTCCAGTTTTCCCGTAGAAACTTACAATTTTCCGGGATAAAAAGTATCCTATGTTTTATTTCAGGGTATAAGCTATCTCCATTCTAAATTTCATCAAAATCCGTCCAACGGTTATCGCGTGAAAGCTCCCCAAACAAACAAACAGACGTTTCACTTTTATATATTGGTATGTACTAACTAATGTGTCGTTATTCTTGTTGTTAAGTGCTATAATGGTAGGTATATTAATTAGTACACAAACTATATAATATGTTGAACAATAGCGGAGATAACAATGTAGGCGACTGACTGATTCACAAACTTAATTGAACTCTACAAACTCTACTATTGTTATTAAGTTTTGTATCCAGTCTTATTGTAATTTAGGCAAGCACTGCATGTTGGATATATACATTTATGCAAGCACTGCATGTTGGATATATACATTTATGCAAGCACTGCATGTTGGATATATACATTTATGCAAGCACTGCATGTTGGATATATACATTTATGCAAGCACTGCATGTTGGATATATACATTTATGCAAGCACTGCATGTTGGATATATACATTTATGCAAGCACTGCATGTTGGATATATACATTTATGCAAGCACTGCATGTTGGATATATACATTTATGCAAGCACTGCATGTTGGATATATACATTTATGCAAGCACTGCATGTTGGATATATACATTTATGAATATGCCCAAAATGGTGATAATTAAATGCTCTAATGAGAGCACCGGTCGCCATGTTACCTGTGATGGGCTGCAGCGGCGCGGTCATCAGCCGGTGCAGCAGCACGGTGGCCGTGCTCCACGGGCACGAGAACCACCAGCGACTGGAATAGAGTTCTCCGTGTTACCTGTGATGGGCTGCAGCGGCGCGGTCATCAGCCGGTGCAGCAGCACGGTGGCCGTGCTCCACGGGCACGAGAACCACCAGCGACTGGAATAGAGTTCTCCGTGTTACCTGTGATGGGCTGCAGCGGCGCGGTCATCAGCCGGTGCAGCAGCACGGTGGCCGTGCTCCACGGGCACGAGAACCACCAGCGACTGGAATAGAGTTCTCCGTGTTACCTGTGATGGGCTGCAGCGGCGCGGTCATCAGCCGGTGCAGCAGCACGGTGGCCGTGCTCCACGGGCACGAGAACCACCAGCGACTGGAATAGAGTTCTCCGTGTTACCTGTGATGGGCTGCAGCGGCGCGGTCATCAGCCGGTGCAGCAGCACGGTGGCCGTGCTCCACGGGCACGAGAACCACCAGCGACTGGAATAGAGTTCTCCGTGTTACCTGTGATGGGCTGCAGCGGCGCGGTCATCAGCCGGTGCAGCAGCACGGTGGCCGTGCTCCACGGGCACGAGAACCACCAGCGACTGGAATAGAGTTCTCCGTGTTACCTGTGATGGGCTGCAGCGGCGCGGTCATCAGCCGGTGCAGCAGCACGGTGGCCGTGCTCCACGGGCACGAGAACCACCAGCGACTGGAATAGAGTTCTCCGTGTTACCTGTGATGGGCTGCAGCGGCGCGGTCATCAGCCGGTGCAGCAGCACGGTGGCCGTGCTCCACGGGCACGAGAACCACCAGCGACTGGAATAGAGTTCTCCGTGTTACCTGTGATGGGCTGCAGCGGCGCGGTCATCAGCCGGTGCAGCAGCACGGTGGCCGTGCTCCACGGGCACGAGAACCACCAGCGACTGGAATAGAGTTCTCCGTGTTACCTGTGATGGGCTGCAGCGGCGCGGTCATCAGCCGGTGCAGCAGCACGGTGGCCGTGCTCCACGGGCACGAGAACCACCAGCGACTGGAATAGAGTTCTCCGTGTTACCTGTGATGGGCTGCAGCGGCGCGGTCATCAGCCGGTGCAGCAGCACGGTGGCCGTGCTCCACGGGCACGAGAACCACCAGCGACTGGAATAGAGTTCTCCGTGTTACCTGTGATGGGCTGCAGCGGCGCGGTCATCAGCCGGTGCAGCAGCACGGTGGCCGTGCTCCACGGGCACGAGAACCACCAGCGACTGGAATAGAGTTCTCCGTGTTACCTGTGATGGGCTGCAGCGGCGCGGTCATCAGCCGGTGCAGCAGCACGGTGGCCGTGCTCCACGGGCACGAGAACCACCAGCGACTGGAATAGAGTTCTCCGTGTTACCTGTGATGGGCTGCAGCGGCGCGGTCATCAGCCGGTGCAGCAACACGGTGGCCGTGCTCCACGGGCACGAGAACCACCAGCGACTGGAATAGAGTTCTCCGTGTTACCTGTGATGGGCTGCAGCGGCGCGGTCATCAGCCGGTGCAGCAGCACGGTGGCCGTGCTCCACGGGCACGAGAACCACCAGCGACTGGAATAGAGTTCTCCGTGTTACCTGTGATGGGCTGCAGCGGCGCGGTCATCAGCCGGTGCAGCAGCACGGTGGCCGTGCTCCACGGGCACGAGAACCACCAGCGACTGGAATAGAGTTCTCCGTGTTACCTGTGATGGGCTGCAGCGGCACGGTCATCAGCCGGTGCAGCAGCACGGTGGCCGTGCTCCACGGGCACGAGAACCACCAGCGACTGGAATAGAGTTCTCCGTGTTACCTGTGATGGGCTGCAGCGGCGCGGTCATCAGCCGGTGCAGCAGCACGGTGGCCGTGCTCCACGGGCACGAGAACCACCAGCGACTGGAATAGAGTTCTCCGTGTTACCTGTGATGGGCTGCAGCGGCGCGGTCATCAGCCGGTGCAGCAGCACGGTGGCCGTGCTCCACGGGCACGAGAACCACCAGCGACTGGAATAGAGTTCTCCGTGTTACCTGTGATGGGCTGCAGCGGCGCAGTCATCAGCCGGTGCAGCAGCACGGTGGCCGTGCTCCACGGGCACGAGAACCACCAGCGACTGGAATAGAGTTCTCCGTGTTACCTGTGATGGGCTGCAGCGGCGCGGTCATCAGCCGGTGCAGCAGCACGGTGGCCGTGCTCCAAGGGCACGAGAACCACCAGCGACTGGAATAGAGTTCTCCGTGTTACCTGTGATGGGCTGCAGCGGCGCGGTCATCAGCCGGTGCAGCAGCACGGTGGCCGTGCTCCACAGGCACGAGAACCACCAGCGACTGGAATAGAGTTCTCCGTGTTACCTGTGATGGGCTGCAGCGGCGCGGTCATCAGCCGGTGCAGCAGCACGGTGGCCGTGCTCCACGGGCACGAGAACCACCAGCGACTGGAATAGAGTTCTCCGTGTTACCTGTGATGGGCTGCAGCGGCGCAGTCATCAGCCGGTGCAGCAGCACGGTGGCCGTGCTCCACGGGCACGAGAACCACCAGCGACTGGAATAGAGTTCTCCGTGTTACCTGTGATGGGCTGCAGCGGCGCGGTCATCAGCCGGTGCAGCAGCACGGTGGCCGTGCTCCACGGGCACGAGAACCAACAGCGACTGGAATAGAGTTCTCCGTGTTACCTGTGATGGGCTGCAGCGGCGCGGTCATCAGCCGGTGCAGCAGCACGGTGGCCGTGCTCCACGGGCACGAGAACCACCAGCGACTGGAATAGAGTTCTCCGTGTTACCTGTGATGGGCTGCAGCGGCGCGGTCATCAGCCGGTGCAGCAGCACGGTGGCCGTGCTCCACAGGCACGAGAACCACCAGCGACTGGAATTAGAAATATGTTTGTTTGATAACTCGTGTGTATTTGCAGATTTCAATATATATTTTACTTAGTTGCGCCTCGAGGCTTTGCGCGCGTACTAATTTTGCGTCTCCTTCCTCCCCCCCCTTCTAAAACCCCTACTAGCTATCCCTTCCCCTCTCGCCCCTCCCCAGTCCATCAATCCGTACTCGAGATATCATCAAAAATCCGTTCCTTACAAAATGTACGAGTTTTTCTCTCGTTTTTTTTTCTTTCGATTTCTGCTGTTCGGGACGGAGACAAATCCAAGAAATCATACATCATGAAAATCGGTCCAGCTGTTCTTGAGTTATAAATGGTGTAACTAACCCGACTTTGTTTTATATATTTAGATTTCAATGAATGACGAGACGAGCAGGTCGCTCGCCTGATGGTAAGCGTCCCGTCTGCCCATAAAACTGGCAATGCCACCCAGAACTTTGGTTGCAAAATGTTGCGCGGCCCTGCACTGCGCTCGTCACCCGCCGACATTGGTTGTTAAGTCTCATTGCCCAGTAATTTTGCTGAAAATATTGCCCTTCAAACCGAAACACAGTAATGTGTGCGCACTACTGCTTGGCGGTTGAATATACAATATCTGACACAAGGCCTACCTACTACTAGTTACAAAATTAATATACCTACTAGAGGGGCGTGCGAACGGGCAACCCTTCCTTTGCTTAGCTGTAGTTGGATAATAAATATTTAAGGCTTCTTCTAGGCATTAAGGAGATTCATACCGTTGAAAGCGATGGTAGCCTAGCGGTATACTATTGCGACTTAAAACCCAAAGTTACCGAGTTCGATCCTAGGCTCCGCACCAATGACTTTTCTAAGTTATGTGCAGTTTTCCATCGCTCCGTGCTTCAGAGGGCACGTTAAGCTGTCGGTCTCGGCTGTTATTGATTAATAGCAGTGTGACGATGTGAAACCTCTTTCATAAATTCTTAATTCTTTCATAATCCATTTCATTCCATTTGATAGTTTGTCATTATTAATTCTAAATTCAAATAACCTGTCATTCTCATTATTGTCATTGGATTAGCAAAAACTGCAATTTTACGAAATAATATGTTATAAAATACCTAAATAAGTTTATTATATCTGGAGTCCTTTAAATATATATAAATATATATACATAGTATTGTTGAAGCACGAAAAGTCTGTGATAATAACATTACTAGAGCTCCAAGGGTACACTCTTACCAAATATATTAAATTGAGAGAAGACTGAATAGAAGATCTCTGTTTATCAACATCTCCATGTGCTCCTATTGTTCCTGTACTTTTGTGTCCACTGAGGTTCGGTCCCTGGGCTAGTGGAACAAACCCAAACCCTAGGACCGCCTCGTGACAGCAGTCGTTAAGCCATGTCAGAGGCCCTCGGGCGGCTGACAAACTCTGACACCAAGGTCAGCACTACCTCATACGATAATGCTTGTCGTGCTTAGCATACCGTTGTAATTCCATACAAGCGTAGGTGGTTACGTTTTCAAAAGTTGAATTATACGGCCGAACCGATCTTGATGAAATTGACAAGAAAATATGAGAAAATCTGTTAATCGACTACAGCGAAGGAAGCGAAAGATAATGTTTATTCATGTATGTATGTATGTATGTATGTATGTATGTATGTATGTATGTATGTATGTATGTATGTATGTCTGTCTATATGTGAATATTCCACCATAGTGTGCCCCCCCCCTCTATTGGTACGATTTTGACAAGCGAGGTAATCGATTCGTCTTCATCGCAAGAGTGTCATAGGCTATTTTTTACCCACAGTTTTTTGTTCTCAAATCTGTGGTTTTACCCGACCATAATCAGGTTTTCGTTTTTGGACTTATGTCTTGTTCACTTTTATCCTGGATAAATGTCTTTCCGGGCAAAGTTGCAGGCCGCGGAGAGCAGTTATCATATTTCTCGTGCAAGTACGCCCATGTCAGGGAGTCTTTAGCTAAATATGTGAAACCTACACAATACCACAGAATAACTAATAGTGGTACGACAATACCTAAGGTACGTAGGTAATCGCTCGATATAGAACGGGAATAACAATTTAACAAGCACACATTGTCTTAATATGGCATCCGGACGTGTTGTAAAGAGCTAATACTAAAGTGAGGGCAAGTGCGAGTTGAACTCGCGGGGAGAAGGGTCCCGTACGATGAATACATTATCTCGCATAATTGAAAGATTTACCAGGTTATTTTAAGATCACAGAGTTCTTAAAGGTCATCCCCTGATGCCTGATGTCTCCAAGCTCCATGATAATAATAAGTGAACTTGGATGTTTATGTTAAGTGAATAAAATGTTCAAAGTACTTTGTGAGATGTCTCATGACTACAACATGCCGTGAGATCATGACATGATGTCACGTTGTTTTATACAATATACTTTGTTACATTTTTTACTCCTTTTTGATTGGTTGATTATTGTAGGATATATCGTTGAAACTTTTATTTTTATATTTGTAATTTACATTTATGTCTTTTGTAACGGGCGTATTTCCGAAGCACCGGTAGAGTCAGAAGGGTGTTTCCTTTTCCAGTGTGAGATTTAACTCTGTTGGCACATGAAAGGGAAATTTCCTTTTCAAACTCAAAGCATATACTTAGGTTTGTTTGTTTGTTTGTTTGTTTGTTTGTTTGTCGTATGAGGTAGTGCTGGCCTCTGGTGTCAGAGTTTGTCAAGCCGCCCGAGGGCCTCTGACATGGCTTAATGACTGCTATTAATCAATAACAGCCGGGACCGACAGCTTAACGTGCCCTCCGAAGCACGGAGCGATGGAAAACCGCACATAACTCAGAAAGGTCATTGGTGCGGAGCCTAGGTTTTGAACCCGGTATCGTTGGATTCTAAATTGTACTATAGAACCGTTAGGCCACCATCGCTACATACTGAGGTTATTATTTTATAGATTTGATTTTTTATAATATTTTATGTATTTCTCCTTGTTAATGAAATGTAAATTTTGACTTGTAAAGTGGTATTATTTTGACTATTTACAATAAATTCTTTGACTTTGACTAAGAACTACAATTATGTTTTTATTTTAATTTATTTCTGTTTTTTCGGAGAGAAGGATGGGTTATTGGTCAGTTACATCGATTTTCTTAAATAACTCGTTCAAAAACGTTGTAAAATTATTAAAAAAGTTCACACTCTCACATCAAGCCTTTTCAGTTGTTATGTCAAACGTACGGTACAGTTTGCAAATTTTGTCCCCCAAAAGTGACATATTCAAAATTCATTTATTTATTCACTGCCGTCAGAAATAAATTTTTGTACCATATTCAAGCAACGTTTTTTCCTCCAAAACTGAATATCTGATTGAAATATAGACCCAAAAAAACAAGAAAAATTATTAAATTAAAGTAAAAATTACAAATTAAAAATGTACATAACCCCCGGACCCCATTATACGAGTAGCTATAAGAAGCATCTCGATCACATCAGCTTTCAAACAAAAAACCGAATCAAAATAGGACCATTCGTTAGGGAACTACGATGCAACAGATACGATGTATCACTGTTTCACTGTATCCGTGTGTCTAACACGGATACAGTGAAACAGTGATACATACCTACTCACCCTAAATTTTGGATTATGGCGTTAAAAATCACCTAAAACAAAAACGAGCCAGCGTGTTGGCAAGTTCGCTCAACTTAATGGGTACAGTAGATTTAGAGAAAATTTTCTCTGACCGTAGACGGACAGAAATGCGAGTGATCTTACAAGGGTTCCGTTTTAAGGTTCCGTACCTCAAAAGGAAAGTTGAAATTAATATCAAATACTGAAATCAGCAAATGTGATGTGAAAAATTCAAACATCTAATTCAACCCAATCA
This sequence comes from Alsophila aescularia, assembly GCA_946251855.1. Taxonomy (NCBI): domain Eukaryota; kingdom Metazoa; phylum Arthropoda; class Insecta; order Lepidoptera; family Geometridae; genus Alsophila; species Alsophila aescularia. Next base: position 79,872,793 of record OX276374.1, read on the forward strand.
AAAGATACGGCCATTTATGCCGTATATTTCGACATTTTCAACACTCGCAAGGGAATCAAAACCATTGGGTACTTCGGGCTGACCATTGGGTACTTCGGGTTGACCATTGGGTACTTCGGGTTGACCATTGGGTACTTGTCGCAACGAAGCTAAACGAAAAAAAAAGGTAAAATTACATAAATTAGGTGCAACCAAACAACTGGTCTCCTTTGCTCTTAGTCAGAATTGGAGTGGCGGTTGTGTAGCACGTGTTAGCAGTGACTCTCATTCGCGCTACAATCCGCGTATGTCACTATCTCTGAAGTTGATGCACATGAAACACGACAGAGGGAATGTAGCTGTGTGGGTGTGTTTATCTGTAGTTGTATCTAGTCCAGTTTTTTTAGGTACATGAGTATCTTCCACTTTAACCAGATCTATGACTGGTTTATTCCCGCAGTGTCTAGTCCCTCTGCATCGACTTTGTTAGGCCTATTGTTATGCTAATTTAGTTTAGTCAGTGGACAGAAAAACCCTCAATATTCGTGAAAGTCATGCTTATTTTGGTCGAAATGTACCAGAGCATCATAAATTTGTGGGAGTTCGATTGTATGTATTCATACTTGTAGTAGTGGCTTTACGTCGAATTATGTATCAGGCTATCATAGATCGGAAGGAGGCATCACTTTAGTTTAATGAAAGATTCACCTTATTAGACCATTATTTATTCTGTGGCATCATTTGCCTTGCAATAAAATCAATAAATAACTTTAATTTTTCATTGAAATGTACCAGGATACAATGAATGAACAGGAGTACTTGAGCGCCCATCTTATCACCTTTATCAGCACTTGCCCCTTCATAAGTCATTCGTCGCCAGCAAATTGGTGCAAATTACGTCAATTGAGTACGAACATGTCAGTACCTACTCGCTCACGACACACGAGTGCCTTGATCGATTCATTTGGGACATCGCGTGGACTACAATTTAAGCCTAGTAGTCCTTTCAAAAACCACGTTCTGTTCCAGTTAATTGTTCACCACGATCTACTAAAAAATCGATCATCATCAGCCTATATCTGTCCTCTCCTAATGCACGCCCCTGAGCTCGGTCTACAGCTCTCCTAATCCATTCCATCACCGTACGACTAGACGACGGCAAAGCGCCTCCCTTTTATGGTTGAAATACCTCGCACACTGCTAACGAGTGGAATGCCTTGCCCTCGTCAGTGTTTCCGGTAAATTATAACCCAGGAGTGTTCTAGTCAAGAGTGAATAGGTAGCTACTAAGCAAGCGTGTTACACATTGCTTTCCATCAGGTGAGATCGTGGTCAAACGATTGCCAAGAAAGTAAAAAAAAAAACTTCCAGCCGGTTTTCGCAGGTGTCAACCAATCCATCGCGATCTTGCATACCTACCACTAACGCCATCTAGTTGACCGAGCGAGCAAGAAGCTCGAGCAAAGCGTCTCCCGTTTCAGCTTGGCCAAAAATTATTTCATTTGTGGTTCCGGATGTCCGGCTATTCTCCTGTAACACACATCACATTTCGCACACATGTCACATTTCTCAACCGATCTAGACGAAATTTGATGGTATTTAACAAAAATTTTTTTTTAGTCGTCGGGTGATTTTTGATTTTGTACTTTCCCCCAAAAAGGGGGCTAATGAATATCTCCGCCTTATTAGATCCGATTCCAATGGTACTTTTTTATTTGAAAGTTAGTAACTTTAAGTTGGTCTCATAAAAAGTTGGTGAAGATCTGATGATCTTCGTCGTGATGAGCAGAATAATATGGGTTTTTTTTCTCTTAGCTTCTTTATGACTGACTCCTACCACAGATAAAAACAGAATCAACAGCGCGCTCAATAGCGCTCAATAGCGCTTTTATCGCATATTTAACCCTTTTAGTTTTTAAACAAGTATGTATACTCTGTATAGATCAATTTGGATCCCGGGTGGATTAGATCTCACTGCTTTTTATATTCCACTCTAATCCATTTCCCGGAGTGAGTACATTACACTGCTTTTTATATTCCACACTAATCCATTTCCCGGATGGAGTAGATACACTGCTTTTTATATTCCACACTAATCCATTTCCCGGATGGAGTAGATACACTGCTTTTTATATTCCACACTAATCCATTTCCCGGATTGAGTAGATTACACTGCTTTTTATATTCCACACTAATCCATTTCCCGGATTGAGTAGATTACACTGCTTTATATATTCCACACTAATCCATTTCCCGGATGGAGTAGATTACACTGCTTTATATATTCCACACTAATCCATTTCCCGGATGGAGTAGATTACACTGCTTTTTATATTCCACACTAATCCATTTCCCGGATTGAGTAGATTACACTGCTTTATATATTCCACACTAATCCATTTCCCGGATGGAGTAGATTACACTGCTTTATATATTCCACACTAATCCATTTCCCGGATGGAGTAGATTACACTGCTTTTTATATTCCACACTAATCCATTTCCCGGATGGAGTAGATTACACTGCTTTTTATATTCCACACTAATCCATTTCCCGGATTGAGTAGATTACACTGCTTTATATATTCCACACTAATCCATTTCCCGGATGGAGTAGATTACACTGCTTTATATATTCCACACTAATCCATTTCCCGGATGGAGTAGATTACACTGCTTTTTATATTCCACACTAATCCATTTCCCGGATGGAGTAGATTACACTGCTTTTTATATTCCACACTAATCCATTTCCCGGATTGAGTAGATTACACTGCTTTATATATTCCACACTAATCCATTTCCCGGATGGAGTAGATTACACTGCTTTATATATTCCACACTAATCCATTTCCCGGATGGAGTAGATTATTTTAATTGTTATACTTATTACACTCTAATCCATTTATGTTTAGTGGCATACGTAATTAATCGTAAGTATCAGGAAATCTAACCGAAGTCGCTGGCTACGTCAGCCGTTTATAATCCATACGGTCAAGGCTAGGAAGAAACCTTATACGGACGTTATGTCGCCCCGATGACGTACATAGGCTATAAAAGTATTATGGGCATAGACAACTGCATGATTACTCACCTACTTTTGCTTTTTTCACCGGCTTTTGACCAACGTCGCAATGACAGCATTTGATTATCGCCATTTTGGCGCTAATCGCAGGATTAGTTCGATACTCCCCAAGTAATCAATGGCAACTGTCCAAGCCGAGGTTCGTACCCCCTGGGTGCCCTTGAGCAAGTGGCCAAAAACTTAACTTTGGCGTGCGCCTTCTGCGTCACGCATTGCGGCGGAGCGCTTTTGCGCCCGCCCCACCGTCCGGTGACGCTGTAGAGGTCAGTTATAGACCAACAGCACATATCCTTTCTAAAAAAAAAAAAAAAAAGCTAATCGCAGTAGTTTGGCAGTAGTGATCGTCCACGGAACTAACGTAGTTAAAGCCAGGCTCCAAGGTTATATTTTCCCACTCCCCACTCCCCTGCCACCTCTCCTACACTCTGCCACCCGCTACCCACAATAACCACTGAAGTGCCTACGTAACAAGGTTGAATATAACGGGCGCTGTTCGAACACACAATTTAGCTCGGAAGTAAATGACGTAGGTCCCAAAAGTTATTTATTTTATTGGCAGGCTAATAATTTAGATAGTTAAATTTTGTTTTGACAAGGGTACTTAAAATAAGCTACTGAACGTGAATATAACATTTTTTTAAATCGTATCTGTCGGTTTGTTTGTTTGATAGATTGTTAGTTTGTCTGTATGTTAGATCACGCATTACGTAAAAACTATTGGACCGATTGCGATGCGGTTTTCACTGTTAGAAAGCTTAGGGTTTGACTTAATAACTGGGGTACATGTTATCTCAATCCCATGATTAGATTTCGAGCAATCGATAAGAAAACTATTTGACGGCTGATCGGATTTTGAAGATATGTTGGTATATTGGTATTTTAGGTAGGTAGGTATTCGAATGGTGGTCATTTCTCTTTAACCAAGAGGAATGACCACGCGAAGCCGCGGGTACAGCTAGTGAGTCATATAAAAGCAAAGACAACATTCATATCTACTAAAAAAGTATTTCTTTTTGTTTTACGTCGCCTATAGTAATTTCTATCCATACCAATATATAAAAGTAAAACGTTGTCTGTTTGTTTGTTTGTTTGGGGAGCGTTCACGAGATAACCGCTGAACGGATTTTGATGAAATTTGGAATGGAGATAGCTTATTCCCTAGAATTTTATTCTAGGAATTTTATCCGTGGAAGTTTCCGGGATAAAAAGTATCCTATGTTTTACATAGGATACTTTTTATCCCGGAAACTTCCACGGATAAAATTGAAATTGGAAGTTTCCGGGATAAAAAGTATCCTGTTTTACATAGGATACTTTTTATCCCGGAAACTTCTACGGATTTCGTGGAAGTTTCCACGGGAAAACTGGGACATGTTGAATAACCGCTGTAAGGAATGATTGCCATGGAAACGAAATAACAAGTATGTCAAAAATCATCAAGAGCGTTGGTGCCACAGAGTAAGTAGTTGATGTTATACCAACAACAAGCCACAGAGGCCATAACCAAGAAGTCTAAGTCTACTTTTGCATTGGTTTTTAATATCCTAGAAGAACATAGGATGCTTTTTCGCGATAAACTGTAGTCCGCGCGGACGAAGTCGCGGGCGGGTAAGCTAGTATAAAATAAGCTATGGACGAAGATGAAAAATAATGTTATTAATATTGTTACGAGCTGGGGTTCGGATAAAATTAATGTACGCCAATTACACCAAAAATTGACACCTTTATTCGAAAAACCACAAAAAGAAATTAATGCGTCAAATATCACTCAAACACTCTTTAACTTGACTGTACACTCTTATCAATTATCACTGAATACTCGCTTCGAATCACTTTGATCGTTTCGTTCTGAAACCAAGTCAATGCTGTCCCAGGCAGTCGATGCGCGCTCTATTTATACCGCGATGGACGTTTCCAGAAGGTACTCGTAACTACTCGTATGCACTAACAGTAGTCGGTAGGTATTTGAACTTTCAAGGTCGGCGGCGCCTTTGAGTTGCTGCGCCGCGCCGCACCCGTAGGTACCTAACGTCGGCGGCGCCTTTGATGTTGCCGCGCCCGTAGGTATATACCTACCGCGCGCTCTGGAAACTTCTGTAGGTACCTACGCTCTACTAGTGAGTTCCAAAATGTTCCTTTAAATGTAGGTATTGCGTCATTTTAGTATCTACTGTTTTTCTAAGAATCGACCGGCGTAACAATATATATTTCGAAACGAAATTTCGAATTATAGTAGTAATTCCCCAAATATAGCTAATTAAATATGGATCATGCTGTTTTTGCGCATAATCTGTGGAGATTGCTGGTTTTGCTACGTTTAAGTTAACAACTATCATGGCGTAGTAGGTAAATGGAACGTCTCATATTGGTGAAATGTAGGGCGTGTTCGATTCTCGCTAATAACGTAATCCTACTAATGTAAACGCCAACGTAAGTGTGTAAGTATGTATACATGAGTAATATAAACGCAGAGGCACCAACATCCACTTTTTTCATTTTCAACTTTAAATGCAGTCAAGTGTGTCTCCAAAATGAGACGTTCCACTTACCTACTACGCCATGATAGTTGTTACGTCCCAAGTTACATAAGTATTAAAACTCGTTTGGCAAGCCTGGCACCATAAAAGCACAAGGTTTTAAAAAAAACGGAGACCACACCGCCTATTCGAAAGTGAAGCACCCAAGATATGCCGATCTGCTCGTACGCACAAGCCTTTCGCACACACTTACACCATGTTATGTCCGTCGGCCGCCACTTCGCAGCAAGGTCTCGACCTTGTTAGTCATATTAATTCAGTATTATTAATTAAAAGTTTTTATTTAATTCACTTGTATGTATGTATGTATGTATTTTGTCTGTCCTGGAATCTTGCAATTCAAATTTCGAGCACTTCCCGATTAGATATCCGTCTGAAACTTTCAGGGTAGCTCAGAAACCAATGACAAAGTAATAAAAACATAAAAAAGAAGTTTATTTTTTTATTTTATACTTAATAAGTGAAAATGCAATAAAAAAAATAAAAAAGGGGGAAAAAAGGTAAAAAATAAACATAAATAAACTGAAATTCATTCAAAAAATATGTGGAGTGACGACCTGCGAAAAGCAGCTGGCAGAAAATGGATGCGGAAGACCGAGCTCACCGGCTTGCATTAGGAGAAGCCTACGTCCAGCAGTGGACAGGCATAGCCTGATGATGATGATGATGATGAAAAAAAAGGTACTAAAAGCTTTTTTTTAATTATACTTATTATGATGAAATTGTGTATCAACCACAAATACGCAGCCGCCATTTGCTATGCTTCATTAGTTCGTTTGGCTGTGTAGACTTCGTTTTTTTTTAATCCTACTTGACCGGGTATATGAAAGGTATAATGTATAATACAATACACGTGCTCAGTAAGTGGCCTTGACTTGTCTATGATGCTGCGTGTGCACACGCGATCCTATAGTATAATGTATAATGTATAATGTATTTACCCTTGGGCACAAAATAAATAAAAGTACTTCTTGGGCCAAGAGGGTCGTGGCCCGGGGCACAGAATCAAACTAGTGGCTCTGTGAGCTGTAGACTTCGCGCTTACAAACTTTTTTGCAAACAATCAAGCGGTGCACAGTAGCGCCATCTAGTTACCTTATTGTACAACTAACATTAATAACCAAGGTGCTCCATCAATCCCTACCTAGTAGGTAAAGGGTTGATTCCACTGGTAGAAACCTAAAAGTGAGCAATTTACTGCATTTTGAGGAGCTGCTCCGCTCATCACGCCGAAGATCCTCATCAGATCTTCACCAAATTTTTATGAGACCAATTTAAAGTTATTACCTTTCAAATAAAATAAGAACCATCGAAATAGGATCTAATAAGGCGGAGATATTCAATAGCCCCCTTTTTGACCTTTCTTGGGGGAAGTATCCCCCAATCAATTGAGAGTCTAGTCTAGTCTAGATCGATTGAGAAGAGGAGAACAGAGATCCGGACGGACAAACAGCCGGACATAAGAAAGCATTGTTGCCGAAGCTGAAACGGAGACGCTTCGTTAGTGCTTCGCGCTCGCTCGGAATTTATACCAGGAATAGAATATATTTTGTTAATAAAAAAGATTTGAGTGGGACATTCAGCTTATTTGTGTTACTTAACATTTTGATTACTGTCTGTGCCAGAATTAAGTTGGTCAAGGGCAAAGCAATCTTAACTATTAATCTTAACTAGCTGATGCCCGCGGCTTCGCACGCGTGGTCTTTTTAATATATAGCCTATGAACTCACAAATAACGTGACTTTCTATGGTAAAAGAATTTTCAAAATCAGATCAGTAGATCCAGAGCTTACCCCCTACAACCTCACAAACTCACACACTTTACCTCTTTATAATATTATTAGTAAATATATATAGTACTAGCTGTACCCGCGGCTTCGCACGCGTGGTCATTTCTCTAGGTTAAAAGTACTCTATGTACTATTCCAGGACCTAAAATACCAATATACATTTGATCAACATTCCTTCAGCCGTCAAGAAGTTTTTATCGTTTGATCGGCTTTTGCTCATCCGATTGAGATACCAAGTACCCCAGTTAAATCAAATTCTAAGCTATTCAACAGTGAAAACCGCATCGCAAACTGTTTAGCAGTCTTTACGTGATTCGTGAATAAACATACAGACAGACAGACAGATGTTATATTCTTGTTCAGTTGCTTATTTTGAGTACCCTAGACCATTTTATTTATATTATCTTCTGTGTACAGACTTTTTCGTTCTTATTGCTTTATTATAAGTATTACAGAAGATAGACAATAGTATAGATTAACTTAGCTTCATGGATCCGCGGAGCATGATATATGCAACTTTTTTTATTGAGAACAAAAGATCCATGAACCCGAGTACACTAAGCCCTCACTACGTGTTATCAAGTAGGAAACAAAGTCCAGACAGCATTGTTTCTAAAATACCTAATACCTATTCATAATACCTACTGCTTGGATTGCAATGCTTTGTTATTTCAAACCGCTGTAGTTTTTCTCGTCGACGTACAATCTAGTCTAGAAAAACACATTGGAAAATGATAATATTGTTAGGCTGATAAATATTATGATAACATTGATTATTATGATAACATTGATTATGATGACATTATGATAACATTGATTATGATGACATTATGATAACATTGATTATGATGACATTATGATAACATTGATAAGCTAAAAAATTGTATGTTTTAGGCATAGAGCTAATTAAAAGTGACTAGATTAGGTATGCAGCTCGGACGTGAACCGCATAAATTGGGTGCAACGCACACAATTGGCCTGCTTTGGTCTGAGTCACAACCGGAGTGGCGTTCGTGTAGCAGTGATTCTTATTCGCACTCCAGTCTGCGTATGTCACACGAAGCACGACTGTGAGAAGATAGCTTTGCGGGTTTTTTTTTTAGGAAGGTCTACTTGCTGCTGGCCTCTACCGGCCTCTAAAGCGTACAAGGCGGGGGGGGGGGGGGATGGGCGGGCGCAAATGCGTGCGTACGAAAAGGTTCCTACACCTTTGGTGCCCTAAAATTTTTACTTTGGCGTGCGCCTTCTGCGTCACGCATTGCGGCGGAGCGCCTTCGTGACCGCAACAATAAATAAAAAATACCAGTGTACTTCGGGCAAAGCCAATCTAGACAATCAAGTCTAGACAATCTAGACAATCAAGTCTTGACAATCTAGACAATCAAGTCTAGACAATCTAGACAATCAAGTCTAGACAATTTAGACAATCAAGTCTTGACAATCTAGACAATCAAGTCTTGACAATCTAGACAATCAAGTCTTGACAATCTAGACAATCAAGTCTAGACAATCTAGACAAATAAATCAAATTTAAGTATTTGTTTATAATTACAAAACAACAGGTTTTTACTAAATGCATATGAAAGTATATATAAGGTATTATATACAAAAACACGTTTTTGTCTGTCTGTCTGTCTGTTCCCACTAATCTCCGAAACGTCTGGACCAATTTTGATGCGACTTTCACTGGAATATAGCTGATGTAGAGTAACATAGGCTACTTTTATTTTTGAATAAGTGTTAGGGTTGCGCGCAAAAAATTAAACCCATGAATTTTGACCACGCGGGCAAAGCCGTGGGCACAGCTAGTTTTAATGTAAACGTAAAACAGCTTTAATAATATGTACTGACGTCTTTATAGGACTATTAGTTTGTATGTGCATATCTGATAATAATGTCGACAAATTGCTATTGCTCTATCATTAATGATGCATTAGTCAACAAAGTCAGCATGACTATTGTCTAATTATCTACTAGGTATAAAACTACATTGTAACACAAAACACGTCCACGTGTCAGCGTTGCCATTGCTACGGCAATAGCCGCGTTCTACGGCAATAGCCGTGTTCTACGGCAATAGCCGTGTTCTACGGCAATAGCCGTGTTCTACGGCAATTGGGAAAGTATTACTAAACACCTACGGTCTACGGCAGCATCTCCATTGCCGTAGCAGAATCTACGGAAATTTTCATCCATACCAATATAAAAAGTGAAACATTGTCTGTTTGTTTGTTTGTTTGTTTGGGGCTTTCACGCGATAACCGCTGGACGGATTTTGATGAAATTTGGAATGGAGATAGCTTATTCCCTAGAATAAAACATAGGATATTTTTATCCCGGAAAATTCCACGGATTCCGTGGAAGTTTCCACGGGAAAACTGGAACATGTTGAATACTCGCTGTAAGTAACGGTTGCCATGGAAACGAAAACACAAGTCTGTCAAAGATCATCAAGAGCGTTGGTGCCACAGAGTATGTAGTTGATGCTATACCAACAACAAGCCACAGAGGCCATAACCAAGAAGTCTAAGTCTACTTTTGCATTGGTTTTTAATATCCTAGAAAAACTTTTCGCGATAAACTGTAGTCCGCGCGGACGAAGTCGCGGGCGGGTAAGCTAGTATAGGATAAAATTACCAATTTAAAATCGCTCCGGTCATAAAGTGGTAACTCTTTTTTGCTATTATATTTATTTATTTATAAATAAATATTATTATATTTATTTATTTATAAATAAATATTATTATATTTATTTATTTATAAATAAATATTATTATATTTATTTATTTATAAATAAATATTATTATATTTATTTATTTATAAATAATTATTATTATATTTATTTATTTATAAATAAATATAATTATTTTTTATTATTATTTATTTGTTCTTTTATTAGGAATCGGGAACCATTTGTCAGGAATGGGTAAAGGTAACAAAACAAGTTTAAATTAATATTGGTACATATTATGGTTTATGGTCACCATTTATGTCATCATCATCACCAATACATTGGATACATTCTGGTTTGTACGGAACCCTCAGGGCGGGAATTCTACACGCACTTCACCAATTATTTTTTTTATGCCTCGTCAATTGGGTGATCTATATTGGCTCTGGCAACACTGCCACGTGTTTAGGTAGGTACCACAGACTAGACAGTATGGTAGGTGCATCTATAAGTGGCATTGCGTTCGTATATTATCTACATCTACACTAATATTATAAAGAGGAAAGATTTTATTTTTTGCATGTATGTGTGTTTGTAATGGATAAACTCGAAAAATTCATCCCTACGAAAATTGCAATAATGTAACCCAAGGTATCAAAAATTAGTACTCGCTGTAAAAGGAACGGAGTGACATGTTGCCGTGGAAACGAAATAATAAGAAGTCTGTCAAAAAGCACCACGAGCGTTGCTGTCAAAGATATTAAATTACGCTGAGAGGCGTTTTTTTTAGAAGAAACTACCGGTTTAAAAATGCTCAAAGTAAGAGAACGCCGCGGTGTGAGCTGCCCGTGCGAATCCGGGGCGAGTCACTAGTTATATCATAAGAGAATAATTATATTTATTACATTTTAGGCGTCATTCTAATTACTATACATATACAATTATATGTACTCCATCCATCCTAATATTATAAATGCGAAAGTAACTCTGTCTGCCTAGTTTGTTACTTTTTCACTGAACCGATCATGATGTGGTAAGGATGTCCATATTGAAAAATTAGAAAGATATTTACATTTTCGTGCCCGCGGTTTTGCCCGCGTGGTCATTTTTCTGTAATTAAAGGACATATATGTGTTTCCAGGATCAAAAGCGTTCAGCCTCACATTGTCTAGTGTCCTAGAATGTCTAGTATGCTAAAAAGTCCAGTGTCCTATTACGTCCAATCCCACAATGTCCAGTGTCTCATAATGACTAGTGTCCAAACGTGCAGTGTACCATAACGTCTAGTGACTTAAAAAGTCAGAATAATATACCAAATTTCGTTCAGCCTTCAAATGGTTTTTTATTGTTTGCTCGGCTTCTACTCATCGAATTGAGATACCATGTTTACCAGTTTTTAAGTCTTACCCCTAGCTATCCAACAGTGAAAACCGTATCGCCATCCGTCCAGAAGTTTTTACATGATGCGCGAACAAACAAACAGATAGACAGAAACTATTTAAAAAATAAACATTTTCTGTGGCTTATTTTAACTCCCCTAGACCATTTTTTTTATTTATCTTCTTTGAACAGACTTTTATGTTCTACTAGCATGTATCGCAGTGTCTCATTAAATACATTTTCTTACTTTCTTTTTTGTCAGAAACTTTCACGCTTGTGCCACCAACATCTTTTACTATGTAAACTTTCACACAAGTGCCAAGCACAATTGTTACTATGTAAACTTTCACGCAAGTGTCAACCACAACTGTTACTATGTAAACTGTCACGCAAGTGCCAAAAACAACTGTTACTATGTAAACTATCACACAATTGCCAACCACAACTGTTACTATGTAAACTTTCACGCAGTTGCCAACAACAACTTTTACTATGTAAACTTTCACACAAGTGCCAAGCACAACTGTTACAATGTAAACTTTCACGCAAGTGTCAACCACAACTGTTACTATGTAAACTTTCACGCAAGTGCCAACAACAATTGTTACTATGTAAACTTTGACGCAATTGCCAACCACAACTGTTACTATGTAAATTTTCACGCAAGTGCCAATAACAACTTTTACTATGTAAACTTTCACACAAGTGCCAAGCAAAATTTTTACTATGTAAACTTTCACGCAAGTGCCAACCACAACTGTTACTATGTAAACTTTCACGCAAGTGCCAACCACAATTGTTACTATGTAAATTTTCACGCAAGTGCCAACAACAACTTTTACTATGTAAACTTTCACACAAGTGCCAAGCAAAATTTTTACTATGTAAACTTTCACGCAAGTGCCAACCACAACTGTTACTATGTAAACTTTCACGCATGTGCCAAACGTTTCAATTGAATCCGGATGAACGCATAGAAAATATTTTATCTATGCCTTTCTGAAATGCACTTGGCTGCTTGGTTTATGTCGGAAACCTTCACGCAAGTGCCAATAACTGCACAATACGAAGTTTCAACTCTATCGGTTGAACGATGCGCACACGCAAAGACGAACAAACATACAAACATTAATTTTTAAGGCGAATTGGTATCCAAATTTGACGATTCGTCCTCACGAATATTTAAAACAAGACCTTTGAAAACAGCTAATTCACTTTATTTTTTTGTGAAATACAAAATACTTTATCCGGCTGTGGGTCACCGAAACACGATTAAATAAATTTGGCTTGATACAAAAAAAAACCTAGTTTCCTTAAAAACAGCCAATACCATAACCATTTTTTGTATTGTAAAAAGAAAGATGAGGATTATCGGCGTGATGAGCAGAATAGCTCCTCGTAATTTTCAATATATTTAAAAAAAAAAACTTTCTATATTAATTGTTGCCAAAAAGTTTATATTCGCGAGGTCTACAAACTGCCTACTTGTAATTTTTTATTTAGTAAGTGGGAAGATGGCATAATAACGAAACTATGTACCTACCTATTTAGAATAACACAGCAGAAAATAATATACAAAAACCATCGACAGCGACTGTTACTCTATCTATAGTGTAATCCATATCATACAACAAATAATAGACACAATATGGCATACATACAGAAGTAATCTTACGTCATGCCTATCTAAAGAGTCATCGTAGATAGGTATGTCACAATCATATTCACGTGTGGGAGCAACGACCTTTTGGCATTGGGCGCGGTCGCGGCGATCTGCCTAGCAAATTTTGTTATCTGCGTTCGAGGGAAATGAATACTACGATTTTGGGGTTCCGCAGTGGGTCCCTTAGTTTCTCCGTGTCCGTCTGCCCGTCTGTCTGTAAATCACAGACATTTTGTGCAGATACTATTTTAACACCACGGGATTGAAACTTGGCACATATACAGAATGGAATAAAGTTTTAATGGCACTTTCTTTTCATCGACATTTTTTTATTTTAATAGCAGATGTCGTATTTTACGCAAAGGCAACATTCCTTTATTTTAAAACTGCCATTCGAACTGAGATGTACAAGATACTCTATACAAAGTATCTGGAATTCTTGTATTTGGTATCTGAAATAAGTATTTCAGATACCATAAGGAATGGTATCTGAAATCTTAGATATAATCTGAATCTCTGAATCTTATACTTTTTCAAACAAAACACAATTTTATGGTGTTTAAGTTTATTAAATTAAATTAAGAAACTACAAGTCTGGGGCTATTTGATAGATGACGATTCTCGCCATCTATCAAATTGGCCCCAGAATAGTCTTTAAAGGGTGCATTCCTAGACGCGCAAAAATCGATAAAATCGATATTATCGCGCTAAAACGCGTACCGAGTCATCGTGAGCACAACAACGATATCCCTTGTGACGTCACGGATTACGTCATTACATCCGCCATTTTGCGATTACACCGACCATGCCCCAAACCGATATCACCGTGAGCGCTACTGTCAAAGTGACAGACTGACGGTTGTTTCCAAAGAAAACTGTTGTTTGAATTCAATTGTATGTGATTTTCGTACAGTTTTCCAAATATTACTACAGACAATTGACCAATTTTTAGACAGACTACTTTGCCCACGAGTAATACTTTGTATTTTGAGCAAATTTTGAGGTTATGTTGTTGTGATCTTGTAATCACGCTCACGAGCGTTCCGAATCAACTGCAGCACTCAACTGCCGTGAGCGCGATATCTGAATCGGAACGCAAATTAGCACTGTGATCGCTCACAGCGATATTATCGTGAATCGGAATGCACCCATAGTCATAGGCAATTCATAAGTAATTATTACTAAAAGTATTTTAGCAAACATAGTCTTTACGAAATACAAGATACCAAAAGAATGGTATCTGAAATCCTAGATACAATTTACGTATCTTCTAAATACTTTTTAAAGATAAAATACTTTTTGCAAGAAAACACAATTTTATGGTGTTTATGTTTATTAAATGAATTAAGAAGCTATAAGCCTGGGGCTATTATTGGCGATTCTCGCCATCTGTCAAATTGGCCCCAGAAAAGTCTTTGCATTTGCATAAGCGATTCATAGATAATTATTATTAAAAATATTTTAGCAAACAGTATTTACGAAATACAAGATACCAAAGGATGGTATCTAAATAAATACAAAATGCATTTAAAAAAAAGAATTTTAGATATAAGATGGAATTTTAAATACGTATTTTGTATATTGCATCTGTATTTAAGATACTTGTATCGTAGATAAGTCACATCTCTGCATTCAGAGATATTTTTAAACTTGCCCCAGCCGGGAACGGAACCGACAAAAATGCCACAAATGTTATCCTGTAAATTTACGCTATCAATCGACAGGGACTAGTTTTATTTTGTAGCAGTAAAGGCAATTGTCCGTTTCAAAAAAAATTGTAAAGTAACATTAAGTAATATGTACCTATAATCGAATACGTTATTTTCGACCTTATATCATCACTCTGTGGTTGCGTAAAATCGTAAAGTTCGCGTCTGTATGTAGAGGCGTATTCTCTCTGACACGAGTCGCGTTGAAAATGTTGGAATAATGATGTTGGCGCCCTTGCCAAATTGTTGGGAAATTTAGAGGAAAAAGTTTTAAAAAGTTGTGTGGGTGGGGAGCAAGGTCGTTTGTCGTTGAGATTTGGTCATGTGTCGAAAATTTATGTTTTTTGGCACACATACAAACCGTGTCATTGTCATGGTCATGGGAATTCACAGATTATTAGATACAACACTCTTATAAATTAGTGGCTCTGTGAGCTGTAGACCTCGCGCGTGCAAACTTTTTTGCAATCTAGCGGTGCACAGTAACGCCATCTAGTTACCTTATTGAAAATCTAACAATAATAACCAATGTGCTCCATCAATCCCTACCTAGTGGGTAAGGGTTGATTCCACTGATAGAATCCTAAAAGTGAGAAATTTACTGCATTTTGAGGAGCTATTCTGCTCATCACGCCGAAGATCCTCATCAGATCTTCACCAAATTTGTATGAGACCAATTTAAAGTTACTACATTTAAAATAAAAAAAATAACCATTGCAATCGGATCTAATAAGGAGGAGATATTCAGTAGCCCCTTTTTTGCCCCTTTTTGAGGGACCCAATTAAAAATCCCCGAGGACTAAAACTAAAAAATCCCTTTATTTTTCTGGATACCAAGTTTCGTCTATATTGGTTGAGAAATGCGACCAGTAGAGGAGAACAGAGATCCGGACAACCGGACAGGCGGACAGCCGGACATACAAAAGTATTTTTGCCCAAGCTGAAACGGAGACGCTTCGCTCGCGCTTCACGCTCGCTAGTTCAATTAAAAAAGGGAATACCAAGTAATAGGGCAGGGCCTCTTTGTGAAAAATTAATGTTAAGTACTTGAGATATTGTTTATCAGTAAAATTATTTAATTTAGATCCTACCGAATATCCTCCATAATATATATAGATACTTATAATAAAGAAATAAGAACGAAAAAGTCTGTACAAAGATAATAAAAAAAATATGGTCAAATACTCTAGGGTACTTAAAATAAGCTACTGAACATGAATATAACTTTTTTATTAAATCGTGTCTGTCTGTTTGTTTGTCTGTATGTTTGTTCGCGCATGACGTAAAAACTACTAGACCGGTTGCGATGCAGTTTTCACTGTTGGATAGCTTAGGGTTTGACTTACAAACTTGGGTACTTGGTATATTAATCCGATGATTAGATTCAATGATAACGAATGGTGAAAGGGGTGGGTATCGAGCAAACGATAACCACCCTTTTCACAATTCAGCTTGCACGGGGGCAATGCTGCCGGGCGTAGCTAATAATTAATATTTTTTTGAGGTTCATAAGGTCCTAGTTAGCACTTATTTTGTCCGCAATATAATTACATTTGCTCCGTAATTAATCTAACTCTTAATTATTTATTAATGTCATACTCACACCAACGTGACCAAATACGGATGCAGTTTGACATTGCCCTGGCCGCCATCTTGCGCCACCGTTATGTCACCGGAAGCCGCCATTTTGGATTTAGTTTTCTAACCACCTGCAAAGAACACAAAATTGTTTTGTAAAATATGTCTAATTAGGTAATGTTTTTAATTTTGACACTGCCCAGAAAAGAAGTGTAATGTTTTTAGGGTTTACGTATGTATGTGCGTGAGTTTCTTTATTCCACCATAACTTAAATACCTGAACAGATTTGGATGTACGGGGTATCGTTAGAATCCTTACATCAACCCGAGTGACATTTATAGGCTTTTATTATTTTGAAAAATATCAATATGGCGGCAGTATGGCTCTAATTTCAACTGCGAAAAAACCTTCGGATTTTAGAATATGGGTATCAAATTGAAGGCCTTAATAAGCACGTTCCAACAGTATACAGGATGGAATTTTCCAACCGCACCCAGAGGGAAAGTACACTACTTAAATAGTGAAGATAGCAAATTTTACTCAAAGAAAACATTCCTTTATTTAAAAAAAGAAACAATTCTGCATTCAAAGAATTTCGAAAACTCGCTTGCTACACTCTGTAATCGAACCGGCTTAAATTTGAAAAAATAACATTCTGTACTTTTATGGCATTAATCGATAGTCAATCATAAGGATCAAAGCTCTCTAACAAACATGGTTAAATTCAATGGGAAAAGATAAAGCACTATTACTCATAGGTCCATCAGATTACTTATATTATAGTACCTTATTAACTATTATTACTAATAATAATTATCTTTGACGTCATTTCTTTATTAATATGACTAAATACTATTTAGATAAGAAGATTTAAATTTGCACGTGTTTGTAATGCAGACTCTTTATCAGATCATTTCTCTTCTTTTTATTAAATGAATAAAGATAGATAGATAGATAGATAGATAGATAGATAGACTAACTCTTTATTGACACCAAGAAAATAAAACGATACTGACATAGGAAAACTCTTAGGTACAAAGGGCGGAGAAAAACTTGCGTATCCAACAAAATGGAGCTACTAATTAGACAGTTTTATTCTTTGGGTTTTAGTCGGTTCGATTTCCGACTGTGGCAAATGAGTTTTCGAAAATCTTAGAAGGCAGATTTGTTTCTGTTTAAAAATAAAGGAATGTTTCCTCGGAGTAAATTTTGCTATCTCCAGTACTTAGAGTACTTTCCATCGGGGTGTGGTTAAAAATTTCCACCCTGTATAATTTATTGGCATAAGTTCTTTTTTGGCAGGGCACCTTTTAAGCTAGCTATTTCCCCTGATATTAATATTACGAAATATTATTGCAAAATGGGCGGTCTTATCGCTAAAACGCGACAAGATTACTTGTACTTCGCGAAAGCAAATTGTAATTTGGTATGGCAACATTTTCACAGTATTTAATTTATTGGCAAAAGCTTTTTTGGCAGGGCAGGCGTGTTTTTTTAGATTTTAAGCTAGTTATTTTGAAAAATTAATATCTGCCCATGCTACTCGCTGATAAAGTAGCATTCTATAGGTATAATATATATACAAACATAGGTAGGTGAAACATTTTTTAAAATCAGTTCAGTATTTTTTGAATGTTATCCATTATAAACAAACAAAGAAAACAAATCTTTCTTCTTTATAATATAAGTGTAGATGAGTTTTGAGTATTTCTCATTCATGTGGCAACGGAGATATTTTTAGTTCACACGTGCTGTCTCGCTCGTGACCTTATCTCCGCGGACGCTGCGCTCGCGCTGGTCCAAATATTAGTTGATAACGATATAGAAGCACGCCTAGTGCTACTAGAGCGGATAATATGTGATAGACTTGCCGTTTATCTACCTACCACTCCGATAATGGACCTACGCGAGAACCTGGCGCAACGACAACGAACCCAACACCAAGCTGAAGTGGTAATAATAGTGGCTCTGTGAGCTGAGCTGTAGACCTCGCGAGTTTGTCTTACAAAAAGCTGAGAGACATTTGTTAATATGGGCCCCATATCTAAGGCATCATACTTATAATAAAGAAATAAAAACGAAAAAGTCTGTACAAAGAAGATAACAAATGAATGGTCTATACATAATATATACAATAAAGCTACTGAAGAAGAATATAACATTTTTTAAATTCGTGTGTCTCTTTGTCTGCATGTTTGTTCGCGCATCACGTAAAAACTACTAGACCGATTGCGATGCAGTTTTCACTATTAGATAGCTTAGGGTTTGACTTAAAAACTGGTTTACTTGGCATCTCATTCCGATGAGTAAAAGCCGAGCAATCGATAAAAACTTTTTGACGGCTGAAGGAACTTAGATCAATTGATATTTTAGGTGTTGGAATAGTACAGAGTACTTTTAACGTAGAGAAATGACCACGCGTACGAAGCCGCGGGTACAGCTAGTTTTGATTAATTTCGAAAACTGAATCTATAAAAATCATATAATTATCGAACCTGCTCATAAAATTTCACGAGATTCGGTTGAGAAATGCGACCTGTAGAGAACACCCGGACATACGTAAGCATTTTTGCCCAAGCTGAAACGGAGACGTTTCGCTCTCGCTCGCGCTCGCTCAGTCAATTAATAAAGTTTTTATTGAAATAAGTCCGCTTACAATAACATACCAATCTTTGGTCCCCAAACTAGTGGGACCTCCTTCCTCTACGACATGTACATATCTTTTGTAGGAACCAAAATTACATATAAAAGATGCATTTTTTTTAAACGTTCATCTGCTAATCTTAGGATTTACCGACATTTGTTTACCTTTAGAATTTAGTGAAAGCTAGGTTTCGAGAGGTACGAGTAAATGTTGGTTTTGGTTAGGTTAAGTTTCTTTTACCGCTTAGGTGGAAATCCTCACGGATACCACGGGAAAGCGTTTATGTAAAGGTAAGGTTAGGTTAGTCTTTTTCAACATTTACCATGTCTCCGAGGTAAATCATATGATTTACCAAGTAAATGGTGTTAAAAGTTCGAAATGAACGATGACCATATAAATGTTCGGACTTTTACCATAAACAGTTTATTAATCTTAGGTTTTTAGTTATTAGTTGGGGCTACATTGGCCCTGCGCGGGAACTAACGAACTACGAATGAGTAGCTCAAAGAATAGCAATGAAGTGGCAATGGGCTGGTCACATCTCTCGACGAACCGAAAACCGTTGGGATAAACGAATGGAATTTAGACCGCGATTAGGCTTTTAGGCAAACGTAGTATGGGACGCCCGCCGGCAGGTGGAGTGACGACCTGCGAAAGGTGGTTGATAAGGAGAGTCGAAGATCGGGCTCAGTGGCGTTCACTAGATATAGAAGACTACATCTAGCAGTGGATGAACATAGGCTGATGGGGGGGAGGTTTATTACCACTAGCTGTGCCCGCGGCTTTGCCCGCGCGGTCAAAATTCATGTTTTTTTTTTGCGCGGGTCGCTAATACTTAAAAATAAATAAAAGCCTAGCCTGATGTTACTCCTTATAGCATCAGCTATCTTCCAGTGAAAGTCCCATCAAAATTGGTCTAGCCGTTTCGGAGATTAGCAGGAACAAACAGACAGACAGACAAAAACTTTAAAAATCGTGTTTTTGTTATTAGTACCGTTGTTATATTGGTCGAAGGTCTAGATATCTATGGAATTGATCGAGCGGAGCGAAGTGTCAAACCAAACCAACCTGGAGGAAATGACGCGGGCGTTTTTAATTTTGTATGTTCGAAAAACAACGGACCCAAAACGTGGAGACTCCCTTCAAACTAGTCCACAAATGTAAGGTCGCTCAGCGAGCTATGGAGAGAGCTGCTTGGAGTTCCTCTGAAGGACAAGATTCGTAATGAAGATATCCGACGGAGAACCGAGGTAACCGACATTAGCTCTAAGGATAAGCAAGCTGAAGTGGCAGTGGTCTGTTCACATTTACCCAAGATCCGATAACCGTTGGGGCAGACAAGTACTCGAGTGGGGACCACGTTTAGGCAAACGTAGTGTAGGACGCCCTGTGCCAGGTGGAGAGACGACCTGCGAAAAGCGGCTAGCAGAAAATGGATGAGGAGAGCTGAACACCGAGTTCTGTGGCGTGCACTAAGAGAGGCCTACGTCCAGCACTGGACAAGTACAGGCTGATGATGATGATGACTTTTCGAAGTGATGATGATGATGATATTGACTATTACTTTTTCTGTGATTACGGTAAGTGGGTCACTATATGTCCCGTGTAGTAACAACCGAATTTATTTTAATATATACGTTTCAAAATGAGTTTAATGAATGCCATTACAAACTTATTAACCTATTTAAATTAATTTAAATTGGTAAGTGCTTCCGAGACTCAAAAACTGCCGGCATTTACTTATATAATAAACTGAGATAAGCAGGTCACCCGTGTAATAGTAAGAACATTCACTTATATAATAAACTGAGATAAGCAGGTCACCCGTGTAATAGTAAGAACATTTACTTACATAATAAACTGAGATAAGCAGGTCACCCGTGTAATAGTAAGAACATTTACTTATATAATAAACTGAGATAAGCAAGTCACCCGTGTAATAGTAAGAACATTCACTTATATAATAAACTGAGATAAGCAAGTCACCCGTGTAATAGTAAGAACATTTACTTATATAATAAACTGAGATAAGCAAGTCACCCGTGTAATAGTAAGAACATTCACTTATATAATAAATTGAGATAAGCAAGTCACCCGTGTAATAGTAAGAACATTTACTTATATAATAAACTGAGATAAGCAAGTCACCCGTGTAATAGTAAGAACATTTACTTATATAATAAACTGAGATAAGCAGGTCACCCGTGTAATAGTAAGAACATTTACTTATATAATAAACTGAGATAAGCAGGTCACCCGTGTAATAGTAAGAACATTTACTTATATAATAAACTGAGATAAGCAGGTCACCCGTGTAATAGTAAGAACATTTACTTATATAATAAACTGAGATAAGCAAGTCACCCGTGTAATAGTAAGAACATTTACTTATATAATAAACTGAGATAAGCAAGTCACCCGTGTAATAGTAAGAACATTTACTTATATAATAAACTGAGATAAGCAGGTCACCCGTGTAATAGTAAGATCTTTTTTTTTTAATTGCATTTATAATTTTTGAAACTACTTATTTGTAAAAAAAATTGTTTGTAAATTAAAATACATCTCGTGGTAATCGCAGATCATGCAGCTTACGAAAGATTTCCTTAAATCTGTTCAGTATTTTTTGAGTTATTAGAGATGCGCCGAATATTCGTTAATTATTCGCATTCGGCATATTCGGCATGGTTTTATATGTTCAGTATTCGGCCGAATATTCGGTTGATGTGCCGAATTTTAACCGAATATTAAACTTATGTAATTTTAAGGCCTGTCTACAGCTTGTATTAACTTTAAAATATTTAGCATACATATCACTATCACTTGATATGTATGTCAAATATTAACTAATTAATAAATACGACCCGAAATTATTCGACATAGACATTTTTATTTGTAAAATAAAACCAGCTTCTTAAAAATTATGTAGTGTTTGTCTGACATTCTTATATCAGACAAACATGACATAATATTTAGCATTGATGTCAATTTTTATGGTGACAATTAGAATAATAGTAAATGCGTATGTATTCATGCAATCTCAGATAACACAATGAAATATAAAATAAATATCAATCAAATTATAATTAATTAAGCAAAATTGTTTTTATTAGCTCCATCCCAGTAACGTTTTGTTTTAGGTAAGGTCGCAGGAGGGTCCTGGGACTACTCTGACTCTAATCTGATCCCAGATTACGAAGTTTTGGACTTAATTTCGAACGATTGGTTGGTACTCTAATCGTACGAAAAACACTCATTTTTTACGAAAATGTAAAGACAGCGCGAGTGATGATGCCCATATTAAAAAGGCCGGGCGCCTGGCGGACCTGTACTGTAGAACCATGTTTAGTGCGGCAAGCGCCGAACATTCGGTTCAGTAATCGCTGAACCAAACATTGTTCGTTATTCGGTTCGGTTTAGAAATCCATGTTCGGCGCATCTCTAGAGTTTATCCATTAGGTACAAACAAATAAACAACCATACGAAAAAAAAACAATGCTTTTCTCTTTATAATATTAGTGTAGATGTAGATGGAGCAGTAATTATAATATTAGTGTAGATGTAGATGGAGCAGTAATTAACAAAAACTATATACAAAGAAGATTAAAAAAAAGAGTCGTTGATATTAATTTGAAGTTTTAAAAAGGACGGAGTCTACAACGCAAAACAAACGAGTGAAGCATAGCAAATGGAGGTTGCGAATGTGCGCGTGAGTGGATAGTTTGTGGTGTTTTGTGGTTGATACACAATTTAATTACACTGCATTGTTTATGATTTTTAGAGAGAACTTGACAGAATTAATGCGACTGACAAGGTACAGATTTTGCTGCTATCGGCATAACATGGTATGTGAGGCTTGTGCGTACGAACAGATCGGCATATCTTGTGTGCTTCACTTTCGATTTGGCAGTGTGGAATTCATCTTTTTTAAAATATTCTTGGAGCTACTGGACTTTTTTATGGTGACCGTTTACCATGTCTGGATGTTTGTTCGTTCATCACGTAAAAGCTACTGGACCGATTTAAATGCGGTTTTCAGAACGTATTTCACGAAAACATGATATAAAATAATAGCACAGTACACACAATATGTGTACTAATAATAAGCACAGTACACTATATTATATAATGTACTATGCTTATTATAGCTAACCCAAGTGTCTTTAATACCGCGGTAGCTGTGCCAACCGAAACTCAGTAAAAAAACCGCACGCGGTGTACTGAGCCTCAAAAACAAATACTTACTCAAATGCAAAAAAAAACTCATTAAAAGATTTTTGCCTCAAATTATTTTGTGGAAGGCTCGTCAAGTTTTTACCCAAATGCACTGGGGTGTGGCAGTGGAGCAGCCACTGGCTCGAAAAAGGTTAAACAATGACGATTGTTCCCTGTTTTTGTTAACAATTGAATAAGTTTATATTTTAGGTCATTTAAGTACATTGCACTTACTCTACTGTGGCGTTAATATACTAAGAAGAAGGTGGATAAACATAATTAAAAAAAAACAAATAAAGCCCTTTATAGTAGTCGCAGCGGATATTTGTGATTGACAATTTTTCATATTTCATAAGGCAATGAAATTCGAAAACCATTTCAAGTTATTGCGACGCTGATATTCTGATTATTCTTATTTTACCAAAATGTTTAGTGCAGTAACTACAAAGATATTAAGTACCTAATAACACTCGACCAAGCAGGGTTCGGTGGAATAATAAAATAAAGTTGAGCCTACGCTAGTAACTACGCTAGAGCCTGACTTTGACAGATATCAATGTTTTTTTTTCTAATGTGGCTTCGGTAATTTCTTCATAACACCGAACTCTGGCCTCCTTAGAACGTCCTTTTAGAATAAGCTACTTTTTAATAATTAATTTCTCGAAAATCTAGCTTAGATTGGAAAAATAAAAAATACGTAGAATTTTTCTAGAATTTCTAGAAATCTTTTTTTCTTATTTTACAATATTCATTCAAATTTCATTTTTTACGTATATCAATTTTTCAAATATAGATTTAGGAGGCGTTATCTTTCAGACACGAAGTTAATCAATATTAACCGTGTTTGGTTGGTAGTTCGTAAAACTACCAATAGATAGCGTTACCGTCCCCATAAGACGGGTTCAAAGAAGCTAGTGGAAAATTTGGAAGACGACGCATAGGTCTCAGTGGCCGAATTGGTAAAGGCATGTACCCCGCTGAGGCGCAGTATGCGAGTTCGAATCTCGTCCGTGACCCAAATTTTTCCATAAGAAAATTATTATATATATATTTACGCTAAGCAGGCGTTAACTGCGTTAACAATCATAAAATATTCATTCAGAGAAATATTTAAAATATAATATTAAAAATTTGAAATGTTATCAGCTGTTGTGAAGTTAGGCTCTGTGAATGGTTGGTTAGTTTAGTGTTTTTCACGGCTCGTCGTTAGAATCGGTAAATATATGTACTTAAGGGATAAACCATAGTCTTAAGAAAAAAAATAAAAAAAGAATTAGTTTACTTGTGAGTACGAAATGAAATGGGAAGGACTTCAGTATTCAGCTGTTTGTTCGGCGATCAAATTAACAAGGCCTCAAAGAAAAAAAAGTTTCCCCCTTCCCCCACATAGGGGGAGGGTCATCCCCCTCCCTCTCCCATCCCTTCTCTTCCCTAAGTACATATGTACATATACCGATTCTAAAGTCCTTCCCTTTTCACTACCTAATAGAAAAAAAAACTGTTGTGACACACTTGTGACCAAGAATGGTTAAAAAAGACAGTTCAACCCCGCCAAAATAACGAGTGCGAATGACGCTGCATGCAAAGCATAGCAAATGATGCTGCGTACTCGTATGAGTGGGTATTTTTTGGTGATATTTGGTTGATACACAATTTCATCACAAAAGACAGCATTGTTTTTTATTTTTCGTGAGAACTTGACAGAATTAACCTCTTTGGTCGAGATATTGCTGTGATATGATGTGGCGGCCGATCGGCATAACATGGTGCTTGCGTGTGCGTGAGGCTCGTGCGTACGAGCGGAAATCTTCGGTGCTTCAATTTCGATTAGGCGGTGTGAACATTCTTAGTTGTGACTTTTTCTTATTCTGTTCATACATACACACACATGTAAAGACACAGGTACGTATATTCCCCCAAAATGAGTTGCGAGATCTATACTCTACAAATAATTAGGTACCTAATACCTAATAGACACAACAATAATAATAAGTAGGTACCTACAGTTTCAATTGCTCTGGTGGGTATGGTAATAAGTAGGTACCTACAAAGTTTCAATTGCTCTGGTAGGTATGGTAATAAGTAGGTACCTACAAAGTTTCAATTGCTCTGGTAGGTATGGTAATAAGTAGGTACCTACAAAGTTTCAATTGCTCTGGTAGGTATGGTAATAAGTAGGTACCTACAAAGTTTCAATTGCTCTGGTAGGTATGGTAATAAGTAGGTACCTACAAAGTTTCAATTGCTCTGGTAGGTATGGTAATAAGTAGGTACCTACAAAGTTTCAATTGCTCTGGTAGGTATGGTAATAAGTAGGTACCTACAGTTTCAATTGCTCTGGTAGGTATGGTAATAAGTAGGTACCTACAGTTTCAATTGCTCTGGTAGGTATGGTAATAAGTAGGTACCTACAGTTTCAATTGCTCTGGTAGGTATGGTAATAAGTAGGTACCTACAAAGTTTCAATTGCTCTGGTAGGTATGGTAATAAGTAGGTACCTACAAAGTTTCAATTGCTCTGGTAGGTATGGTAATAAGTAGGTACCTACAAAGTTTCAATTGCTCTGGTAGGTATGGTAATAAGTAGGTACCTACAGTTTCAATTGCTCTGGTAGGTATGGTAATAAGTAGGTACCTACAAAGTTTCAATTTCTCTGGTAGGTATGGTAATAAGTAGGTACCTACAGTTTCAATTGCTCTGGTAGGTATGGTAATAAGTAGGTACCTACAAAGTTTCAATTGCTCTGGTAGGTATGGTAATAAGTAGGTACCTACAAAGTTTCAATTGCTCTGGTAGGTATGGTAATAAGTAGGTACCTACAAAGTTTCAATTGCTCTGGTAGGTATGGTAATAAGTAGGTACCTACAGTTTCAATTGCTCTGGTAGGTATGGTAATAAGTAGGTACCTACAAAGTTTCAATTTCTCTGGTAGGTATGGTAATCCAATTACTTACTCTAAGTCATTTTTTGCAATAATAATTGTAATGAACGTCTGAGAAATTAACTTATAATAATTAATACTTATATATTTTTACGAAGATATTTAGGAACTACGAGTAGTTAGGTAAGTACCTAAGTACTTCGACATTTACAAGCAACAAAAACTTCTTTTTTTTTCAATAACTGAATTATTATTTGTCAGTAATCTTTATTATTAATTCAGTACGTTACTACTGACTATATCCTTGAGAACACGTTGACTTCGACATAATGGTATCCGATTGTTAAACTCAATTTACCTTGTGATACAGTTGTCCAAAGAGACATTACCACATACTAAATTATTTCACACACTTTACAGTCGTTAATTTAATAACAACACGGTTTAAAAATATTATTTGGAGTTATTTTTAAAACACAAAACTTAGTTTGAAACTAGAAACACTGAGACGAACGCGCGCGCGTCTTCCCGCGTTGCGGTTTCCCGCGCGACTGCTATGCTATCTTTCTTACTTATCTATCTCCTTTACTATTAGTTATTCTGTGTAGGTAGTGAGTGAACTAGTGATGTGATGTGAGTAAATGCAATATGAATGTGATGGATTTCATCGATTTGAATTTGACTAAGTTGAAATGTTTGTGGCTTAGTGAAGTTTACAGCTGTAAACAGCTGAACTTTAAATTACACAAAAATTATAAGAGCGTAATATAAAATATTGCAACTATCAAAGTCTGCACAGGAAAGATAATTATTAAACAAAAAATATGAGACTTGCAATAAGTTGAACATGAATATAATGTTGTTTTTTAATTTGTCAGTATGTTTGTCTAAATGCTCACGCCCCACGTAAAAAACTACTGAACTGAAACTAATGCGAAGCAGTTTTCACTGCAGGCTAAATTAGGGTTAGGCTTAAAATTTGGTGTAGGTACTTTTTATCTCAATTCGATGAGTAGAAGCCGAGCAATCGAAGCCGAGCCGAATGGTATTTTGCACTTTATAGGTAGGTACGTACTTTTACCTCAGAAAAATGACCACCCACCCGGGCACAGCTAGTAATAATTATATGGCTATCATTTAAACGGTCAGCAGAGAATTGCCGTTAGCTGTAAAATATATTGTGTCAACAAGTTTGTTAGTTAGACAGTAACTTGTGGTCAGCAAACAAGATTAAAAGCTAGGTACGATTCAAGGCTCGTATGTTTGCATATTTATTGTGAATTTAGTTATTTGGTCAGCTAACTAAATACTTACTCAGTTTGGAGCATAATGAATAATGGTACACTTATAAAGAACATATAACTTGAGTATCCTAGCATGAAAAATAATATGAAAATCATTTATTAGAGTTAACAAATTGGAAAAAAAATATTGAAAACATTGGCACCCCACCCATATTAAGGGAGCCTGTGGTCTGGCAGACAATGCCCTCCGCCTGACGATTAACTGTTCCCAAGCAGGGCTCGGTGGTAGGTATTAATAACATGCAATAATAATATCTATGTCACTACATATTACCTATAAAAGAAAGCCACCGAAAGCGTGTCTGTCCACAAATATCTAAATTTTACTCCGGATTTTACCTAGGAGTAAGTGGATTCAAGAGGAAGTTATAAAATGTTCATTTATATGTATTTATGATCATTAAACAGCCAGCCGCGCCGTACCGACAAATTAAAAAAAAAACAAGTTGGTTTTTTGCGTAAGCTGCGTAACACCGCGTTTGCTTTGTGAAAATAACGTATCAAAAAGGATGGCTCTTCTCAAAAAGTTCTACAGAAATGTCCTTGACACCAATTGTGTAACTATTACAGAAAGCTCAAAAGCTGTACGGATAAAGTCGCTTTTCCGATGTCAAATTTAGCTCTCATATTCAAGACAAACGGTGATCGAAACATATTTAGCGTTTTTAACTGTTATTTTTATTTTTTTTAACTTCACAAAAGGAGACGGTTATATGTTCGGCTGTATGTATTTTTTTTATTATGTATGTCGGTCTATATCTCCGTCAATTGCGGACCGATTTAAAATAAATCTTTTTTTGTTTGAAAGGGTATACTTTACAGGTGGTCCCATATAAATTGTATCAAAATTGGTGTAGCAGTTTTTCGAGAATAAATAGTTTTGTTGAGAAAATCAATTTGATTTTGTGTTTATATTGCCTTTATTTTGTGTTTATCTCTAAGATTTCTAAACAGATTTAGGTGGTTGTTTTTTATTCAAAAGGGTAATCTTTGTGTGTAGTCCCATATAAACTTCATCAAAATTGGTTCAGTTGTTATATTAGAAAATCAATTTGTTTTATAGTTTATGTACTACTACTACTACTACTGTAGCAGTAGTAGTAGTAGTAATAGTAATAGTAGTAGTAGTAGTAGTAGTAGTAGTATAGTAGTAGTCAAAGGAACTACACAATGGGATGATGGAATCCCTTCGAGTTTGGGCTCATTTGGTTTGTCTTGATGAGATCATGTCTGGTTTCATGTGGTATCAAGGGTCTCATGATGGAGCCGGAAGGAAGTCACAGGAACTCAACACCAAAATGATGGAAAATGGTCAAAACTAATTCAGTTGTTATATATGTAGGTTTTATTCATTCTTGGTTTTAATTTACCAACGCTTTGAGTCTAAAGTGAGTGTCTACTTTTTCTTTGGCATATATTCTTTCCGATGTTTGATTATGCCACTAAAAATCAAAAAATAAGATATTTTTCCAAAAAAAAATTGACTTCATGATAAAAATGTTATTTTGTAAACAACCACTGAAATGAATGAAATAATTACAATTGAGCCAGAACAGTATCACTTTTTCGAAACTACCAACGTAATACATAGGAAAATCGACTTTATTCCGTGAGGAATAGGGTATTTTTTCATTCAGTTTGGAAAGGATCGGTAGTGTCAAAAGTTGCATAAAACAACAAAAGTGTTGAAAATGTTCAAAGAGAACGGCTTGTTAAAAATGTACATTTCAAAACTGCCCACAACGCCAAATCATCATCTCGAACGCAGAGTAAGATGACCTTGACTTTTCATTTGACACTTTTATGACAGTTGGTAATGCTGCCATTTTAAATAACAGCAACTATTTTATTGGGTAATTTTGATGTGATATAGTGTTAAGGTCGTGGCAATGCTGTGTTCTCTACAAATGTTATTGTGTATATTCAATGCACTGAAAAACGATATAACTGAAAGGATATACTGGTGATAGAGCATTTAAATAATGTCTTATTTCAACTTATTTAGAATACCAGTATATTTTAGTTAGAGAAGATATACTATATGTTTTCATGATTGATCTGTTTAATTTTATTATATTTTCTAATTCTTGTGCACTTTAGCCTCTGCGTATTAAAATATTACATTACTTATTCTACAAATATTTGATAATCAAAGTAGGGGTTGTTGCTAGTACCTACACTGAACCCAAAATATGATATAAAAAAAATATGTCATGATCAGGTAAATTGGATTTTTTTAATGGCAATTGTCAGCCTGCCATCGATGTGTATTTGATCACGCGAGCTAAAAAATGAAGTGAATTTTTCATGTAATTATCCTTTGTTAAAACTAATTGTTTTAACTTTTAACTACGCCTAAACCATCTTCAATATTTCAACGACAGATTGGTGTGCATAATGTTGTTTAAAAACAACATTTGGTGGAAAAGTCTAACATTTTACGATTGTGTGTATCATTTTGTTGAGAGTTGAAAAAAGGTGTTTTTTTGTAGTGAGCGGACGAAACAGGTACATTTTTTTGTCTCAAAGTATTGATTAGTCGCCTTTGCAGTGGCGTTGAGCCTGAAACCTATTGTTTCTTGACTCATTTCGTCTAAAAACGTATGAAATGAACTTTAAAATGTTTGTTTACATTTTTAGATTAATATTTTGAACCCTGAAAAGGCCTACGAATGAATAAATACGTTGCTTATTTACAATTTCTACAAGTTTTACCTCATTACAACTTTAGATTCACGTGTCAATCCCATTTATTTTAGTATTTCGTCTATTTTAGGTTACATGACTTTTATTACATGTAATTTATGAATTAAATTTTCAAACTCCTACTCTATACAATCCATTTTCAATATGAAAATGCATTAGGTGTTATCTATTTATTTACTTATGTCAATATTAATACAGCTGCGTTTTTATCAAATAGTAAACCACATTTTGCAAGCATTATTAATTCAACACATCTGCTAAATGCATTTTTTAAATTGTTTATAGACGAGCAGCATTAACGCTGATGTGTCTACACAGTCTACATCAGACAGTGTTGAAAGTCACTTCACATTAATGTTCACTTTTGTAACAATGTTTTTTTTATTGAAAGTTATTGAGTCTGTTTTCAAAACTTTTCACTGAGGTATCAGAGACATCTGGCAGTATGTTCCAATTATGGATCACTCCGTTACTGAGGAAGTGATTGTGAAGTAACTGGTCAGAGTTCATCATCCTCAGTCTAGGCCACTGCTGGACTTATGCATGCCACTGTGCTCAGAGCTCGAGTTATCTTAAATGTATGACCTCGAGAAGGTCTTGAGTCTTATATTTTTACAAATATACCCTGGAAACTTGGGAGATTGTACTGGTGGATTATGTTGAAAGTTTTTATGATGTCACCGCAAAGGCATCATTCTTCAAGAGTAGTGAGGTGCATAGGACTTAAGACGCAGAGCCTGTGCATATAAACAAGGTTGTTTCATTAGTTAAATTCCCGTAATCAAGATAACCGTCCAAGGCGAGGTTAGTACCTCCTGGGTGCCCTTGTGCCGGTTGTCAACAATTGTTTTTTTGGCGTGCACCTTCTGCGTCATGTATTGCTGTGAAGCACTCTAGCGCCCGTCCGGTGAATCTGTAGAGAAAGCAAAAGCACACATCATTACTAAAAAATATATACGAAGAGTATCAATAGCAACTTCTTTTAGGTTAAACCCACTGTAATTATGTTAATTTTTCATACTATTCCCCCTACAGATTCTCAATATGAACAATAATATGATGATGGACGTTGATCCGTTAAGTTCTTACGAAGCTCAATATGACTACCCTGTCCCCCTCCCCAATCCGCATTACTACCCCCAACCTCCGCAACCAAACATCCCCTACCTGTACAAAAACGACCAGGCTCCGCCACCAAACTACCCTCAAAGTTACCAACATATACCCGAAGCAGAAAATACGGTTATCAGCCATACTTCTAACGTAACCCAAGACTACAGTACGGAGAACGTAGAAAATACTGAAACTCCGACTGAAGAAGAAGATATTAAGCCAGATATAGTACCAAACGATACGATAAAACCAAAACTGGGGAAAAAGAAGAAAGGAAAGACTAGTAATTACTGGAACAAGAAGATAACCGACAAAGAATTTGCATTCTACGGTTGCTCCGTCTGTAATATTGCATATAAGGACATTCAAGAATTGGACCAGCATGTCATAATTCATGCTAACCGAATGACAAGCTACGATTTGAGGATACTGAATATGAAGAAACGGAAACGTATAAAAAAGGAGAAAAAGAAGCAGAAAAAGGTCTCCAAAGTAAAAGTGGAACTGGCTGTTGATATAGAAATAAAACCAGAAGACGGATATATAGGTAAAGTATCCGAATTAAAAGTTGATGATGACGATAGTAGCCTAATGGTTCAATAGTTCAACTTAGGATCCAATGATTCTGGGCTTGATTCTAGGCTCCGCACCAATGAGTTTTCTAACTTATGTGCAGTTTTTCATCTCTCCAAGCTTTGGAGGGCACAGTAAGCTGTCTATCTCAGCTGTTATTGATTATAGCAGTTGTTAAGCCCTGTAAGAGGCCCTCAGGCGCACTAACTTGGAGTGCACAGTAAGCTGTCTATCTCAGCTGTTATTGATTATAGCAGTTGTTAAGCCATGTCAGAGGCCCTCAGGCGCACTAACTTGGAGGGCACAGTAAGCTGTCTATCTCAGCTGTTATTGATTATAGCAGTTGTTAAGCCATGTCAGAGGCCCTCAGGCGCACTAACTTGGAGGGCACAGTAAGCTGTCTATCTCAGCTGTTATTGATTATAGCAGTTGTTAAGCCATGTCAGAGGCCCTCAGGCGCACTAACTTGGAGGGCACAGTAAGCTGTCTATCTCAGCTGTTATTGATTATAGCAGTTGTTAAGCCATGTCAGAGGCCCTCAGGCACACTAACTTGGAGGGCACAGTAAGCTGTCTATCTCAGCTGTTATTGATTATAGCAGTTGTTAAGCCATGTCAGAGGCCCTCAGGCGCACTAACTTGGAGGGCACAGTAAGCTGTCTATCTCAGCTGTTATTGATTATAGCATTGTTAAGCCATGTCAGAGGCCCTCAGGCGCACTAACATACTCTCACACCAGAGGCCAGCACTACCTCATATTTGAAGACTCTATTCTAATACTTGCAGTGCCCGTGTGGTTATTTTTCTGGGATAAAAGTATTCTATGTAATTCCAGGACCAAAAGTACAATATACCATATTTTGTTCAGCCGTTCATATTTTTATCGATTGCTCGACCTCTGCTCATTGGATTGAGATACCAAGTACACCAGTTTTGAAATCAAACACTAAGCTATCCATTAGTGAATACCGCATCTAAATCGGTCCAGTAGTTTTTACGTGATGAGCAAATAAACAACACCATTTAAAAAAATGTTATGATCTTGTTTGGTAGTTCTTATCTTGTCGTCATTGTTCAGACTTTTTGTTACTAAAACTTTTTTATACGTATAGATCAGACCGGCTATCCGGCTATCCGGCCGGTCGCTTTGTTGGTTATTCGGTATCAGACCAAATCACTATCCATTGCAACTCTAGCTTATTTCTTTCTTTATAGGAACCGAAAAAGCCTCCGAATTCGGTGGCGAAGACAACAAAGGCGATGTTAAGAAGGCGTGCACAACATTGGCAGCAAAAAATGTTGCAAACGGAGCAGTGAACAACAAAACTGGTGACGACACAAACAACGTAAATGTTTACAAGTGTTTTGGTTGCAACAAGCAGTTTGCATTGAGTTACTACCTGAGGATACATGTGAGATCGCATACTGGTAAGTATCATTAACTGCTGCATTTATAATCAAGAATTAAGTTGTCAAAATACATACAAAACAAGCGATTTAATGTTTGATTAGCGTTAATAGAGATGATTATGAGATGTCACATTTAAGCCATCTCACAGATATAGTTAAAGGGGTAGATACAGCATGCTTTAATATCCCTTAAACAACAACTAGACAAGGTTCAAACACCCACACATCTACATTTCCAACATAGTGCATCAGCAACACAGAGACGTACAGACTGTAGTGCGAATGAGATCACAATAATTGTCACTTATAACACATGCTACACAAACGCCACTCCGATTGTGGCTAAGTCCAATTATGTGCATTTTACCTAATTTAAGCAATCTACACCTGAGTATCTAGTACCTTATCTCACACTTATAATTAAATCTATACATAATCAAGTCTTCATAAAATTATAAATAGTTAAAAAAAAATGATTATGCTGTCATATGATTTTTAGTAATGCTTGCACGAATCACACTAAAATTATAAAAGCGTAAGTAACTGTTACATTTTCACAAATAAACGGCCAAACCAATTTTGATGCAATTTGGTTTGGAGATAGCCCTGAACTATAGGATAGTTTTTACATTGAAGTTTTTAAGTTAAACTTTAGTCCGCTTCTACAAAATCAATATGTCATAATTGTAACGGGAAAATTTGGATTTAAAATAGATTGGGGATGCGTTATCTCCTTGCGCTTCTTGGTTCAGTATTAATTCAATAGATGGCGTGACATATACTTGGTACTTGGTGGTCGGGCTTCTTATCCGCAACTAAGCCGATCATCGGCCCCTTTTGCGTGAAACGGGCGGCGACAGCTAGTTCAGCCACCCGATGTCCCTCAGGAAGGCCAGCAGCTCACGAATTCCGGCCCAGGTCGGGAGACAGGGTGGAAGTTGTTCCCAGGAACTGTTCTCTTTGCATCGCCACACTCTTGCACTCGAGGAGTACATGTGTGGCCGTTTCTTCTTCCCCCATGCATCCTCTGCACAAGGGGCTGTCTGTGACACCTAATCTGTGAAGGTGTTTGTTAAGAGGACAATGACCAGTTTCAATTCCCACCACTTGTTGGAGACTGTCTCGTTTAAGGTTCAGAAGTTTTCGGGAGTATCTCGGATTTAACTCCGGGAAAGCCGCCCTAGACTGTCTACAATCCTTTATACTTGCACATAGTTCCTGATGTAGTTTATGTGTCCTTTGACGGATCCAGGCTCGAATTTGACTGAAAGGCAATGGAATCATTGGCTCTGGCCCTACAGGGCACATGCCCGAACCTCTCCTTGACAGTTCATCAGCTGCATTGTTCCCTCTGGATCCGCTGTGTCCCTTTATCCATTGGAGAGTAAGGTAATTATATTTACTGACCTCCTCCAGAAGATGGTGACACTGGATAGTTAGCCCCGAGGAATTTTCATACCGTTATCGGCGTGACATATAATTAAGAATGCGTTTTAGTTGTTACATACCATTGGCTTAATGGGCAAAGAGCATGAGCTGCGCAGACGCACTGATGTTGTGGGTTCGAACCCCTTCCGTATCCAAATTATTCCTTTAGAAAAATTATTCATCATCATCAGCTTATACCAGTCCACTGCTGGACGTAGGCCTCTCCCAACGAACGCCACTGAGCTCGACCTACGCCCAACCAATGCCAGCTGTATTTCACATGTCGTCTGTCCACCTGGCCCACACTAGGTTTGCCTAAGTGTGGTCTCTACTCTCAAACTCGTTTTCTCCATCGGTTGTCAGTTCTGCGAGAGATGTGAGCAGCCCATTGCCACTGCAGCTTGCTTATTGTCTGGGCTATGTCGGTTACCTTGGTTCTCTGGCGGATCACCTCTGATTCTGTCCTTCAGAGATACTCCGAGCATAGCTCTTTCCAAAGCTCGCTGAGCGACTTGTGGACCAGCCCTACCGTGAGTGTCCACGTTTCGGCTCCGTAGGTCGTAACTGGTAGAACGCATGCGTTGTAGACTTCCGTCTTTAGGCGCTGTAGTATGGACAACGAAAAGACTTGACGTAGTTTACCAAATGCTGCCCGTCCCAGCTGAATCCTCCTATCAGCTTCCATTTCGAAGTTGTTCCTACCCAATTGCATAGTCTGCCCGAGGTAAACATATTCCTGAACAACTTCAGGGGGATACCGCTAACGAAGATTGGTTGCGGGGTAATAAGGTCGTTAAACATAACCTTGGTTTAGTCCATGTTCATCCCGAGACCGATACGTCGAGAGGCGTCAGCTAGGACGGTCAACATTCGTTCGGGATCCTGCAGCGACTCCGCCTTAGGGACAATATCATCAGCGAATAGGTGTGAGATGTACTCACCAGTTATGTTTATGCCCATTCCTTTCTAGTCCATCGTCTTAAACATATCTTCGAGGGCGTTAGTGAACAATTTCGGGGATATAACAGCCCCCTGTCTCACTCCCCTGCTTAACTGGATATGTTTAGTCTGCTGGTTCAGTACATGAATGAAAGTATAGAATAATTATTAGATATGTTGATTTGAATATAGCTGTCTTGTAAAGTTCAAAAGTGTTATGAGGATTCCAGACGGCATTAATGTTTATGAACTAGTCCTGTAGCGATTCTTCAAATACAGCAGCTTCTCCCACTTCCAGATGAAAAGCCGTACACCTGCAGCGTCTGCGGACAGTCCTTCATAACGGCCAGTAAGCTCGGTCGCCACAACAAGAGGATACACCTCGCTGTGAGGCACCAGTGCAGGATATGCTATAAGTTCTTCAGTAGGTAAGCACATGAAGGCAGCCAGCTCGGTCGCCACAACACCTCGCCGTGAGGCACCAGTGCAGGATATGTTATAAATTTGCAAATAATACCCTACGGCCTACGTCCATCAGTGGACAAGTATATGCGAAGGTGGTGAGGGATGATGATGAAGGAATAATTTGGATTTGATCATGTGCCGCCACGTATGATGCGGGTTCAAGTCTCGTGAAGTGTTACATTTATTTTCAAAAAGGAACGTGACATAAAAATAATAATTTGATAGTTTACTCGTTTTCGCAGATAGATGGCGTTATTATTAATTCTAGGCTAGTAGACATAGTAGTCGGTTGGTACGTTATTATTGTAGCTGCGCCCGCTTGGAAACTTTTTGCCACCCCAGTTAACCCCCCTAAAGATATATTTCAAAAAATACTTAGTGCACCTCTAGAATACTTGAGGAATATTTCCTTCAAATTTCAAATCACTCGGTCCACGGTTTAGGCTGTGCGTTGTCTGTCAGTCAGTATGTCATGGAATTTATTATATGTATATATTAGTAAGAGTACATAATATTAGTTTATGAAACGGGTGCATAATAGTATCACTAGTATGTTTTAATACTTAGTTATGTGCAGTTTCATACACTACTTTATCTACACTCATGCAATAGGAACTTACTTTTAATGGAAAATATTATATTATTGATATCGATCGATCAACATATCGATATATCAATGGATTTATTATCGACTATCGACTGATTTGTCTGATTTGACTGTCAGCAGTGTTCTGCTGTCGGACATTTGTAATCAGGATACAACTTTTGATCAACAAAAACACATTAAATTGGTTAGATACCTAACCTACTAATGTAATAGTAGTTTATGAAACGGTTGCATAATGAGGGGAATTAAAACACGAGAGTGAGTTTAAAAAACAAGCCGTAAATGAGTTATTTAATAGTATCACTCGAGTGTTTTAATAGCTAGTTATGTGCCGTTTCATACAATACTTTATGTACACTCATGCAATAGGAACTTACATTTAATGAAAAAAAATGTCGTAATATTTTCTTTGTTTCTGTTGTAAAAGCTCGTTGGTCATGCTCGTTGCAGTTTCCGTGATGTCAGGTGGAGACAAATTCTCCTCACTAACACTGCTGTCGGACATTTGTATTCAGGATACTACTTTTTATGAACAAACACACATTAAAATGTAATAGTAGTTTATGAAACGGTTGCATAATGAGAGGAATTAAAATACGAGAGTGAGTTTAAAAAACAAGCCGTAGGTGAGTTTTTTAATAGTATCACTCGTGTTTTAATACCTAGTTATGTGCCGTTTCATACAATACTTTATCTACACTCATGCAATAGGAACTTAATTTTAATGAAAAATCTAACATATTATTTTTCTTGATTTTGCTGGTATAAACTCTTTCCTCATGTTCGTTGCTGTTCCGTGATGTCAGGT
Source organism: Alsophila aescularia (assembly GCA_946251855.1). NCBI lineage: Eukaryota > Metazoa > Arthropoda > Insecta > Lepidoptera > Geometridae > Alsophila > Alsophila aescularia. The sequence goes on from OX276374.1 coordinate 79,910,277, forward strand.
GGAGTCAAATTCTCCTCACGAACACTGTTGTCACATGTTTAACACAACTTTGTCACATTTTTAATCAGGATAAAATATTTGATCAACATCATAAATCATATAAAATTGGTTAGGTACTAATGTAAAGTAAAATATTATGGCGCCAAAATCCAGTCCACAGCGAATTCGCGCGCATACTGTCTAACACGCGCCGCCATAGATAATAAATGACGAAAACCCTCGTAGGTGCGGAGCCAACCGGTGCTTTAATGGTAAAAAATGTATATTATAACATCGTTTAGTTCAACAAACAGTGTTATAATTATTTTTTCTTAATTGAGACGTGCCGTGCGTAATGTATGTCATTATGCCACCATTTTCGAGTTCACAATCCGGATTTTACGATATGAGTGTAGATATACAATATTGTGGTTTCAGGTTCGACTTGTTGGTGAAACATTTCGACACCAAACACGCCGAGGACAAGCTAGAGGGGGAGCCGTATGGTATGTAATGAATTGTCTATATTCTATCTATACTTATAACTAGCTGTGCCCGCGGCTTTGCCCGCGTGGTAATTAAATTTAAGCCCACACGTGTTATTCCAGGACCAAAAATACCTACAAAGTACAATGTACTACATTTCTTCAAAGTTCATTCAGCCTTCAAATAGTTGTTTATCAATTGCACGGCATCTAATCATCGGATACCAAGTACCACAGTTTTTAAGTCTAACCATAAGCTATCCAACATAAGTCTAACCATAAGCTATCCAACATAAGTCTAACCATAAGCTATCCAACATAAGTCTAACCATAAGCTATCCAACATAAGTCTAACCATAAGCTATCCAACATAAGTCTAACCATAAGCTATCCAACATAAGTCTAACCATAAGCTATCCAACAGAGAAACCGCATCGCAATCTGTCAATGATGCGTGAACAAACATACAGACAAACTAACAAGACACACATGAATTTTAAAAATGTTATATTCTCGTTCAGCAGCTTATTTTAAGTATCCTAAACTTTTTTAATTATCTTATTTGTACAGACTTTGTCGTTCCTATTGCTTTATTATAGGTATATATTAACCACTCCCGTCACCACTTTAGGATATAAATAAATATAAAAAACGTTTTTTTACAATTCTAAGGAACGAAGGAGTAAGAAACATACACACACACACCCATACATACACACATATATAATATTAGTCGTCTTTCGTCTTTATAATATTAGTGTGATTTATTTACTTGACCAGTTTTGATAGTGTTGTTAATATGTAGTGACAATGTTTTTTTCAGACTACAACGCAATCCTGCCGTATCTAAAAGAGCTGGAAGAACAGTTCAAAGAAGAGAAAGACAAAGAACCAAAGACGGAAGAGCTCTGGGACACGCCGCTGGCCAACCAGAGCGGAGGTCAGAGTGCAGTGGTCCCAGGGCCAGCTAAACTGGAGAATTTCGTTACCAAGGAAGAAGATAAGGTATGATAATATTTAAACGTATATTTTCTTTTTTTTTGACTAGGCAATCGTTTGACCACGTTCGCACCTGATGGAAAGCGATGACGCGGTCGAAGGTGTAGCACGCTTGCCTAGTAGATACCTATTCACTCTTGACTTGAACACACCGGGGTTATAATTTACCGGATACACTGACGAGGGCACTTCTAGTCAATTTGGTCTAACTATTAGTACACAAGGTCTAAGTCACGCAGCGTGCAATGGAGAGAGCTGTGCTCGGTGTTTCACTACGTGATAGAATCAGAAATGAGGAAATCCGTAGAAGAACCAAGTTTATTGACATAGCTCTCAGAAAGTTGAAGTGGCAATGGGCAGGCCATATAGTTCGCAGAGCCGACAACCGCTGGGGAATAAAGATTCTCGAATGGCGACCACGAACAAGCAAGCGAAGTGTGGGGAGACCCCCCACACGATGGACCGACGACATTGTAGCCATCGCAGGAAGTCGGTGGATGGAGGTGGCACAAGATCGCTCGTCATGGCGCTCTTTGGGGGAGGCCTATGTCCAGCAGTGGACTTCTAAAGGCTGACATGATGATGATGATAGTCAACTTAGATCGGCGTTTGGATGTATGTCGTTGTTTGACGACATACATCCATACTGACGACCGGTTGGCCGAATGGTTAGTGACCATGACTTGGTGAGAATAGTTCAAAAAACAAATTATTACAAAAGCGAAAGTAACTGAGTTTGTTACCTTTTCACGGATAAACCGATCTTGATGTAATTTGGTATGGAAATAGTTTGAATCGTGGAGAAGGATATTGGATTCTTTTTATCGCGATAAACTGAAGTCCGCGCGGACGGAGTCGTGATCAAAACTGTAGTCCGCGCGGACGGAGTCGTGGTCAAAACTGTAGTCCGCGCGGACGGAGTCGTGGTCAAAACTGTAGTCCGCGCGGACGGAGTCGTGGTCAAAACTGAAGTCCGCGCGGACGGAGTCGTGGTCAAAACTGAAGTCCGCGCGGACGGAGTCGTGGTCAAAAGCTAGTAATGATATATACTAACATATGATACATACCACAGATTAATTTGTGGTATTAGTTTAATAAATCATTTATGTTTATTTATTTATATAAATGGTGCTGGCGCGGCGTGAATAAATAGTAAATATTCTCTATAGATTTTTAACATTTATTTTGTTGTAATTTTAATAATATATCTTTCTAATTACTACAAAAAATATTACAAATCAACGATTACCTTGTGCCGTTTCTTTGGAAAACGCCCACACTGTGAGAATCAATTGGCGGTCACTCTTTCTCATGGTAGCTTATGAAAAGGTGTATACAAGGTCGCGAGATAACTTTATCAATTAAAACATAATAGATTTGAGTAAACAACAAATTCGTCGGATTAAGTATGGGCAGTGCGGACCCAATGCACCCGTGAAGGACCCCTGGGATTGCCGCGGGAACTTGGTTTCGGACCCGAGTCAACCTTGGGTCAATGAGTGCTGTGCTTTTGAATGTATTTACTTGGTATTAAAACTATGTACACCTACCTAACTAATATATGATTTCATTTTATAATCCATACCAATATATAAAAGAGAAACGTTGTCTGTTTTTTTGTTTGGGGAGCTTTCAGGCGATAACTGCTGGATGGATTGTGATGAAATTTAGAATGGAGATAGCTTATACCTTAGAATAAAACATAGGATACTTTTTATCCCGGAAAACTCCACGAGTTCCGTGGAAGTTTCCACGGGAAAACTGGAACATGTTGAATACTCGCTGTAAGGAACGGTTGCCATGGAAACGAAATAACCAGTCCGTCAAAAATCATCAAGAGCGTTGGTGCCACAGATTAAGTCGACAAGCCACAGAGGCCATAACCAAGAAGTCTAAGTCTACTTTTGCATTGGTTTTTAATATCCTAGAAGAACATAGGATGCTTTTTTCGCGATAAACTGTAGTCCGCGCGGACGAAGTCGCGGGCGGAAAGCTAATGGCTTATAAATTTCTGTGTTTTAGGTACTTCTACCCCCAAATATTAAATTCTACGATGAAAACAAAGATGTTACTGATCAGAACAAAGACACAGTAGAACCTCTTTCTTCTGATAATATAATAACTATTGAAGAAATCAAAGTAGACATTGAAATAAAAGAAGAAAACCCGGATGAAGATGACCAGGGCAATGATGACCAGGGTAACGACGATCATGGTATTGATGATCAGGGCGGGGCTGATGATGACGATGACCATGGTGATGATGATGTGAAGCATAAAAAGTGAGCATTTTTGCCTTTTGTTTATAGTTGTGTAATTCAATTAATGTATGCATTACAGGACTGAGAATATCTCAGTACGAGTGCGCTTTAGAATTCAACCATACCGGGTTCGGTCCTCTGCCAATAACTGTTCTAAGTTATGTGCGGTTTTCCATCGTTCCGTGCTTGGGAGGCTGCCAGTCCCGGGTGTTATTGATTAATAGTAGTCGTTAAGCCATGTCAAAGGTACTTATCAAACTCTGGCGCTAGATGCCAGCACTACCTCACTTAACAACGATGCAATTTAAAAAAATCTCTCCTCATTACACTCCTACGGTACTCACGGAATATTTTCTCCAAATTCTAATCTCGGTTTAGGCTGTTGGTTGTCCTGTCAGTACGTTTGTCACGGTACTGTTATAAGTATTGATTGTAGTATAACGCCATCTATGTCCAAACGCTGAAATCTTTAAGACCGCCATTGTAGTATAACGCTATGTATTTCCAAACGCTGAAAACTTTAAGACCGCCATTGTAGTATAACTCTATATATGTCCAAACGCTGAAATCTTTAGAACCGCTATTTCTCTTTTTACGTGAATGCGCGGGAGGGTGATGTGTTCATCAGCCTATCTATGTAAATATATACCTATGTTTCTTCCTTTGTGGCACGATATAGACCAAACTCGTGGACCGAATTTGATGATTCTTACGTCAATCGATTTGTCTTAATATTGCGAGTGCTACTAAAGACATGACGGTATTCAATATTCAATATGGCGACAACCAGACGCCATATTGTGAAAAGGAAAAAAAGTCGACGGACTATCTTATGTTGGGTATCATTGAATAGGTATTTGAAAATCATCGTCAGGTTCCTCGTATCATTTTTAATTTAGAATGAACATTTAGGATCTATAACGATGTAAAGTTGGTTAGCAACCATTCTCACCTCTTTTAGTTATGATTGTTATTTTAGCATTTTCAATTATTTTTCCAGAGATCCAGGCACGGACGACGAATACTTCCCAACAGACACGTGGGCTAAGTCGCCCTCGCCCCTCCCCCTGCCTGCCACCCCCCGCACGCCGCGCCGCGGCCTCACTTCGTCTTGCCAAATCTGCAAGAAGAAACTAAGCTCGAAGAGTTACTTGAGAGTGCATATGAGGACACATACTGGTAAGTTTAAGCATAAGTTAAAATAAGTTTATGTTCCATACAACTATGGAAAGTTTCCTACTACAATGGAAAGTTCCCTACTACAATGGAAAGTGCCCTACCTCCATATCAAAAAAACCTACCTCTTTATAAAGTGCCCTACAACATTGGAAAGTGTCCTACTTCTCCATGTAACAATTCTTACTTCCTTAGAAAGTGCCCTACCACAATGGAAAGGACCCTACCTCCATTGAAAGTGCCCTACCTCCATATAACAATTCCTACCTTCTTCGAAAGTGTCCTACCACAATGGAAAGTGCTCTACCTCCATATAACAATTATTAACCTCCTTAGAAAGTGCCCTACCACAATGGAAAATGCTCTACTTCCATATAACAATTCTTACCTCCTTAGAAAGTGTCCTACCACAATGGAAAGTGCTCTACTTTCAAATAACAATTCCTACCTCCTTAGAAAGTTCACAACCACCAAAGAAAGAGCCCTACCATCAAGGAAAGTTCCCTACCGCCTTGGAAAGTACCTTCCTGCAATAGTATTTCTCGTTTGTTTCAGGGGAGAAACCTTTCTCGTGCTACATTTGCAAGCGCGGCTTCATCACAGCCAGCAAGATGCATCGACACGTGCTAAGGCACGACGAGTCGTGGGAAGGTCAGTGGAATCATTGTTATCATCATCATCATCGTCATCAAACATTTTAACCTACGATGCAAAAAGAGGGCTGCTATAAATTGGAAGCCTTTAAAGTCAATGTACTTAATACTGGTGGCCCTGTGAGCTGTAGACCTCACGCGTACAAACTTTTTTGCTAACAATCTAGCGGTGCACAGTAGCGCCATCTAGATACCTTATTGTAAATCTAACATTAATAACCAAGGTGCTCCATCAATCCCTACCTAGTAGGTAAAGGGCTGATTCCACTGGTAGAAACCTAAAAGTGAGCAATTTACTGCATTTTGAGGAGCTATTCTGCTCATCACGCCGAAGATCCTCATCAGATCTTCACCAAATTTTTATGAGACTAACTTAAAGTTAAATAAATAAATAACTATCGCAATCCGATCTAATAGGCGGAGATAGTCAGTAGCCCCCCTTTTTGGGGGAGGGGGGTCCCTCAATCAAAAACTACCCGAAGACTAAAAAATTTAAAAAAAACGTTTATCCTGTATACCAAGTTTCGTCTAGATTGATTGAGAAATGCGACCTACAGAGGAGAACAGCCGGAGATCCGGACAGCGCGCGGACTGACATACGAAAGCATTTTTGTCCATGCTGAAACGGAGACGCTTCGCTCGCGCTCGCTCGCTCAACAAATAATCGATTGTACAACAAATGCATAAAATAAGCAATTTTATGCGAGACTACTGTCCGCTCGAGCCGAAGGCCAGGGTAGACATACAGTCTAGACCAGTCTAGAAGATTGGAAATTGCCAAATGGCGTGCCTTGGGAGAGCCCAAGGCACGCCATTTGGCAATTTCCAATCTATGCCTATGTCCAGCAGTGGACGAAAGCAGAATAATGTCATAGCGATGATGATTCATTGGTGCGGAGCTCAAGACCGATACGGGATTGTTGGATTACAAGTCGCGCTGGTATACCGCTAGGCTAACATCGCTCTCGATGTTTAAGAAATGTATATATTTTTTACAGGAAAAGACGAACAGAAGGTTAAACAAGAAACTGACACTGAAGTGAAATTGGAACCGGAAACTAAAGGAAAAGCCGCGGGAAAAACCAAGGCCAAAAAGAAGTAAGCTACTGTGACACACACATACGCACCTACACTCACACTAGGGCACACACACATCAACACACCACAAACATACAGGACTCCAGAACAAACATGCTCATCACACAAATGTTTGCCCCGGCCAGGATTCGAACCCGGGGTACTAAACTCAGCAGGCGGGACTACCAACTGCACCAGAGTGTTGTCAAAGTAAACAAAAGCACTGAAATGTAATCCATCCGCACCGGTTTTCCCACGTTTTTAACCGACTACAGCAAAGCAAGGGTAATGAGTTTAACAGTCTATGTATGTATGTATGTAAGTTTGTATGTATGTGGGTTTGTGGATGTTCCACCATAGCGTCGCCCCTATTGGTTCGAGTTTGACAAGCGAGGTGTCAATCGATTCGACTTCAGGTATAGAGTGTCATACGCTATTTTTACCCGACCGTAGTCGGGTTTTAGTTTTTGAATTTGTCTTGTTATTAATTCACTTTCTTATTTGTCTGTCTGTCTGTCGTTCCGGGTGGAATCTCGCAACTCAAATTACGAGAACTTTCCGATTAGCTGAAAGTTTCTGGGTAGCTCACAACTGGAAGTCAATGCATTTAAAAAAACGAGTTTTTTAGATTAACTTTTTTTGTAGGACAGTTGTGAAGACTGAACCTTCGGAAGACAAGAAACCGTCTTCAAAACCTAAAAAGACGTTCTTCGAGAAAAAACCGAAGACGCACAAGAAGTGGCCGCACGTCTGCGAGTTCTGCCACCAGAGGTACGTGTTCATTCAACCGACTTCAAAACAAGGGGTTCTAGTTTCGATGCATATGTTACAGTATAAACAGTTCTGGTTTGAACGCGTTTTCACTAGACAAACTACTTCACACTTCTAGCACAGAATAATTAATAGTACTACGTACAGAAGACTCGCTCCTTTACAAAACGCTTAAATATCTACAGAAATATACCTACATTCGTAAGATTTATTCAGCGCAAGGCAATTTGTACCCTATGCGTATTGGAGAACGGCGATATTACACTGAACCGCCAATATTGCTAGGGTTGCTCGTCTCGACTTGCGGAGGCCCTCAAGACGAAGGCTGCGCCCCTCTCTGAAGTCGGTCGGTCGCGTGGTCACAGTATAAATAATAGTACTATGGCTTGTTATTTATCAGTAGTATATGTTATTTATCAGTAGTATATGTTATTTATCAGTAGTATATATCTACATTAATATTACAAAAAGGAAAGTTTTTTTGTATATCTGTTTCTAATGGATAAACACTAAAAATACTGAACCGATTTTGAAATACTTTCACCTATAGAAAGGTACATTGACAGCGAGTAATTTTTTTTTTAATTTGTGTCCCTACGCAAAAATAATGTAACCCGAGGTATCAAAAATACAGAACGAAATGACACGTTGCCATGGAAACGAAATAATAACAAGTCTGTCAAGTAGGTGAGTAATAATGCAGTAGTCTATGGTCAAAAAGCACCACGATCGTTGCTGCCATAGATTTAGAATTACGCTTACTGGCGTTTTTTAAACTTGCTCGCTTCGCTCGCCGCTCCCCGCTCCCCCTCGTTACATTCAGGTCTCGTATGCTTGTATTATCCATATCCATATTAAATAATAAAAATCTCTAAAATGATATATATATAACTAATGGTGAAAACCGCATTAAAATCCGATTAAGCATTACAGACAGACAGACAGACGGCGGGAAGCGACTTTGTTTTAATGTATTGATTTTCAGATTCCTTCACCTAGAAACCCTACAAGTCCACAAGAAATCCCACGAGGGCACCGACTCCATGAAGTGCCACTTCTGTCTGGAGCCCCAGCCAGACATGGAGGCCCTGAAGGAGCACGAGGGCACGCACACGGGACCGAAGCCCTACGTGTGCTCGCTGTGTGGACACGCTTACAAGAAAAAGGCGGTCATGGTGAGTACTCGCAATGCTCGACCAATTTTAATGGTAAAATGATATACACAAATTTATGAGACCCCCGACCTCTCTCCCTGCTCCTCATTATAGCTGAAGAACCATCTCGATCACATCAGCTTTCAAACAGAAAAACCGCATCAAAATCGGTCCATTCGTTTGGGTGCTACGATTTAGACCCCCCATTATAGCTGAAGAATCATCTCGATCGCTTTCAAACAGAAAAATCTCATTATAATCGGTCCATTCGTTTGGGAGCTACGATGCTACAGACAGACATACAAACACCCTAAACTTATAACACCCCTCTCTTTTCAAGTTCGGGGGTTAAAAGTAAAATACAACATACGTTAACGGCAGCACTGAACAAATTGAGATAAACTTTAGATTGTTTGTTTGTCGTATGAGGCAGCGCCGGCGGCTGGTGTCAGAGTATGAGGCAGCGCCGGCGGCTGGTGTCAGAGTATGATATGTAGCTGATAATGTAGCTTTCTAAAAGTGAAAACATTTTTAAAATATGTTCAGTATTTTTTGAGTTTATCCATTACAAACAAACATACAAAAAATGTAATCTTTGCTCTTTATTGACCGAGTGAGCGCGAAGTGCGACCGAAGCGTCCCCGTTTCAGTTTGGACAAATAGGCTTTCATATGTCCGGATGTCTGTCCGGATCTTTGTTCTTCTCTACACTACGAATAACCTCTACAGGTCGCATTTCTCAACCGATCTAGACGAAACTTGGTACACAGGTTAAACGAATTTTTTACACGTTGGGGATTTTGATTGGGGAATCAAAAATCCCCAACGACTAAAAAATGCGGTTGAGGGCTACAGAAGCTCTACACCTTATTTGATTCGATTTCGATGGTTCTTTTTTATTAAAAAGGAAAACTTAAAAACACACTTAAACACACACACACACACACACACACACATACACACACTTTAAATTAGTCTCATAAAACTTTGGTGAAGATCTGATGAGGATCTTCGGCGTGATGAGCAGAATAGCTCCTCAAAATGCAGTAAATTGCTCACTTTTAGGTTTCTACCAGTGGAATCAGCCCTTTACCTACTAGGTAGGGATTGATGGAGCACCTTGGTTATTAATGTTAGTTGTACAATAAGGTAACTAGATGGCGTTACTGTGCACCGCTAGATTGTTGCAAAAAAAATTGTACACGCGAGGTGTACAGCTCACAAAGCCACTAGTAATATTAGTGTAATACTAGTAGTATATATGTATTTTTATCCGTTGTCTAGTGCCCATAGTACATGGTATCCCAGTTTGGGGCTAGGTTAATGGTGTCAGAGTATGAGGCAGCGCCGGCGGCTGGTGTCAGAGTATGAGGCAGCGCCGGCGCCTGGTGTCAGAGTATGAGGCAGCGCCGGCGGCTGGTGTCAGAGTATGAGGCAGCGCCGGCGGCTGGTGTCAGAGTATGAGGCAGCGCCGGCGGCTGGTGTCAGAGTATGAGGCAGCGCCGGCGGCTGGTGTCAGAGTATGAGGCAGCGCCGGCGGCTGGTGTCAGAGTATGAGGCAGCGCCGGCGCCTGGTGTCAGAGTATGAGGCAGCGCCGGCGCCTGGTGTCAGAGTATGAGGCAGCGCCGGCGGCTGTTGTCAGAGTATGAGGCAGCGCCGGCGCCTGGTGTCAGAGTATGAGGCAGCGCCGGCGGCTGGTGTCAGAGTATGAGGCAGCGCCGGCGGCTGGTGTCAGAGTATGAGGCAGCGCCGGCGGCTGGTGTCAGAGTATGAGGCAGCGCCGGCGCCTGGTGTCAGAGTATGAGGCAGCGCCGGCGGCTGGTGTCAGAGTATGAGGCAGCGCCGGCGGCTGGTGTCAGAGTATGAGGCAGCGCCGGCGCCTGGTGTCAGAGTATGAGGCAGCGCCGGCGGCTGGTGTCAGAGTATGAGGCAGCGCCGGCGGCTGGTGTCAGAGTATGAGGCAGCGCCGGCGCCTGGTGTCAGAGTATGAGGCAGCGCCGGCGGCTGGTGTCAGAGTATGAGGCAGCGCCGGCGCCTGGTGTCAGAGTATGAGGCAGCGCCGGCGGCTGGTGTCAGAGTATGAGGCAGCGCCGGCGGCTGGTGTCAGAGTATGAGGCAGCGCCGGCGGCTGGTGTCAGAGTATGAGGCAGCGCCGGCGGCTGGTGTCAGAGTATGAGGCAGCGCCGGCGCCTGGTGTCAGAGTATGAGGCAGCGCCGGCGGCTGGTGTCAGAGTATGAGGCAGCGCCGGCGGCTGGTGTCAGAGTATGAGGCAGCGCCGGCGGCTGGTGTCAGAGTATGAGGCAGCGCCGGCGGCTGGTGTCAGAGTATGAGGCAGCGCCGGCGGCTGGTGTCAGAGTATGAGGCAGCGCCGGCGGCTGGTGTCAGAGTATGAGGCAGCGCCGGCGGCTGGTGTCAGATTATGAGGCAGCGCCGGCGGCTGGTGTCAGAGTATGAGGCAGCGCCGGCGGCTGGTGTCAGAGTATGAGGCAGCGCCGGCGGCTGGTGTCAGAGTATGAGGCAGCGCCGGCGGCTGGTGTCAGAGTATGAGGCAGCGCCGGCGGCTGGTGTCAGAGTATGAGGCAGCGCCGGCGGCTGGTGTCAGAGTATGAGGCAGCGCCGGCGGCTGGTGTCAGAGTATGAGGCAGCGCCGGCGGCTGGTGTCAGAGTATGAGGCAGCGCCGGCGGCTGGTGTCAGAGTATGAGGCAGCGCCGGCGGCTGGTGTCAGAGTATGAGGCAGCGCCGGCGGCTGGTGTCAGAGTATGAGGCAGCGCCGGCGCCTGGTGTCAGAGTATGAGGCAGCGCCGGCGTCTGGTGTCAAAGTTTGTCAGGTCGCCCGATGGCCTCTGACATGGCTTAACGACTGCTATTAATCAATATCAGCCGGGACCGACAGCTTAAGCACGGAGCGATGGAAAACCGCACATAACTTAGTAAAGCCATTGCGGAGCCTAGGTTTGAACCCTATTGAACTGTTGTAGCCTAACGGTTCAATAGCGCAACTTGGAATCCAAAGATACCGGGCTTCTACTTATCGGAATAGGATACCAAGTACACCAATTTTTCAGTATCACTACGTGTGTGTATGTGCTTGTCGATGTATAAACATCTAATGGTGCGGTACGGGGGTAACGCCGACTGGTGGCGTGGCGATCGGGAGGTACCGCAACGCGAGAAGAAGGAGAAGGACTAAGACTAGACAAGACGATGATGATGATGATGATGAGGCAAACAAAATGTTTACACATCTGCCAGGCGTCCCGCGACGTCATTTTTTTAAATTGATTATCTTCTTTATACAGTTTTTTTGTTACTTTCTGCTTTATTAAGCGTACGTATTTATTAAGAGTACGTATTTCCGCAGATGCACCACCGGAAGTCCCGCTGCCGGCCCGGGATCAACGACGACAAGACCTTCATCTGCGACATCTGCTCCAAACGGTACAACTCGCAGACTAAACTGCAGGTAACTTATAAATTAAAAGTTAATTTAAAAACATGAAAAAATAAGGTTTTATGTATGTCATGGTAGCCACTTCCTCTTCTCCTACGGTTTTATGTATGTCATGGTACCCACTTCCTCATCTCCTACGGTTTTATGTATGTCATGGTATAGCCACTTCCTCATCTCCTACGGTTTTATGTATGTCATGGTAGCCACTTCCTCTTCTCCTACGGTTTTATGTATGTCATGGTAGCCACTTCCTCATCTCCTACGGTTTTATGTATGTCATGGTAGCCACTTCCTCTTCTCCTACGGTTTTATGTATGTCATGGTAGCCACTTCCTCATCTCCTACGGTTTTATGTATGTCATGGTAGCCACTTCCTCTTCTCCTACGGTTTTATGTATGTCATGGTAGCCACTTCCTCTTCTCCTACGGTTTTATGTATGTCATGGTAGCCACTTCCTCATCTCCTACGGATTTGAATTTTTACATGTTGGTTCAGTTCCGGTGACAATGCATGTTTATGGTAAGCATGACCTCAATCAACATCCAGGAACAGCTCCAGATAAAGGAACTCTTCAACGGTCAACGCACAGGCACGAAATGTTGTATACGCATTTAAATGTGATGGCCCGTTCTAAGTTTCACCATACTACTACAAATTTTTTGATACCTTGGGTTACATTAATGCAATTTTAGTAAGGATCTCTAATTTTGTTTAAATTAAAACACAGCCCATGTTACTCGCTGATAATGTAGCTTTCTAAAAGTGAAAACATTTTTAAAATATGTTCAGTATTTTTTGAGTTTATCCATTACAAACAAACATACAAAAAATGTAATCTTTGCTCTTTATTGACCGAGTGAGCGCGAAGTGCGACCGAAGCGTCCCCGTTTCAGTTTGGACAAATAGGCTTTCATATGTCCGGATGTCTGTCCGGATCTTTGTTCTTCTCTACACTACGAATAACCTCTACAGGTCGCATTTCTCAACCGATCTAGACGAAACTTGGTACACAGGTTAAACGAATTTTTTACACGTTGGGGATTTTAATTGGGGAATCAAAAATCCCCAACGACTAAAAAATGCGGTTGAGGGCTACAGAAGCTCTACACCTTATTTGATCCGATTTCGATGGTTCTTTTTTATTAAAAAGGAAAACTTAAAAACACACTTAAACACACACACACACACACACACACACACATACACACACTTTAAATTAGTCTCATAAAACTTTGGTGAAGATCTGATGAGGATCTTCGGCGTGATGAGCAGAATAGCTCCTCAAAATGCAGTAAATTGCTCACTTTTAGGTTTCTACCAGTGGAATCAGCCCTTTACCTACTAGGTAGGGATTGATGGAGCACCTTGGTTATTAATGTTAGTTGTACAATAAGGTAACTAGATGGCGTTACTGTGCACCGCTAGATTGTTGCAAAAAAAATTGTACACGCGAGGTGTACAGCTCACAAAGCCACTAGTAATATTAGTGTAATACTAGTAGTATATATGTATTTTTATCCGTTGTCTAGTGCCCATAGTACATGGTATCCCAGTTTGGGGCTAGGTTAATGGTGTGGATTGTCCTGAATATTTATTTATTTATTGAGAGGTTCAAAATAACTATAATGTGTACTTTCCATTCCAGAGACACATAATATCCCACTCCGTGTCGAAGTTCACGCTGCGCTACGAGTGCCCCGTGTGCGCGCACATGTTCCACACGCGGTACCACGTGCAGATGCACCTCAGGTCCCACATGAAGGAGGGTCTGTGAGTAATAATCACCTTGACCAGTATTAATCACCTTTAAGAATCGTTGACCAGTATGTAGTTCATGTATCAGTATTAATCACCTTTCAATATATTTAGTACTAGTTTTCCCGCCCGCGACTTCGTCCGCGCGGACTACTGTTTATCGCGAAATAAAGAATCCTATGTTCTTCTAGGATATTAAAAACCAATGCAAAAGTAGATATAGCACCACTCTTGATGTTATATGACATATTTGTTAGTTCGTTTCCTTAGCAACCGTTTCTTACAGAAAGTAATCAACTTTTTTCCAGTTTTCCCGCGGAAACTTACAATTTTCCGGTATAAAAAGTATCCTATGTTTTATTCCAGTGTATAAGCTATCTCCATGCCAAGTTTTATCAATTTCCGTCCAGCCGTTATCGCGTGAAAGCTCCACAAACAAACAGACAACGTTTCACTTATATATATTGGTATGGATATGGGAGCGTTCAAGTATTACGTAACGCAATTTTTGGAGATTTTTGACCCGCTCTCCTCCCCAAGTAACGCGCCGTAACATTTTTCTGAACCAACAGTTATCGCATTGACCAGAAAACATTTATCACGTTGACCAAAGTTTATCACTGTTTTTTTTTTCAGTATGAGATATTATTATGATTTATATTATTCACATTTAGCATTGTATAAATATTTAAATTAGAGTATTATTAATTTATTATTATCATTTAGTTTTTTTATGTTAAATGATTCACCACCGATCGATACATTGAATATCCGATCAATTCTCTCCGTCCAAAGATTGCATAAAGAAATTTCAGTTTAGGAATAAGGTTGCTGATTGAACAGTTGGTAGTTCTCAGGTTCGAATCCTGACCGGGGCAAACATTTGTGTGATATACACAAATGATTACGCTCGGGTATGTTTGTGGTGTGTGGATGTGTGTCTATGCCACTAGTGACAGGGAAACTAGGGGTAGGAGTGTTCAAAAATATTATTATTATAATACTGTTTTTAAGATCAAAGTCTGACGTGTTTTTTTTTTGTTTTGAGTGAAATAAAGAACATTGTAACTATATATAAAGTTTGGATTAATTTCTTTCATTTTGGCTACAAACCGCATTATATGTGTATTAATCAATTTGACCAGTCACAGTTTTCATTCTGTTTGATTCTGTCTCAACTTCGTATTTGACCACACTTTTATAATCTACTAGCTGCGCCTCGCCCTTTTGCAAGCGTACAAATCCCCCTCCCCTCCAACCCTTTTACCTCTACCAACTATCCCCGACCCCCACATACCCCCCTTCATTCTTTTGTTTATATATTGATGTCTCTTTGGCACCTGTCACTGCTCCCGACATTCATCTGTTTTTCTGATATTCATTTGTTTTTCAGATGTTCACTTGTTTTTGACATCAAAGAGTTTTTTTTTATTTGGCCTCATATTCTCATCAAAAGAACCTACCAAAGTTTCATAACAATCTGATCTATGGTTTAGGAACGCATAGGCACCCCGATTAATAATGAACAACGGCCTTTTGAAAGAGACAATTGTCTGTTTACGACGATTTCCGAACGCTGACGACCGTCCATTAATCACCGTATTTATTAAGTGTCATTTCATATCAAATAAATACTGCACTTTACGTCAAATCGATGACATGTAAACTTTAAATGTATATAGAGAGCTGTTGCAACTACTAGACATCATAGTATAGTAGAATGTATTACTAGGGGGCAAAATAATATTTTGACGGCGAGGGCGCCATTTTGAATCCAGAGCGGGGTGAGCGAAGGATTCCTAAGTAGAATCCTGAACGTAGCGAGGGATTCAATGGAAGAAGGAAAATAATTTTACATCCGAGTGATACGCTCTACTTTTCATCCCCCTCTATGAGAAATATAAATAAAAGTCGCTTTTAGATCCTTTACAACTCAACTTTCACTTTACAACATATTAGTTATTTAAAAGGATATTACAACTAAAAATAAACAAAGTAATTATTGACAGTTGACTATAAATTTATATTCACTTTGTACTTCTTTGATTCATACGTCCTTCAGACAGTCTCTTCAGATATTGTGTTCTAAATTGTGTGTAGATCTCGATTTGAAAGTAATTATTGGTACTGGCCGCCAACGTGTGAAGGTTGATTACATTTGGTTAATTCTTGAAAATAGGTAAGATTAGCGCTTCCAAACTACAAACTAATAATGCACAGCTCAAGCACATATGTTATGTCGATTAAAATTTATAACCACATCCCTAAAAGCATACAAAAAATTGAAAAAGAAAATGTATTTGTCGCTAAATTAAAACTTTTTCTAATGAAAATAGTTATTTGTTATGCAAGGGACTGCAAAGTGATTTTTTGGTGAGAGTACTTGTATTGAAACCTGAGCAAGCGAAGGATTCTAGGATTGAAATATAGAATCCTGAGCGTAGCGAGGGTTTCAAAAGTACGAGACGCCAAATAACTTTGCTGCCGTGCGCAACACAAAACTTTTCACCTCACCACAGCGAGGAAAATGCTAGGTGCAAGAAAAACAGCTAAAATAATATATTAAATTTGTGTTAATAATCATAATAATTAAAAATGGGCCGTCGCGGGTTGCCTGGCAGATGTGTAAACATAATAGAATAGAGTCGAATAGAATAGAGTAGAATAGAGTAGAACAGAGTAGAACACAGTAGAATACAGTAGAACAGAATAGAACAGAGTAGAATATAATTGAAAATTAAAAGAGACGAATAGAGTCGAGTAGAGTGGAGTAGAGTCGAGTAGAGTTGCGTTAAGTCAAGTAGAGTCAAATAGAGTCGATTAGAGTCGAGTAGAGTTCATTAGAGTCGAGTAGATTCGAGTAATGTCGATTAGAGTCGAGTAGAGCCAAAAAGAGGCGATTAGAGACGAATAGAGTCAAGTAGAGTAGAATCGAATCGGATAACAATATAATATAAATGAGTAATAAAGTATTTTCAGTGAATTGTCGGTATAGAAAATTATTGAATAGAAAGGTTCGAATTTTAAAAACTCTTTCCACGCTAGCGGGTAAAATGCAATTTTGCACTCAGATTTCGAATGACAAACAGAATCTTTCCGAGCTTGTGAGGTGAAAAATGTTATTATTCTTTGCACGATTTGTTCAAAGATAACAAACAATATTAAACATATACTTAACTAAAGTAAAAAAAAAAAAAGTAAAAAAAAAAAAGAAGAAAAGTAAAGTGTTGGTTGCTCCCAACAGGGTCCATAATGATCTGTTACTTTATTAGTTATGTTTACCACCTTATTTGTACATTATGGAATGCAATAATTAGTACATTACTGCCGCGGTCTGTAATGACTGCGTTGCTGGCAGCGATGATGATGGTCGAGAGCGTAGCTAAGTTAAGTTCAAGGCCATCACAGCGCGGTCAGCAGCCCTTGATGGCCAAGCTGGAATGAAGGCCGAGACCGAAGGTCGAGGCCTTTATAGCGCGGACAGCAAGGGCTGCAATGATGGCCAAGCTTGAAGGCCGAGAACTTAACTAAGCAAAGCTCGAAGCTATCATAGCGTGGCCAGCAGGGCAGTCACTGCGGACCAAGGCTTGTATAGTGCTTTACTCAAACAATGCGAGGTATTTAAATAAAACCAGCTTAGTATAATAAGAATTTACTCAAACAATGCAACAACAACGAAAACAAGAACGGCCACAACAACAGAAACAACAACAACAATCACGATCACATCAGCTATCAAACAGAAAAAAAAACATCAAAATCGCTCCACGCGTCTGGGAGCTACAATGCCCCTCTTTTCGCGTTCGGGGTTAACGAACCCACGGAGTAAATAATAGTGCTACGACAAAAGACGACAATAATGGATTTTCAAAGGAAATTGCTGGCCGCAAAACACGACAGTAATGAAATTCCATACAACTTTGCTGGCGCCTATTCAAGCAGCGCGGCAAGGTCGACTTTGCCCAAAGAAGGTTGTCGAAATAATGACCACATTACTAGTATTGTTTGAGTAAAAATTTGAATTTGAATTTAGGTGCAGGTTTCCGAAAAAGACTTCGCTTCTTTTACATTTTCCCACTCGATAAAATGGTTAGCTATAAGTGTTCTTATATTATTCCAGGTATTTAGTTGGATCCTGTATCATATTTATTGCGTTTTCAGGTGTAATTATATATATTATTAAACTACGTGATGCCCGCGGCTTCGCACGCTTGGTCATTTCTGTAGGTTAAAAAAAACTCTTTGTGCTATTCCAGGATTTTTATCGATTGCTCATCGGATTGACACATAAAGTACCCCAGTTTTTAAGTCAAAACATAAGCTATCTAACAGTGAAAACCGCATCGCAATCGGTACAGTAGTTTTTACGTGATACGTGAACAAACATACAGACAGACAAACAGATAGACTTGAATTTTTAAGATGTTTTGATTCATGTTCAGTAGCTTATTTTAAGTACCCTAGACCATTTCTTTTTTAATTATCTTTGTACAGACTTTTTCGTTCCTATTGCTTTATTATAAGTACAGATTACTAGGGAACGAAATAATACATTGCCGGCGAGGGCGCTATTTTGAATCCTAAACGTAGCGAGGGATTCAATATACTTCGCCCGAGAAACAATAATTTTGCGCCCGAGTGATACACTCTACTTTTCATCCCCCTCTATGAGAAATATAAATATAAGGCGCTTGTACATTATTTACAGCTCATATATTTATTTACAAACGCAAATTAAAAATGTACACCCCCCATTATAGCTAAGAACCATCTCGTTTACCCCAGCTTTCAAACATAAAAAACCGTAACTAAATCGGTCCATTCGTTTGGAAGCTACGATTCGCACACAGGCTGGGTGCGACAACGCTCTACGAAGCCGAAATTAGCCGAGTCTCTTTCCAAACATCGATATGCATTATTTATCGCCGGGCACTGTACAAATATTATCTTTTATAAATAGTTAGGTTTGCGTCTCACTTGCTCATCCGATGTAAAGTGTTGATGCGGATGATGATATGTACGGTTAAGACGTACTGAGTATCTCACACGTGCTAATTTGAATTCCAGAATCCTAGAAGAGAACCGCAACGCGGTGCTGGCGATGGTGCTGCAAAACGCACGGAAAATACCCAAAAACAACGACGTGACGTCACCCGCCTTACCCGACAGCGTCACGCAGGACGAGAGGTCACGAATTTGCAACATTTGCGGGCAAATATTCCAACATTTCTACTACTTGGAGGAGCACCTGAAGACGCACGGGTCCACGATCGCCATACAGGATTTGGACAAGGAGGAAGAGAAAAAGTATACTTGTCAGGTATGTATGAAGAACTAGGCGCGCCCCGCGGCTTTGCCCGCGTGGACATTTTCCCAGGGGGGAAGTGAAAAAAAAACTATTTCCATGTCAAATTTCATCGATATCAGTTAAAATGGTAACATACAAACAGTTACTTTTACATCTATCTATACAGGGATGGTAGCCTAGCGGTATACTAGTGCGACTTAGAATCCAACGATACCGGGTTCGGCCCTAGGCTCTTCACCAATGCCTTTTCTAAGTCATGTGCGGTTTTCCATCGCTGCGTGCTTCGGAGGGTATGTTACGCTGTCGGTCCCGGCTGTTATTGATGTTAAGCCATGTAAGAGGCCCTCGGGCGGACTCGGAATAAACTGAAATAAACTGACACCAGATGCTAGATCTCATACGACAAACAAACAAACATCAATCTATACTTATATTAATCTATCATAATGTTACGCCGGTCGATTCTTAGAAAAACAGTAGCTACTAAAATGTTCGAGGAGTTTCGGTCGGATGACGCAATACCTACATTTAAAGGAATATTCTGGAACACACTAGTGCGCGTAGGTACCTACAGAGTTTCCAGAGCGCGCGGTAGGTAGGTACATACGGGCGCGGCGCGGCAACATCAAAGGCACCGCCGGCCTTAGGTACTTACACGTGCGCCGCGACATCAAAGACGCCGTCGACCTTGAAAGTTCAAATACCTACCGACTACTGCTAGTACATACGAGTACTGTCTGGAAACGTCCGTCCCG